>JAENPR010001862.1:0-102223 GCA_018135685.1 Themeda triandra | reverse complement strand
TCCGAAACCGCAAAGCACGTATTCCACACGGCACCGTCACAACATTACGCCTTCCTCATCAAATGGCCGCCTTCCGCCCGGGCGCCCAGGAATCCGTACCTCGCCCGAATGTTCATGCACATTGGGGAGGGTCGCCAAGCATGCAAGACCAACAATACCAAGAAAGGTCGATGATTGCACATCCGATGCCGCACGGGCCGTGTCTTCCGCCACCGAGAATAGACAAGCAAAGATCGCAAACCAAGAAAGCAGAAACTTCCAAGGAATTGCAGATCGTACACACCGTAGCACCCGCGAATGTGATGCCATCCAACGGGCACATATACGCCATCATCGGAGGTTCCAATATAGAGCACGACAAAGAAGAGAACGCGAAGAGAATATCGAGGCGCGTGTTGGCAAGATCATCACTGCTCCGGCGACTCGGCCGCGTGAAGCTTCAGCCCATCACCTTCACGGAAGAAGATAATCGGATACGGATTACCCGCACTATGACGCTTTCGTGCAACCGTCAGAGGCGGGTACACTTTGCACAACATTCTCGATTGACAACGGAGTTCCGCGGACATCTTGTTCACCAAAGCATACGATGAAGATGAAACTCGACAGCGATCGCTTGATCAAAGGCGGGCAATGCCCTATTCGGTTTGGGTGGCAAGAAAATAGACGCACTTGGGAAGAAGACACTCACGGTAGCGTTCGCCGAAGAAGAGAAGGTGCGGCGGAAGAGATATCGTCGATGTGGTACAAATGGAATACCCATATACGGCAATCTTCGGAAGAGGGATCATAAACAAGTTTGACATCATAATCAAGCTGCAGCTACTTGTGCATGAAGTTGCCCTCCCCTTCGGGGTAATCACGTGCATGGCGATCAAATCGCAAACAAAGATAGATGGCAAACCTATACCGGATACAAAGATGGTGCACGAGGTAAAAAAGACCGAAGGAAAGAGGACGATAATGAAGCCCCGTGAGCGAAAGAGCGGAGAGCGAGAGCCGACGAGGGCACGAAGGGTGCCTCTATCGGCGAACCGCCCGGATCGTGCGTGCATATCGGGCAAGTCCGTCGGAAAAGACGCTTCGAGCCGCTAGCATTTCCGGGCCGAGAACAAGGACGTATTCGCATGGACCACTAAAGACCTCAAGGGGGTTGACAGGGAACCGGGTACAAAGACAAGCCTCAACGTTAGCAAACAAAGAAAGCCAAGGAAGCAAAAGTTGAGGAAGATGTCATCCGAAAGAGCGACGCGGCAGCCCTTGAGTGTAGTGCAAAGGCTTTTGGACGCGATGTCATAAGGCCAGTTGCAAAGATCCGGAATGGCTAGCCAATGTGGTAATGGTCAAGAAGAAAAGCGGCAAATGGCGCATGTGCGTGGATTTCACAGATCTAAACAAACATTGCCCTAAAGACCCATACCCACTACCGCGGATCGACAAGCCGGTCGATATCGCGTCGGTTGCGAGCCGTTAAGTTTATTGGATTGTTTCTCGGGGTACCATCGATATGGCTGAATGAAGAGGATCAAGAGAAAACAAGTTTTATCACTCCCTGGGGACCTTTGCTACAAGCGCATGCCCGAGGGACCGCGCAATGCAGCCCCAATTTCTCCCGAATGACGACGAGGTCTTTAGGGAGCAGAAAAAGGAAAAAACCTAGTCGCTTACGTGGATGATATAGTGGTGAAAAGCGATAAGAAAAGCACACACATCGAGGATCTAAAGGAAACTTTTGTGAACCTTCGAGCAAGCGACTGAAGCTAAACCCGAAAATGCATATTCGGGGTGAGCAAGGGCAAGATGTTGGGATGTCCGTATCCGCCGAGGCATAGAAGCTAACCCGCACAAGATTGCCGCTATTGTGAACATGAGACCGCCCGAGACCAAAAAGCAGCGAAGCTCACCGGCAGATCGCCGCTCCGGGGAGGTTCATATCCGAAGCGGAACGGGCCTTCCGTTTTTCCGAATCCTAAAAAATTCGTAGGGTTTCGGATGGGGCCCGGCTCGGCAGCTAGCATTCGATGACCTAAAAGCTTACCCGTCAAAGGCCACAACATTATCAAGCCCATCGCGATGCGACCCCGTTACTATACATAGCAAGCCCCACGCCGCGGTGAGCGCTTCTCCGTGGAAGAAAAAGAGTACGAGGGGAAGTTACGCAGCTCCCAATCTATTTCGTATCGTAAGCGTTGACATCGGCCGAAGGCAAACTATTCGTAGCTGGAGAAAATCGCATATGCGGTGGTCATGGCGTCGCGAAAGCTCAAGCACTATTTTCGGTGCTCATCACATTCGGGTTTTGTCTCGTCGGCCCCTAGAAGCCCCGTTCGAAACGCGTGCTGGTAGGCCGGATAGGCAAGTGGGCGTCTCGAGCCGAATGAATACGTCATTGACTTCGAGCACGAGATCGGCCATCAAGTCGCAGTCATAGCGGACTTTATCGCGGATTGGACCCCATGTGGGGACAACACCACCCTCGCCTTCGAGGAACCGCAATGGACGGTGCACACGGATGGGGTATGGTGCTCACCGAGCAGCATATCCGCGGTATTGACACCTCCACCGGGCCCAAAGTCGCGATACGCAAGAAGGCTGCAAGATCGCACCACCAACAACACAAATACCGAATACGGCGCCCGCTAGGTCTCAGAAACCCGAGCGCTAGAATCCGCAGATGCGTCATCAAGTCTCGATTCGCAAGTAATTGTGGGGCACATCCGAAAGGAATACACAAAGGAACCGGCCGGCCGTCGCATCCGGAAGCCGTTCGGCGAATGGAGAAATACTTCCTTGGTTTCACCTTGCAATACATCCCAAGGGCGACAACACAGAGGCGACGCGCCGGCAAAAGCCGCAGCCCAAAACACCCCCTTGCCCGCCGATGTCTTCTACCAAGTCTTGATGTGCTCGCAGGCAAAAGTGCGGACGGAGGAGGAACGACCGGCGGAATTCACGCTATCGCGAGTGACGACCGGAGAGCACCGATATGGGCATTCATCTCGGAACTTATGAGCCAGAGACAGAAGCAACAACAAAGGATGGAGTCCAGAACCAAGCAATACTCCATAATCGGAGAGAATCTATACAAGGAGGGAGTGGTAGCACCACTACCGAAGTGCATCGCCCGGAACGAGGGGGTCCAAACTTTGCACGATATACATTCGGGAACTTGCGGGGCCCACAGAGGTCCGCATGAAATCGCCACACAGCAATGAGACAAGGCTTTTATTGGCCAACCGCCGTCGAGGACGCCAAGCGACCGGGTGAAATCGTGCCCGCGGTTCGCAAACACCGCAGGGCCCCAAGCAAATCTAACCTCCCCGATATGTCCAACTTGGCCGCTACGTAGATGGGGCATCGACATAGTCGGACCGCTCCCGCGGCGCCGGGAATCAAATTCACCGCAGCGGGCACCGGAATACTTCACCAAATGGGTTGAAGCTAAAGCGTTGGCGACAATATCATCCGGCACCTTAGTCGCCTTCGTGTGGCGTAGAATCATCTCGCAGATTCGGGTTCCATCCTACATAACAAAGTGGACAACGGGAAGCGCTGACAAAGACCAAGTTCGAACTTTCTTTCGTGAAGACTGGGGATCAAACCGACGTTTGCTTCGCAAATCACCCGTAATCGAATGGCGCAGCTTGAACGGGTTAACGGTGACATATTCACTACCATATCCAAGACCCTCGAAAACACCGAGAAGAAAGGTAGATGGGCCTGTGAGTTAACAATACTTGCAAGGGGGCACAATATATCCAAGTCGCGCGCTACCGGTTTCACGCCTTTCGCACTTCTCTTCGGGGAAGAAGCCGTTACCCCGAAGAGGTTCAGCCGGGATCTTTTCGAACCGAGATCATGGCCACCACCCCGGAACAACGATACACTCCGCCGAAACGGCCGATTCGCTAAGGCTACAAAGCGGCGGAAAACCTCGACAGTACCATCGGGAAACAAAGGCTTGGAGAGATAAAAAAGTGTTGAGGCAGTCATCAACCCAGGAGATATGGTCCTTATTCGGCAACCCGACAAGCAAGGCAAATTGCAATCGCCGTGGTACGGGCCGTACATCGTCGCAAAGAATGGTAAAAGAAGGAGTCTACACGCCGGTGAAAGAGGACGGCGCAGTCCAAACATACCGGAACGCCGACAACCCGCGCCGCTTCTACCCATGAAATTACCCCATCGGGGTTGTAATTTTCTTTTCTTAATTCTCTGGAACACAATTCGAGGGGCGCGCTCTTTTTCCTCGCAGGGGAAGCCTTTTTGGAGGTGTGAGGTTTTTTAATGAGGCGTCCCTATGTACCCCCGTTCAATATTTTTCAATTCACGTTTCCCCCTAAAGTGTGGATCCGTAACGTTTTCTCCGATTCAAAAAGTCCGTGCCATATGTGTCACCGACCCTATTCGGAGAAGCTTTTGTCGTTGCAAGCAACCAAAAGCCAAAAACGGCTAGTATACTCAAGAAAACGCCGAAGCATCATGAATGCACCAAACAACCCAAATGCGCGCAACAAAGCGCCGCAGCGAACTCGGCAAAAACGCCGAAGTATCGCGGGAAATCGGCAAGACGCCGAATGCGTGCAAACAACGCCTCGGTGAAACGAGCCTCGAGAAAAAGACCCGAAGGTTACGATAACGCAAAGTTACAATCAATTTTCATCTCGCAATGTCGACTTCTTATTCATCATATTCTCGCGGTATAATGACACCAAAGGCGCTCGGGTGTTTAACATCACAATCAAGAGCAAAGACACCCGCTATATCGAGCAATGCCTCGAGAATGTGCGCAATTAGGGTCCCTCGACTCTCGAAAGGAGCGCCGTTCCGCACCACTATCGAGCGAGCTCCGCTACCGTAACCCCTTGGTCTCTTAAAAGGAGTGCCGTACGCACCATTATCGAGCGTTATCGCCCGAATATGGCATTCAAAGCCGGTAAAAGGCCGAAACCCCACTTCCAAATCCGGCCTAGTGAGAGCCGGGTAGCGAATGCGGCATTTGGTCTCGACGGCAATACAAATCCCAAAACCTCCCATTCCAAGAAGACATAAGCGGGATCTCGGGTGGTAAAACAAAAACAAAGGTCTTAGCAAACATGATAAAAACCAGAGCTCGACTGCATTATATAATCTAGCCATTCAAATTCTCCGAGACGAGTCAAATTTATGACTCACCTAACAAACGTACAACGGCGTTATGGTGTAAAAGGTGTTTCACGGAACGATGACCCAAACGGCATTATATATGCATAACACCCCCATAATGCAAAGCCATGCCAAAAAAACAAACTCATCCCGCTCGAAAATTAAGGCTAGTAGGAATGAGAGGAGTCGCAGCTGAGCGACTCGTCCTCCCGTTTTAGCTTGTGAGAGCCGAGCAAATAGGCACAAAGTGTTCAACTCGAGGAGTCGGGAGGGGAGCCGCACTAGTCCTCCCGTTTCAGTTGTGAGCTTGGAGAAGCTAGGTGCAAATGCAATAGAATCGGCCGCCTAAGCAAAATCAGCAAGCGCGCAATAGCGAGATGCGCGTAAACGCGCGCCTCCCTATTCCCAAGAATGACCGAAAATACCCGCCCGCACGGCGACTAGTCCATATTCGGATTCCAGCCACAAGAAGCTTGGGGCAAGCATAAGGCTTGGGATCCGCCACGGATGCGGTTCGCTGGGTCTACCCGCCTATAAACGAGAAAGGGCATAGGCGCGCCTATTCGGCGTTGGAAGCCGACTCCTACCGCTCGAGATAGGACTCATCCGCTTCGCCAACGAGGCCATACAGAAGTTCCATTCAAGGTTGGCCGTGCAGCGCATATGCATTTTGTAATAACCAAGCCCATGCAACGCCGGGAGTGGCTTAACTCAAAAAAGAATCCCGAATGCGCCCTCCACCGCCAAATTCGGGCGGCGCCTAAGTCTCCATGCAACGCCGGAGGGCTTACCTCAAAAAATCTCGACGCGCCCTCCACCGCCAAATTGGGGGCGGCGCTCTAAGTCTCCACGCAACGCCGGGAAGGCTTAACTCAAAAAAAAAAAAAAAAAAAAAAAAAAAAAAAAAAAAAAAAAAAAAAAAAAAAAAAAATCTCGAATGCGCCCTCCACCGCTCAAATTGGGGGGCGGCGCTCTAAGTCTCCACGCAACGCCGGAGGGCTTAACTCAAAAAATCTCGAATGCGCCTCCACCGCTCAAATTCGGGGCGGCGCTCTAAGTCTCCACGCAACGCCGGAGGGCTTAACTCAAAAAATCTCGAATGCGCCCTCCACCGCTCAAATTCCGGGGCGGCGCTCTAAGTCTACACGCAACGCCGGGAGCTTAATGAGGAATTACCCGAATGCGCCCGCCACCGCTTGAACCAAGGGGGACGGGCGTTTCACACAATAGTGGTGCGCTCAACAAGTTCTTTCTAGCCCGCATTCGCGGATCCGGCATTTTCACCTCCCCGAATGCGACGCCGGATCGAAAGCGGTAACACAATCGCGCAGAAAACAAACAGATAGTCAAACTATGAACGCATTCTGCCCGGTGCCGAAAAATATGTTCGAGCAGCTCTAGGGTTCCCGAACCCCGCCACGCAGGCCACAAGCATGGCCACGCAGGCCAAACACGGCGCAGTTAAGTTTCTACAAGGGATACATCAAGAGTTAGCCGCAGCTTCGCCTTCGGAGACCGAGGACCAGGCGCGCGCCTTCGGTGGATGCAGCCGCGGAGGGGTTCACAAGACTCGATGGAGCGCCCGGCGCGGCACCTTCGGCGCAAGGGCCATCTCCCGAGACCGCAACGCGCTGGAAGATGGCGTGTCGCCCGCCGCGGCCGCTTCGCGCTCGTCCCTGCCCCGAATGTAGGCCACGACCCGGTCACGGATAATGGCCTCTTCCGCCTCATCCCCCTAAAAGAAAGAAGCACGAAATTGGTTAAGTTAGCTAAAAGATTTCCAACCAAACCCATCGAAAGCGACAAGTGCCATTCGGCGCTTTACCTCCGCCACGCTTAGTGCCGCCGCAGCCAGGCCGAGATTGCGACCGCCGCCGTTCCGAAGCCGCCGAAGAACTTCACGGCGCCACGGTGCGTCCCCATCCGGGACCCGGCGGTCCACGTCATCGGAGCCTAAGTGCGGCCGCGTGTGGACAGCCCGCGTCCTTCGCCCTTGCACAAGACGGCGGTTTCAAGGGCGGCCCAGCCGCGTCCGAGCTCCATCCGGCCCTCCAAGGCGGCGAGCCCGGTCCGGAGGAACCCGGCGGCGAATACCGAGGTATCCTCCCCGATAGCGGCACCACCACTTCTTCGCCAACCCTGCCCACCAGCGCGCGAAGATGGTTGCGGCCTGGTTAAGTTCGTCGAGCCGTCAAGCGACGGCGGACCGCCGTGCTGGGTTCCCGGGTGTTCCTTTCGGTCCCGGGCGGTCCGGCGCCCGCTTCGGCCTCCTCGCGCGCCGTTTTCTCCCTATCAAGCTCGGGCGCGCGCTTGCGCCAACTCCTCCTTTCAAATTACAAGACGCGCTCTCGCTTTTTTTTTTTTTTTTTTTTTTCGTGAGTTTAGACTCAACGAAAGCGACCGCGCGCAATCCTCGCTTTTTGGCGAGCGCAAAGACTTATAACAGATTGCTGCGCGAGAAAGAAGAGTGAGAATGTAAACAACCCGAATAGGAGAAGTCTTCGATCATTCGGGCTCGACAACTTACAGAAATAGCGTGGAAGTTGATAGCAGAGAGGAGCTCCAGGCGATCCACCTTGGTCAAATCCCTTTCGGTGGTGGTGGCGGCTAAAGGAGGTCTTTGACCGGGTCCGCGAGCGACACCCGCAAGCGCCCCGCAGCAAGCCACTCGCGCGGCAGTCCACCCCCGCGATTAAGCGAGCGCCCGAAGCCGCCCCTAGAGCACGAGCAAGTTGGTAAGTTCTTTCACGGTCCGGGCTCGTGTCTTCGGGGAGATGAGCAACCCGAATACACGCGCATGTGGTCACACTCGTCCGGGGCTCGCTCTAAGGAGAGCCTCGCCATGTCCAAATAGAGCACACGCCGCGGTTTCGGGGGTCATGCGACTGAGCTCGCGGTGGAATCGGGACTTACCAGGTCTCCTGGCCGGATTCGGGTCCAAAACGGACCGGGATGCTTCCGCGGAAGCAGGCGGCGGCATCGGAGCAGGCGCCGCACCGGCCGCTGGGACACCTGAGGCCCTGGGTCTTTTTGTCATCGCGAAAGCGCCCCCGGAGGCATCCGACGGCCTTTTTAAGTTCACGCCCAGGGAACTCAATGTGGGGTGCGCTTTCGGCGGTAAGCGGCATGGGTCAGCAATCTTCTTGCGTGTCCCGGCCATCGAGCTAGAACCGCCGATATCGTCCTGCAAAGCATAAGGACGAAAATGACACATTAGTTCATGGCGCCCGAGATATCAACGGCTACGCCCTAATGCGCAACGCGTATCTGGCTCTACCATTTCGGCATGCAAAGGCTCCGGACCCCCAGAAGTCCAATGAGAATTTAGAGCCGCTTTTCGAGGTTTGGTCCACAATCGTCCCGCCATTTCCCGGCATACCCGAACATCGCGAGCCTCCGGTTCCGGGCGTTCCGGCTTTGCCTTGCGCGCTTTCGCTTCTCGGCGGCAACGGTGCCGGCAGCCCGAATCGGCGCAAGGACCAGGGTGCTTGTGCGGGGCCGACGGGGGCGCTCCCGAGTCCCCGCACCGCGCCGTGTGCCACCCTCCGGCTCGTTGACGTCACCGTCGCCCGTGCTTTGGGCGCTTTCGGAGCCGGGGCGGCCTTTCCTGGATAGCGGATTCCCATGCAATCCGGACGCGGTTTTTCCTTGGAGAATCTCCAAGTCGGAGCATCTTCTTCTTATGCTCCCCGTCTCCATATGGCCCGCACAATCGGGTGGCTTTCTTCTCCGTTGCCTAGCCAAGTACGCAAAGATCGGACTCAAAGTGATCCGGCGCTCTAGGAGATAATCGGGACCCCGATAGCCGTTGATGTCCCGAATAGGCTCGAATTTCACAAATTCACACAGGGGCCATTCGTCGATAGCAATCATTTCTTCTGCCAAGTCACGGCTGGTTTGCCGGCTCGCGGTAAGAGAATACGCTTCCGCGACGCGCGTGATCTCGGCCGGACCGAAAGTGTCATGAGGCGGATGTTTCTCGCCAATCATCACGGCCATCAAGGACACCGGGGGTTTGCCCGGCGACGCCACTCTCCGGGCGGCTTCTATCTCTTCGTCCGAAGCAACCCGAATGTAAAACCAAAACTTCGTCCAATCCTCCCACTTCTCCTTGAAGGTGGGCACCAAGCAGCTCGCTCTTGCCCTGAGCCGGCACGAAATTGTAAGACCCATATTCGGCCCGAATATTGGGCCGTCCATCAACATTCCCTACTTTCGAGTGGAAGTGCGTGCTATGGAGCTTCACGAAATGCGCAAAGACTCGGCTCGTGGCCCATCATCTTCGTAGCCATTGCATATATGCTAAGCCGGGCGATTGCATTCGGGGTGAGATGATGGATCCGAAGGCGGTATTTCTGCGAACGGCTCCAAAAACGGAACCACGGAAACCTCAGCCGGCGATGAAGAAGTCGCGAACACAACCGCCTCATTCGGTCTCGGTTTCGGGGTAACTTCCCCCCGGCTCGGGCTCCTTTCGCTCGAAGCCGCTTAGAAGGCCGCGCGTTGATACGAGTCAAGTCGCTCCGTCAACTTTAGATCGGCATATGATGCCGGTGTGCCCTCTATTCTCGACCCGCCGACTTCTTCGGGCCGGGCCGATCCGCCCGGCCTTCACTCCCATCCGGTCCGCGGACGCTGTGCTCCCTCTCGCCCCGTCATATTCCGCAGATCGGCATACTCTTCTCCCGCCGCTCCGGCGCTCCCTTGGCCGCTAATAGTTCCTTCAGCGGGCAAGTCAACCACGGGTGCCACCATCGTGGGTGCTATGGCGCGAATAGGTTCGACCATCTCGAGCTCTCCCAGCCGGCCCCAGTTCGCGTGGCATTCTTTCCGATCCGGATTGGCTAAGTTGGGCCGCCGCCCGCCGCAAATGCGGAGAGCCCGGATTCGGTGTCGTGGGCTGTTCCGGATGAATCCCCGACGAGGAGCTTTCGGACATAGGCGATCGCTCCGATAGGGCGCCCGTGCTTCCGAACTATGAAGAAAAACGAAACCGCGTTCAATAGGGCCGGTAGTAACAACGTACCTCACCTAATTCTCCTTGCCCAGCCCCCGAAAGCCTAAATAACTCAAAACGAAACGAATGTGCAAACCACTTACCGAATGAGGAGGAAGAGTCCGGATGCGAGACCGGAAGCGTTCCTCGAATGCGTCGGTGGCGAGCGCGCGCGCTAAGTGCTCGCCCCACGCGTCTTTGCCTTTTATAGGCAGCGGGCGGCCGTGGGGAGCCGACGCTGCCGGGTTCGCGCGACCGAGGCGTCGTTTCACGCGAATCGAGGCAAAAAAAAAAAAAAAAAAAAAAAAAAAAAAAGTTAACGTCTCCTCATCCCGGGGGCGGCGCTTGCACATTCGGCGCGTCCACATTCTCGCATAGCGAGATATTGTCGGCCTTGCTCGGAAGGGACCGCCCTTTCGGCAAGACCGGAGGGCTACCGTTGGGGGCAAGAGTGGAATTGGCCACCCCGTCCCCCTAATCGTGTACGCCTCATGTGCTTAATGTGCGCAGTACGGCGATAGCGCGGACGGTGCGCATCCGGCGTCCGCGCCGGCGGAAGCCCCGATAGCGCGGACGATGCGCATCCGGTGTCCGAGACAGTCGGAAACCCCGATAGCGCCGGGCGCGCATCCGGCGTCGCCGCAGTCGGAAACCCCGATAGCGCCGGAAGGCGCGCATCCGGCGCTGCGCCAGCGGAAACCCCGATAGCGCGGAAGGCGCGCATCCGGCGTCCACGCCGGTGGGAAGCCCCGATAGCGCGAGAAGACGCGCAGCCGGCGGCTCGCGCCGGGAAACCCCGAAAGCGCGGGAAGGCGCGCGCATTCGGCTTGAGACTAGACGCATTCGGGGGCCGGGCGGGAAGGAGAGCCCGGATGTGTCCTCGGCGGTGGTTAACCGACAAATGTGGGCCCTCGGGCCATTTACTTGTCCGCCCCGTGCTCGCCGCTCCGTACGTTGAAACTAGGGTTGCCAGGGGCATTCTTGTACAAAATGCAACACGGCTTCCTATAAGTAGACCCCTCTGGGGACGTTGTAAGGGACTTCGGGTCTCCGTGCGTTTTAGCCGGAGCTCAAGGAATATAAGGTTCGTGTTGTTCATTTCGTTTTGTAGTTCTACGTTTCCATTATCTCCTGTTTTGGTCCTTCAGGGGGTGCAACCCAAAGGGCCGAAACAACACCTGGTACCCAGGTTCAGCATTAGCTAGGCCTCTAGTAGTTTTTTCCTTTAGGTCTTTGAGTTGCTTTCTTTCTTCTACATGATCATAATGATACATGGTCTCTTCCTTGTTGTAGAGGGCATTGACCATCTCTAAAATCAGGTCGCTATCTATGTGTTTGATTCCGGTAAGATTATCTTGCAGACTGCATTAATAACGAATACAATATTGTAAATCCCTTTTACCTAGAAAAATCAATTTGCAGGTTTGTACCAAGGGATCATACCTTGTCTTTCCTTTCTCCATGTTTCGCCCCCTGCCTCCCCTTGTTTTTCTTCTATCTTGTCCGTCGTTGTGTTTGTGTCCTCATGACCTGCGTTTCGTAATTTATAGACACGAAATGCTCTTTTTTTTTTATTCATCACAGTGTACTAAATTCACGTGCTTGTCATAGGACCATTGTCTATAGTTGTGATCCCTTGGTACATAGTATAGGAAGCGCATCCAATGCTTCAAGTATCACGATTTTCAAGACTTTGGAACCTTTGGTACATATGACTGTGTTGTGCTGTATCTATCGTCTTTAGGCTTTTCAGCTATTCTATCTATCGCGTGATTTGACAGCCCGCTGCCGTTCTGAAAAGTCGCTTTATTTATGTTGTTCGATTCATGCGAAAATGTCTTGTAGCATGTATTCCATCTGTATTTCTATTTCTTTTGAATGTATAGCAGGTTTTACTACAGTAGCTAGTGTCAGCACAGCAGCAGCAGTACAGCGGCACGCCGGCAGCCACTCCGCGTGGGGGCCACCCATACGCAGACTGCATGTGCTGCCTCCCACTCCCACGCCTCCGTACTCCAGCATTCATAGTGAGCTTTTTTTTTTGTCCACTAATTGCAAAGCGGCGATTTTTGTATTAAGTAAGTTTTCTATTTTCCTTTTTATCACTAATCTTTATTTATTTACATTTGTTAGTGATTATAACTACATGTTATTTGCTTGACACTTATTTCATCTATCATATATTTTCATAATTATTGTTTCCTACAACCCGTAACACCTTATATTTTAAATATTTCTTGATTTATTTCCTTTAAGATTTTGTTGTCTTACTCTAAGACAAATCTAATTAGTAAAATATTCTAAGACAAATGTAATTATACTAATTCATATTGCTTCGTTATTTTAATAGCGATTTCCTACTATAAATATTTCTTATTTATTTTAATGTTGCAAGGTATGTTAGTTTTGGCCTTAAAATTTCTAGATTTATCTTACAAATAATATATTGTCGGAAAATACTTTACGAAGGAAAAAGTAATCCGTTCCTATATCTTTATCTTTACCTAATAATAAATGCGGTGCCAAAAAAATGCGTTGCCATTCATGGAATCCTGCTGCAGACCATGCGGTTCTGAAAAGTGGCTCTGTTTCTTTTGACCGATTTACGGAATCCTGCCTCTGCATGGATGGAATCCGGCTGTTGGATAGCGGAGGTTGATGTGTTCCTGTTTAGTTGAGGTGATTTACACCGTACGTGCATACAGTGCGGTTGACATTTTTAATGGGATGGATGGAGTAGATAGTACTCGGTTCTTGTTCACGTTGTCCTTTGCGCATCGCTTAATTTTTTCGCTTATATGGTTTGCCTCTCCTGTATGAAAACCTACTGTCACCCTGGAAGATGTTAAGCTTTTGCTATTCTTACAGATGGTTTAGCCAGTCCGATCCTCTCATCAGATTTTGTTGGTTGCCGTTTTCGTTTGACAGTGTCACTATTCCTACTGCAAACGCTTTGTTCCGGAACTCCACACCAAGCGCAGCCATACCTCAATTCCTCTGTGTATTCTCATTCACTCGTCCACAAACTATTTTTTTGGTACAATGTAATAGGTGCAATAATGTATCTAGTTATAACCACTATTAAATATATGGTTGGTGTTGCCCTCTTTTGCTTGTTTTGTCTGGTTTTTTGTTTTGGGTCTAGAGAATAGCGTTTATTATTTAGGGTTTAGGGTCCAGTGTTTACATTATAGGGTATAGGTTTTAGCGTTTAGGGTATAGTGTCTAGTTCTACCTGCAGCTCCTTCTCATGCACGCCTAATTTGTCCCGGCACACTTGAATTGGTACAATTCACTATTTCGAATGTGCTGAAATAGCACCCTCTCCCAAGTTCTTTGTTGTCCTGTTGCCTCCTATTTCTTTGTTCCGCTTGCCACCGGTAACACCGTGAACATCGTTCGTCACTCTTAGGCCTTGTTGGATTCAAATTGTTAGAAAAATTTGCAACTGTATCATTTCGTTTGTATTTGACAATTAGTGTCAAATCATAGGCTAACTAGTCTTAAAAGATTCGTCCCGTAATTTATAACTAACGTTGTAGTTAGTTATTTTTTTTTATCTGTATTTAGTGCTTCATGCATGCGTGTAAAGATTGATGCGATGGAGAGAGAGTAAAAAAATTCAACTTTTTGATGCAGTCTAGACAAGGCGTTATTGTTTGTATCTCAAATCCTTTGTCTTGTAGCGTCACAGCAGCTTGGTCCATATAGAAATTCCTCCACGGATGCCGACTCTTGCGCTCACAGATTATCGATCTGGTACAATGTAACTTGTGCAAGGTCGTAGTTAGTTACATTTACTATTTGATAGCTGTTTGGTGTTTTGTCTAGTTCAACATTGGCCGGGGTGAGGGTGGAGGGCAAGATGTTTTATATGTTATTTACTTCCTTGAAGATTACGTAGTACCAAATAGTACTAAAAATTGTTTTAGGTTTATGGTCTTATGTTTATATGATGAGATTAGGGTTTACGTTATATTACATCTTATTATAACGTCAAGAGATCTTGAAGTTATACTATTATATCCTATTTCAGTAACATGATTATTTAAGATGTGTTTAAGAGTTGTGTGCTCTCAATTTTTTCCCCATTGTAGTGTTTATGGTACTGGCCGTAATCATGCAATTGTTGGTTGGATTGAAATAATTCAATTAACAACTTCCGTTGCAATTTGCTATCATTCATGCAACCAACTATTACACTCAAATAGTTTATTACATCATATCCATGTTTTATAAAAACTGTTGCCACTCTAATAGGTTGTTTTAGGACAACGAATTATTACAGTTCAATAATTTTTTACATCATCAATCATTTTTGATAGGAACTCCTTAGTAAGAAATAGATGCCATCTTTGTTGCAGACCTCAGCCTCATCCTCCATCTCATTCCGAATTCTTGTTCACTGGAAGGTTTATATGTCGCTAATTGTATGGTTCATATTTTCTGCTATATATTTTCAATTTTTTTGTTACCTTTCAATATTTTCCGAGCAAGTTTTTTTCTCGTTGAGCTGACTGGCCTGTCTAAGGTAGTCCCAAGTCCATCTCCATTATGTCCAGACGCTGCATAGGAACAAGATCCATCATTGCTAAATACTTGGACATAACAATATTGATAAGTACTACATATATTGTTGACTCAATTTGTGTAATACCTTCACCACATTGTAGAGACATTGTGGTCTTGCCGAGCTGCCCCAGACTTGCATTGCACGAATGTCCGTAATACTGTTCAGTGATATTATTTTCCACCACTTTTTTCCTTACTGCTGCAATGGAGTAACAAAGTATAAGCATCTCCTGGTTTTGAATTTTGTACACATACTTTCTTCGGTTTGTCCTTACCAATTTGTGTTGTGTTAGCGGCTCTTTTAGTGCCACGTCGCTGTTCTTGGGGCAATACATTTGGACACCGTTGTTGACCTGTCTTCTCTCGGACCTATTTATTATCAAAACACAAAAGTCACAATTCATTGATTAATTTTCCCCGTTGATGATTTGTGACGTGTGTTCTTACTCATTCTTGAACTCTGTTTCTCATCCTCGCTCTTGCTTTTGATATCATCATCTTCTAATTAGGACAAACCATTAAATTGTAAGTGAGAACAATTCAAGAGGTAGGACAAATGCACAATAATGTATACTCTGCATAATTCTACATCAGGTTTACTTTCCATCTAAATATTATGTTTTATTGTTACTACACTTTTGTTGGCTTGTTCTCGTATGCATATGCGAAGTAACACCCAATGTGTTTTGAAATGTATGTACTTGTAAAGTGAAATTGGTTTTTAGCTATGAAGTCTATAGATATGAATATATAGCTTTAGTACCTTGCTCGTGCTGATCGCTGGCTTGGTTAAGAATAGTATCCTCAGTGTCACTACCTGAACACAAAATTCCCAGAACATGTAAAATATATGGTGCTATAGTGCGTTTGTAACCATTTTATTTTGGACAGTATAATCGATTACTTGTTACATGCAGCACATCTGTTTGGTCACGATCGCTGCTAGAGCTTTTGTTTGTTCTATGCGTTTTGAGGGCTGCCTCACATTACAAAACGAAAATATTATTGAGTGCCATAATTATATTTTGTCGACATCTACCAGGCTGCATATTGTGATGTTTACTTACATGTCTCTCCTGATGCATATGGATTGCATATTGTTGTATCATCCGTATCGCTGCCAGCTGTAGACTCTTGTAACCATCCTGAAAAATGTTATTGTGAAAATTATGCATCAATTATTAATGTTTAGCAAAGGGAGTTTATTTCGCTTGGAAGTCATGATTTATCCACCTCGAGAGCATAAAGTGATCTAGAAAGTGAAGTATTTTCCATTCCTTCACTTGCAGCACCTCTTTCTTTGCATATCCTGACTGATGTCCATCTTCTCACAATATTTTTTACCTCTTCACAGTTTCTGTCGCTCAGTGTGCAAAGCTCGCCTTTGAACTCTTCCATGTGCTTTATCATGAGCTTTTTGTTTGATAAATTCTCCTCGTCAATGTAATCAATCACCCGTATCGCTTTTTCATTTTAACAAGCGATATATTTGCAATAAACAACATTTAAGTTATTAAGTTTAAGAGCCACACCTTATCTAGTTCATACTCAGATGGCAATTTTGTGTAAGCCGCCTCTGTTTTGTCTAGCATCTGCCTATACAGAGTTCCTGTCGTGTAGAAACTCTCCGCGACATGCCTTAGCTGGAGTTATGATTCTATTTAGAACACGCTCACTTTAAGAAATATGGAGAGTAAGCTTCAGCACTAACAAGAAAACCGTACCTCGCACGCACCATACTTTTCTCCATCTCCATGTAGTTTGTCCATTCCGATCAGTTCATTTATCCTGCTGTAGGAGAAATCCGCAACTCGTGGCCATTTGTATTGAGTTGTTGTACAAACACCTACTCTGATGTTGTCCAAGTAAATAATCTAAGCAATCAAAAACAAAGATCACATGCTTTCATTAGTAATAGACCACCGATAGTTCTTTGAATAGTATGTTTTCAAGAATAAGTAGGACATTTTACCTGAAGGAATAACAGACATCCATCAAGACAAACTGATGATTTCTTCGCTGATATGTCTGCTTTAATTTTTTGACTTGATTCTCGTAAGGCTTTCAAGACATATGCTGACCAGTTCAATCTTAAGATACGATCTGGGTTAACTATGGAGTCGAATATTTCGGTATTGACCCTAGGTGGTCTCCCCTTTGGTGCCGAAACCAGCTCACAAAGATATATAACTACTGCTGTCATGTAAGCTTTGGTTAGTGCATCTTCAGCAGAGTCTGGGATTCCTCTTGTTAGCACATTTTTGATGGTCTGAAAGTCAATTTCTTCGTCGTCTTGTAGAAGCAAAGTTCTCCTTATTATCGTCTTGTTAATCTCTAGTTTTGATGGATCATGGGCATCTATTTCTTCCCCCCAGCAAGGCAGGCCCAGAACCAATTCTACATCCTCATTTCTCATATGAATCTTTCCACGCTTGCCTAGGTTCAGGTCACCTGTCTTTGAATCTATCTTCATCAACAATGAAAATGCATGTCGCAGTTTGAATTGTCTTTCTGAATCTGAATTATCCCTTGGCAGATTCATCAAGCCATGAAATCTCATCCTTCTTAGTACTCTTTGCTTAGCTATACTTATATTGGGACCTAGTACTTCCACTAGAGGAGATATTCTGAAGGAAGAATGGACCTATGATTTAAAAGTTCTCGATCAGTTTCACTCTCACAATGGAATTCCTTTTTTTATGTGCTAGCACTTTGCCTTGTTAAGATCCATTTTGTTGATTAATACTACTAGTTGTTTTAGATGATATTTTTTAGTGTTTATTAGTATTATATAAGATAGTTTTGGATTACATTGTTTTATGATAATTAAGGAGTATATCACTGTTATGTTGGAGATAAAACTTCTTTTCTTTATTGGCAAAAGCTGTTGTCTACAATTTACTTGATGCATGAATTCTTCAAAACCGATAGTGTGAATTAAAGTGGGCTTTTTTTATTACCTTTCCCTTCTTCTTAGTGAAATCCTTAACTGTGCCTTGGGTAGCTTCAGAAACTCTTGGGTTAGAGCTGTCGTCTCCCCCTTTGTCCTTGGACCCTTGATTTGACGCCATTCTGCATTCGAGCGTGGTAGATGGTAAATGATTCATCATGAACTGTTATGCATCCGGTTACATTACATCTGCCTAGAGTTGTAGCAGCTAACATTGGATCGAACGCGGATTCTTTGAAGAGCCACTACATTAGGTCTGTAAATGTAATTTGGATCTTTGATTGAGCTTACCCGATGGAGAGTTGAAGTTCCCTTGAATCCTTGTAGTTGCTCCTATGGCGGCTGCTCGTCGTATCTGCTCCGCAACTCCGATTTACCTGGCTAGGAAGAAGCAGCAACGGCGGCTCGTCTCGGAAGAGGGTAAGGCATGGATTAGTTTTTTTTTTGAGTTTTCCTTTTTTTTTTTTTTTTTTTTGCAGCCGAACCGTGACATGACTACACCAGGCCGTGAGCAGTATCCGTCAGCGGCTTCACAGTTGCCGCAGACTTTGCTGGCCTTCCCATCGTGTGCAGTACTTTTTTTAATTATTCTACCGTATAGACATCATAAGCCTACTGTATAGTACTTTTTTTTATTACTCTATTTGGCATGCATCATCAACCTGTTGCCGTTTGCTATCGTCAAGTGCAGATTTGATTTTCATCTAATTAGGGACACGGTAAGACGAGCATGCATCAACATTAATGGTAACTCGTGTTGCCATTAAAATTATCCTTACTCGGTAAAGGCTAGATTTCATCAAATTGGAATAATGATATACATTTTTTCATTTTTTGCTTAATTTAAATAAATAAATTCTTTGCTCCTATGAGCTTAATCGTAGTCCATACCCTAGATATTTAATGTTCCAAGTTACTCGTTAACGTAGCCCTTTTATCTCGTTTCCTTTCTACAATGTTATCAATTTGTCTAAAATAAGATTATTTTGAGTACCATTTGTGTAAAATGTTACAACACGCTTCTATATTGAATGCAATATATTTTTTTTTTTGAAATGCATGACAAAAGATGCACAATTTTTTGATGAGCGTTGCACTAATATTCTCCTACGTTAGCTTCGCAAAAAAATATTATACCCCGTGCACGTTGAAATGAACCATTGGCACCGAGATCTTTCTTTTTAGTCTTAAGTTCTTTGTAACTTGCAATTGACATGTTTAAAAATCTGTAGGCCATATTAAAGAAATTGGAACATTGTCCTAGTACCGTTAGAAAATCTGAATCCATGTATTTCTAGTTGTCATTGTAATGAATACGATCGATTTGTTGTGTGTTTGGAGGTGGTATTTCCTATCATTAATCTTATATAATTAATTAGAATCATCTCGGTGGTGCCAATTTGGTTACTTGTGCTGCCATGGCCTATAGGTGCATAGGAGTAGGTCATGATAGTTGTACTAGTCGTGTACCATTAGGTCACTAGTAGTCATGATGTCCCGTTCGGAGGTATATTAAAAAATCGTCACAGTGTTGGTTACAGAACTTTTACAGCGTTTTCAGTATTGATGTGATCGCGTACTTTTTCATTTTAATATTACATAGGTAGTATACACGTCCGCATGTGCGCTGTGTTTCCGTCTCACTTCTCGTTTCGTGACTTGTCATCGCTTGCGGTTCTTTTCTCTCCCTCGTCGGTTCATGCTTCATGTTTTTTGAAGGTGATGAGATTACGTCTTGCGAGACTCAAACCTGGACCTCTTTCGTTGTGTATATCTTGTTCTTCTTTAATACCCCCACTTAGAGTCTTGTTTACTCCTTTGCAATGATGGTTCCTTTTTTGTTATCTTAGGTTGAGAACTGTGATGTCTGGATCCGGCAGCGACGCGTCTGCTAGTTCGGTAGTAGCTGCATCTGCCGTTGGTGGTGTGGATGGTCCTGATGCATTGAAGCTTGTTTCTCAGGTTTGGATGTCGTATTGCGTATTTAATTTTGTACTAGAGCCACGCATTTTATTGTTAAGCTAGTCCTCTCGCGTTGATGTAGGTATTGTTGTCTTGGTTTTGATCTTTAAATGTTTAATGCTAGACTTTCTGTTGCGTCTGGTTTGGGTCCAATTTCGAATCAATATGCTTGTTTTTGGACTATGAATTTTTTTTTTTTCTAGCTTTCCATTTTAGCGACATTTAGCTTTCCATGTGAGAGACATGAAACCCGTATTGATTCTTTTGTCATCACATTATATTTTTAGTTTGTATTTGGATCACTTGTCCGGTGGGTAGTCTTTAATATCGAGGAGATAGAATTTATAAGTTTCACTCATCAAAAGTTACTCTGCTTGTAGTTTGCGTCGTACTTTTATGAATTTGTTTCGAATCACATTATTTGCACTTAAATAATTCATCGATGGTATATTTGTCATTGCTCATTTTCTATACGTAGTTTCTTCTCCAAAGATAGCATTGTTTAACCATAATTCTTAAAAATGAAAATTGTAGGGTCAGCTTCAAGATGTTAGAATTGAAGGCGGTCGGTGGTTGAGAATATCCTGAAATTTTTGGGATGCCTTGTTGCTCCCGTATTTTTTGTTGAGGAAGCTGGTGGTGCTGCAATCAAGGTTTCAATCAGACTAGATGTGTCCCATATGGCCACAGTGAATGGAGAGTATATTGATCGTTTAGTTGTGAGTATTGAAGCTAGCTGCAATTCTGTTTCAGCGGAAAAGGATGCTATCACGATGATATTCAGACATTTAGTGAGCAATTACCGTATTTGCATTGAGGACTATAGCATTGGTGGAAAGATTTAAAAAAACAGGCATTTGCTTGTTTCCTATGTTGAAGCGAGAGGAGAATGCTTTGCATTTGAAGGTTTGGCTTTTATGGAGAGGCATTTCCTCACAAAGGTAGTTGACATAACTTCTTATCAACGGAAAAGGGAAGTGAAGATTCAGAAGACTCTTGTTTCCGTGCTTACTAAGATGTTTGAGTTGTCAGATTCATTGAACCTTATGTTTGGTGAGATGACTAATGCCATTGAAGGGAAAATAGGCCAATTCAATGTTGATGCAGTTAAGTTGTTTAACGGTCCGATGTCTCTTGGTGAAATTGATGCTTTCAATTTCAGCTGCGATGGTTTGAAAGAAGTTGATAAGTATGCAGTCAATTGCTATGCTGCATGTGCTCCACATTTTGAAGTGCTGCATAAACTTTGCTGGGATGTACTTGTGTTCCAGAGCATTGCTGGAATGGAATAGTGGATCTATTGTCATGTGTTATGTACTAGTTAGGTCGAAGTTAGTCACATGGTTAGCATCTTTGGGTTTAGTTATCGAGATTGTGTTTTTTTGTTTTTTTGAGATTTGATGTTTATTATGCTATGTATTATCCTTCAAATTTTCATTGTAACAATCTATGTCATGGTACTTTATTGCGTGGACAAGACATTATATTGTACCTAATCCCGTGGTTTTCTTAGTACGTCTGAAGGATCTGCAAATATTTATATATTGTTGTGTTGTTTTGTCGTCACCACGATCTTCTTTTTTGTTTGTTTAGTTGTCGTGTCGATCCTTACAAGGTAAATTTTGAACTCTAATATCTATTCCTTATCTAAAGATGAAAATTGTTCTACGACCTTTTAATAAGAGTAGAGAGAATAAGGTATAATTGGTTTAGGAAAATACTTTTCTTATATTATGGTCCCGTGGAATTTTAGTTGGAAGTCAAATTGAAACTTTTTGAACCTCACCAATTTTGCAACTAAATGGTTCTATGCAAATGATTTTACTTTGGTATGCAAAAATGCGTCACCGAAATAGTATGAAGTGCAATAAATAGTTACAATTGTGTCATCTTTGATGGAATGTTGTGTATTTCAAATGTTTTAGTTAAAATATTGTGAACACGGAGGAAAAATATTGGCTTTACATTTTTAGTCATCTAAAGAAGCCCCGATGACTATCATTGGTCTAGCATATGACATGCACGATTTGACGTGCCTACGCTGGTTCAGAGGTATGGCACATGAGACTCCGCTGTTATAGTAGTACATGTACCATGTTCGTATCACTGTTCGTGAAAACCACTCATCCATCTATCACAGTGTCAGTACATGTACCAGTGGTCAAAAGGATGAGCCATCTTCTTGATGGTATTATATATTCGATCCTACTAGAGGAAAAAAGTACCCTGCGTAGGCACTGCAAGTCGGAGTGCTCGGAGTTCTTTCTTTGCGCGAGCTCTGGTTCGATGCCCTGCCATCCGTGACTGACATTCTTCTAGTTCTCGCATCGTACACGTCCTCCGCTTGTACTCTTCTAATCTCACAATCTGTAGATGAAAAGGTAAGTCCTTCTCTTCATCGTCTACATTTTGTATCGTGTTCTTGGCGTCTCGAGATTCTTTTATTTTCTTGGCAAATTTCAGGCGGAGGATACGGGAGAGGCACTAGTCGCATGGTGCGATTGGTGATTCCTCTGCTCGCCTCCATCATCAAATCGAGCTTCTTTCATCATGCGAAGCGAGAAGATAAGTTCTATCTTCGGTCGGTTTGACACCGAGAAATCTCGAGCTTGTGAAAAGTATTGGTTTTGGTGGTCTGTGAAGTTGCCATTGCTAGCCAACTTGAATCTAAATCTTTGTGTATGGCCGTACCAAAGGCTTGACATAGAAAACATGTGCCTGCGCCTAGATCGAGGTAGTGTCTTGTATTTGCGACACTCGATGTCAATCTTGTGTTCGGTATTCCATCGAAGGGCATCGTGGATTATTCCCCTCTTCAATCCTCTAAGACTGTTCATTCTTTCACGAATAAACTATACTGTGTCAGTAAATCGCCAATTCTGTCCATCTCTTTTCTTGAAGACCTGCTTACTAAGGATTACCAGTCTCCTATGACTCCTGACAAAGCAGATGCCTTCAGAATTGCCGCTGTGTTGTATGCTTGCATTTATCTATTGTCCCCTGAACGTGATCTCCATTTCCCTATGGAACTTCTCAAAAATTTCACTACCTCAGTGCATCTAGGACAATTCAACTGGGCTGATTTAGTACTCAAAACCATTGGCCGAGCATCAAGGCACACTAAAATGGATTTGAAGAAAGGATCTAGGAAGTTTTTGCTGTTTAGTTGCTGTCTGTTTATGCAGGTATAAAAGACTGTCTTTTTGCTGATATGCGTTTAATTTTCGTTGCTGTGATACAATACTCATCTGATGTCTATTATCCATTCAAAGGTTTTCTATCTCGACAATCTGGACTTTGGCCCCCTAACTCCACACTATGGACACCTACCTAGAGCAGCTGCCTACTATCCTGCTCTGATGATTGAGATGATATCATTAGACTCAACTGGTAGATCTTGTGATGGCTTTCCTCTGTTTGGAAACAGACAGGTGAATATTAACTTACACTGCTGAGTCTTATTGATGTGTTTAATGCTTGTAGATTCCTTAACCTTCTGTCATTCGGCATTTAATAGTTGAGATATTCTGATGAGGTTTGCTACAGTCGAGGATCACAATATCATGTAACTATGCAAGATCATCAGTTTGATAAAAACAGTTCTACAGTAAGTGTCGCTTCGGATTATACTCTGAATTGAATATTTAAACCGTGCATTTAATTGTTGTTTCAAAATTTTTATCTTGGCAACATCTTGGTAACAGGTCATATCACAAGCAATTAAGTGTCTTGGCAAGATTCCGCGGCAATCGAGATCAATTGACATTGAGTACGAGAATATCGAATCCAAAGCAATGTACACTACAATATTTTCTCCCGACCAAGTTCATTCAAGATTCAATGATGGCATGGCCAAATTATCAAGAAATGCTGCAGAGTTTTTGAACACCAAAGATATTAGCTTGTTTCGGCATTCGAATTGCCACGATGTTGCTTCTAGCTCTCACAACCTGCCCTCTAGTTGTATGTTTTCAAACTCCAGATACGGGAACCACCCTTTACATCACCGAATTGTTACATTGTTGTTGTCACAAATTCCCGAAGCTCATAGTTTTAGCACTATGGTTTACACTATCATTATTGTTTTTATAGCAATAATTTGACCTGTACCGTTTAATTTTTTTTATACTTGTCATTGTCATGTCAATTTTGATCCCATACTAATATGTATTGTGATGTTTGCATAACAAGACAAGCTCAATCAATTGTTGTTCGAAAAAAGGTGACAAGTCATTCGGATTACCCAATGTCACCTTTTGAGGTAGACATCACCATCCATCCTATTTTTACGGAGCAACAAGTATAAAACTTATAAGTGGATGACAAATCCGGATTTGTCTTGGGACGATCTTAACCGATACTACACTCTCGATGTCTTGCTTGGATACAGTCTTGGAATTATTTGAACAATTTTCTTATTCATCCCAAATTTGCAGTGATTGGATACATTTTGATGATGCTACACCACTTTGCATACCTGGGCATGTTGTGCAACACTGCCTCAAGCTTAATGGCACTTTTACAGTTAGCATTGTCGACGCTATTATGCGTGTTTGGCAATTTTTAGATAGAGTAGTATACAAGTACTCTGGTAGTCATGGTAGCATACACAAGAGATGGCGGCACTTTCTACCGGCTTCGTTTGCGGTAAATTGTTGTGAAGTAAACTTATAAGTCACGACGGTTTCTACCGTACGCTTGTTGTAATTGGATTTTTGTGTTACATTTCAGGAGGCGTTCTTGATACCTTTAAATTTGCGTAATCAAGAGATCACAATTTTTTGGACTCGGATCGGTAAGATCAAATTTTATAGGTGACCACATTACCTATGATGTGCAAGATTGTCAAAAGGTGTCTCCTTATTTTCTTGGAAAGCTCATAAATAACATTCTCGAAAGAAATAAGAGTTAATATATTTGTCTAATCTACTTTCATAGTCGTGATTTCCTATGTTTTGTTTTATGTGTAGATCATTGTACCATTCTTTGCCGATGATGGTACTTGGAGTTGTTTGTTTTGGGATTTCAAAATGAAGACAATCACCGTCCCGGACCCGATTCTTATGAATTTAGAAGAATCATGTGCAATTGAGAAGCATCGCCATAATCTCTGGAAGCTTCATTCGGGAATGCTTGCCTTGTATATGTCACTTTTTCTCTGGATGGAAAGTAGACCCTGCGGGTTGGTCCGATAAATATTTAACTAAACTCGGTTCGAGATCAAAACCATGAGTACCTCATTATCTTGATCATAATATCTTTCTTCTTCAGATGTTGATGATTATCTAATTTACTCCATTATGCTATATTATGGTTTAATGTGTCTTCAGTCAAAATACTTGGTCATCGTACTGTTCACTATGCAAGAGCCTTCACCGGAGAAGAAATTGCCTTCCCTTTGAGGGAGACTACGAGGTAAATGTTGGTGCTGTGATATTCTTTTTTTTCTATTTTGCTAATTTGCTCACATAAAAGGCATTTAATTGTTTAAACAGTCTAGTCTCTCGGAAGCGCGTGGTGAGATTTTATATCAAATGTTTGGATGCGATGACAATGTAGGCTTCAGACCTCCAGAGTTAATGAAGCAAATTTCATTTGTTCAATGGTGAAGGCATAGAACAGTGAAGATTAAAGTTTGTTCTATGAAGTATTGGAATGCTGGCATCCAAGATGTATTAGCTAGTTCTATTTTGTTTTTTCTGTGTGTGTTCTGCTACTATTTGGTCCGTTTGTGTGAACTTGGAGGTGCTCGTTGTGAACTTATGGATGTAAGGTTTAATTTATCATTATTTGCCTGGATATGACCATCTTATATAATTATCTTCTAATCTCGCAAAGTGTTATGTGGCAATCAGTAGTGCTTGTGCATATTGATAGTGGACCATATGTCCGTATTGAGAGTGGACCAAAATAACATATAGGACCAATATAGTAATCCGTAGAGTTACTTTACAAAATTTCTGTCTTGCATCGCTACACTCACCTCGCACAACCTCACTTTGCCGCCCACAATTTCTTTGTGTTTGAGTCCCATGCTTCAATTCTTCCCCTCATTCAATCGTAAATTCTTAATTTGTGCCGCATGTTGACTTTCAACAATTTTTCGTACACCCTCCCTTTCTCATTCTTAATCCCGATGTTCGCCTGTATCCGAAAGACTCCTCCCATCCCTCAATTTCTCGCACCACTCAACCAATTATTATTATATTGCTAATGATTTACATTAGTATAGTTACTTTAGAAATATTAATTTAAGTAAGTTGTGTTTGTCTCTGTTTTCTTGTATTGGTCGCTAGTTTATTCTTTAAAGTTTAGTTTCATCTGTCCAAAACATGTACCATAACCCTGGAAAAAAAAAATATGCCTCTATTGTTACGTTCATGCTCAATTTTACCGCCAAAGTGCACTAATTACGGTTTGTAAAATGTTAAAACCTTGGTCTTAGCTTGCTATTTAAAACATGGATTATAATGCATTTGATAATATAGAGTGGGACATGTTATTTCATTTTGACACAGTGTACCTAACTTTGGTCCATTTGAACATGTTTATATATGTAAGAGACACATTCTTGATCAAATAATTTGTTGCTATTGAATATTTTTTGATCAATACGATAAAAATTGATCAACATTTGAGATTAGGATTTTATGGTTTCACCGACGAGTGGCTTATGTTCAATTTATCTAAGCTCGTCTGTTAAACCTTCGTGTGGTTTGTGATTTTTTAGATTATTTTTCAGAAATCTAATTCTTTTTATTTGAAGGATGTTTGATTGATGAAATTCTAATTAAATTTTGTACATATTATATAGTTGATGTAACATATTTTCTCAATTCAATCCCACGGTTTGAGTTGGAGCCCGAAATCAGAAAGGTAGCATCGCATATTTCACTAAATGCCCACGCATTTAAGTAAGCAGAAACTGGTTATATATGTGCCGTGCAGATTTTAGTTAGTTATTTCTTAGAATTTTAGTACTTGGAACAAATGTCCTATGACAAAGAATTGTTGTTATTTGAAACGTATTTACTATAGCATACTAAAAGTGGTTTTATCTGCTTCTTGTTTTTTTGGTTTGAATTTTGTGGAATGTAGAAATCTTTTTTTTATGTTGTTAATACACCTGGTGTTAACCGCTGGTATTGTCATCGTTAAACGTCATTTTACCTTTCAATAACATCGCATTAATTTGAATCCATTGGTTTTTTTTTTCCAAAGACTTGTATTAATGGCCCTACATGTTTTTTTTTTGGGTAGGTGAGAAGCCAACGCTGTGGATAAATACATAGGCACGCCCACGGTGCCTGCCTCTTGCATTCCCCTCAACCAGTTGCCATAGTAATAGAGGTCTCTAGAGGAACTCTTTGGCTCTCCCATCCTCTGTGTTTCGGATCTGGTACTATAGGCAAACTCTTTGGCTCTCCCATCCTAGGAAATGGGGCGAAAGTCCTGCAATCGACCGCGGAACAAGTTGGGTCAGTTTGCCTCGTACCGTAGCATCTCGTATGCCGGATCTGTGGCTTCTGCGCCTCCATCCTCCAATGCCCTGATGGAAGTAGTCCTTGTTGACTCCGACTCTGATGATCGGGAGCTGGACTTGGCGTTGAACACTGCTGACAGAAGCCCGGTAAGTTGTTGATGTTCGCTAGGGTTCTAGGATAAACTAGTGGATTAGTCTCGTTGTAGATTGCGGGGATAGATTTGTTTATTGTTTGCCTAGGGTTTTTTTTTCTTATTTTCTGGTATTAATGCTAGGAACTGTTTCTTTGAATCTTCAAGAGCATGGTTCTCCGTGATTTTAACTTCTTCCTTGTTATCATTGTGAATAGCCTTTTACGCCATAGCTTGTATCATTTTTTGTAAGCAACACTATGCCGTTGAATGTTTCCACGGTTTAAGGTTTAGTTGGCATTATTAATTCGATAAAGCAATGGAATATATGTTTTCTATTATAGGATTCTATTTGGATGAGCAACCTTTCACTTTGTTGTCAATGAAACTTTGGATCTCAAACTGATATGGATACTATTATTGTCAATATATTTGCTCCTTTGATTTAACACATTATACATGCTCTTTTTTTTTTTTTTTTGAGAACTGACTTTTTTTTTTTTTTTTAGAAGTTTGCTTGGGTACAACTCGGTAATGGTATGGATTTGAGCTCTGACAGTGAAGATGATGTAGATGGAATTCTAGATGAAGTGGATGAGGTGTTTGCAGAAGGTGAGAAGATGATGTGCAATGTTGCTTTGGCTGACCCTGCAAAGGTGAAAACCTGCATGGACTTGCTCTACGAAGGTCTTCTATGCCCGATGTTGGCGCTCAGAAGCAATAGAGGCAAAGTGGCAGCCATTAATAACTCTAGTACCAAAGAGGTAACAAAGAAGAAAATTGGGACCAAGGCTTCTCACAACTGAATTTGACTAGTATTTTGTTATATGATGCAGAAAGTATATTGCAGACTAGTTATATAAGCCTAAATAATTGTACATCCCTGAATTTTCTGTTTGGATGTGTCACTTAAGCTGTTTCTAGTTACCCATTTTCCATGAGAAGTTGGATTGGCATGTTTTAATGTTGTATTGTTTTAATTAGTTTGTAGAGTAGTCGTTAACGTAATGATTGTTAATATATTGTCCCCCTTTTGCTTGTTAATACATTAGACATGTTATGGTTCTAGTTATCCCTTTTTGCTTT
Source organism: Themeda triandra (assembly GCA_018135685.1). Lineage (NCBI taxonomy): Eukaryota > Viridiplantae > Streptophyta > Magnoliopsida > Poales > Poaceae > Themeda > Themeda triandra. Next base: position 73,898 of record JAENPR010001862.1, on the reverse strand, counting down.
GATTACTTTGTTAATACATCTGTTTTTTTTTTAGAAGTACCCTCGGTGCATGTCTGTCGAGGGTATGGACTTGAGCTCCGACGGTTCGTTGCGTTGATGGACTTCTAGATGAAGTGGATGAGGTGTTTGCAGAATGGCAGAATATGATGTGCAATGATGCTGGGGCTGATCCCACAAAGGTGAAGACTTGCATGGACTTTTTCTATGAAGGTCTTGTAGGGCCAACCCTGGCGCTCAGAAGCAAGAGAGGCATAGAGGCAGAAAACAAGAAGTCTGGGATGAAAGAGGTAGCAAAGAAGAAGTCTGGCAGAAAGGCTGCTGATAAGTGAATTGCAGTATTATTTGGGTACATGATCCAGAAAACTTGGTGGAGATTAGCTCTATCCTACTACTAAAAAGCCTCAAAGTAAATCGTCTACCCGCCCGCACGCTCGCCCTCGCTCGCCCGCACGCCGCGTCGCTCGCCCGGTAAATTTCCCACCCGCCCTCGCGCCCCCAGTCCTGTGGCCCCGCTCGCTCGCTTGCACCGCCCGGCTTCGGCCCGCTCGCTCGCTCGCACCGCCGGCTGGCCGACCCATCAACTCCGCTCGCTTCCTCACACGCCTGCCCCCGAGTCAAACTGCATGCCCTCAAAAGACGAGCCCTACGCGTGCGCCTCTCTCCTCCCCGTCACCCAACCAGACCGGCCTTCTTGGGGAGACGGAGCACCATCGGCCTCGGCGTCCACGCGGATCCATGGCGCGAGCGCGGCCTCCCTGCACCCGCGGTCCTCATCGCTGACGCCGGCGCCGACGAAGTCGTCCACCACCACCGGCCTCGGCGTCCACGCGGGTCCACGGCACGAGCGCGGCCTCCCTGCGCCCGCGGTCCTCCTCGCTGACGCCGGCGCCGACGAAGTCGTCCACCGCGGCGCCCTCCACGGTGGCCAGCACGAGCCTGACTCCCGTGTCATTGAGCTTCACCTCCCAGCTCAAGGACCCGTCCGCGTGGCGCCGGAGCCGGCCCGCCATCTCCGGGTGGCCGTCCACGGCCTCGCTCAGCGACTCCTTCACCAGGAGCGCCTCCTCCTGGCTCCACGCCGGCGTTGCTCCGGGTGGCTGCTGCTTCTTCGGCGGAAGTAGCGGCGGGGGCGAGTAGCGGGGGTACAGCTGCTTCTTCGGCGGAAGCAGAGGCGAGCGGCGGCGGCGGCGGCGGGTACGCTTCTTCCGCGAGGTAGCGGCGGAAGCTTGTTCTCGCGTGATGCGGTGGCTGCGGGCGGCGGCGGCCGCTTCTCACGCAGAGGTAGCGGCACCTCGCTTCTCCCGCTCTACGACGCCGGCTGGACCCGTGGCTGTACGGAGCCCCGCCCGCGCAGGCCGAACGCGCCCCGGCGTGCGCCGAGACGCGCATCTGCGGCACCCGCCCGTGCACACGGCGCGCCGCGCCGCGCGTGCGCGCCTCGAACCCGTCCGGCAGCAGCAGCGACGTCGTCGTCAACGCGCCGCTCGCCGGGCAGCGCAGAAGCGCGCCCCGGTCAGCGGCGATTTGGGTAAGGAAGCCCTAGCACCGTGCCATCGTTCGCTTCCTCCTGCCTCTAGAAAGGTCCCGGCCTCGCTCATCCCGGTCGCTCGGCTCCACGCGCACGACGCCGCCGCACGACCCATCCCTGCACCCACGAGACATCCTTCACCGCTCACCCCCACCTCTTTCGCCGCCGCCGGCGGCAGACGGCGCCACGCGACGTCGCTCCGCTGCGCGACGACCGGCGAAGATGGCACGCCACCGCGCCCGCACTCAACGAGTCCACGCCGCCCCGCGAGAAGACTCGGCTGCGCGGCGTCCGCCCAAAGACAGGGCGACGCCCGGCCCGACGCCTTGGCTAGGCTCCGCGCATCGACTCCGAGGCCTCGGGCTGCGGCGCTCGAAACAGGCGACCGGCCCGACGGGAACCCCGTGCGGCCGCTGCGCCGGTCGACTCCGGCACACCCAATCCAGGTACCGACCTCTTGCTTCCATGCCCATGTTCGTGTTCATCTGCAAGACCTTCCTCCATGTTCATGTATTGTTCGACTCAATACCCCTGAAGATGTTGCGATTGTCAACGCCCATGTAGCATGCTATTTTTACGATAGCGATTCTTCTTTTTTCTCCCTTCCTACTTCTAATTGTGACAATACAATTACATGGAAACAATATGTTCAGCAACTCTTATTAGCAATTTCACGGATTGAGTGCCTACAACTTCCTAAAGATATGTTGTCGTCAACTCCTAAAAGAAGGAATGCTGTTTCGATTCCTAAAAAAATGTTTGTCAAGCAAACAGTTAAATAGGATACATATGTTTCCTATATCTCAATGCCAAATGAAGTCCCATCTAGGTTGGCAATATAGACGATGACCTTGAGCCCGACGGCATGTTCGGGGATATAGATTGATGGTCTTCGGATGACCAACGCCATGTTTTCTTTACCTTCCATGCTTTTGCGTTGTTCGTGGATATAGGATACATATTTGCTCATGTGGGTTGGTTTGCCTCGCGACATAGAAGGATTGGACGAAAAGGCAAGGAAGGGCAAGGCATCTTACTACTACCGGCTCCATGGGGGAATGCATTTTCTTAGTAAGTTAATGGTTTCTCAATACGAGATTTCGACACCTTGGTTGATTCAAGCATTCGGGCTTTACAGGGGTTCGGATTTCTAGAGTAGAAAAGAGATGTAGAGGTGGACGCTTGTGGTTCAAGAATACCACCGGAAGAAAGCACGCCTACTTGGAAGAGGTAACCGATCAATATACGATGATTTGGCTTTCACGGACACGAAAAGCACAGAAGCGCACGCATGATGGCATTAGCTCATGCTCTTGTTTTGATTCCCGTTAGATCCGTGTTGAGTTGTAGTTTGGGCAAGGGCTCAAAGGAGTCCGGCGCGTAAAACTCGTAACTTCATTATTAGTTTGGGCGGGGGCTGATAGGAGTCCGTTGCGAAGCTATGGTAATTTCATTGTTGGTCACCGGTGACGTTTGATTCATTGCAATAACTCCAATCTAAGGAAATCCATTTACCTTTTCCTATTCTGAATGTTACCTTTTTTCTTCACCTTTTCCTATTCCGAATGTTATATACGAGTCAATTTATTAGTGTGGCTCGAACCTTTTGTTCACCTCTTACAATCCTAGCTAATTTTGCATGCCAAGTAATAAAAAATACAGCCGAACCATCAATATTATCCGTGAAGTTTCCGCAGTGGAATGCAGCCATGACACATTCACAGGATTGCCCATCTGTACCAATAACAGCTTTAAGTAATCAGGCTATCAGATGGCACTTGTATCTTGCATTTGCAATTTACGTGATAAACTAGGGCAGTGACATAGTAATAGTATAGTTGGATGTGGGATTGTAAAGGCAAGCGATCCTTTGAAGACTGCATGGGAGCACCGTTGACTGTTGAGGAGACTTCCATTGCATGCACCATCATCATTTGTATTACAATAATTACATCTCGGTTCACTCTGTTCTTGTTGATTTAGTTGGGCATTGTGATACCTATGTTGGGTTATATTTGTATTATTGCCACTTGAGCTCTAGACTCCCGAGCACAATCACAAAGTATTATTTTTTGGATAACTAACACATTCATAATTATATTATCGTGGCATAATTTCTCCCCTGTTGCAACGCACGGGCATTTACCTAGTATGACTAAATGAGTCTATCATCGTGCACCCTCTGTTTGAATGTGAGCACTTAAGATTTCTACAGTTATGTATTTTGCCTATGAAGTTGGTACTGTTATAATTAGTAACCTATGTACTCCTTAAAAGATTGGTGTTTATGTTTGTCTAATGCTGCATGTTTTATCCCTTATATTATATTGTTAGTATTGCACTACATACTATGTGAAATTTCCTATTGTCACGAACCATGTTATAAGTGTTTCTTAGTTTATCGTATGAATCATTTTTTAGTCCCATCGCCCATGGTGAGAAGCGGCCTACAGGCACCATTTCATTTTTTTGTGTCTTCTATTGTCAGAGTAATTTCGTTTTAAGTTTTCATGAGATTCTCATAATCGAGTTCAGCCTTTCTTTTACGTCGCTGAACTTTATGTGTTGTGAATAGGCTATTTTTTTTCATAGGATTACTAATCTATCTTGTATGATTACTATATGAAATCTGTGACATGAAAACTATAACTATAGAGATATTAAGCGTCACATGCAAACAGAGACATTTTTAAGAGTCATGTTTGATTGTCGTTAGCAATTCCAAGTAACGTTTTATAAATTTTGAACTGGGAAACTACAAGACGATAGATGTATGTTAGATCCGGACAAAAGTAACATTGAGAGATTCACTCTCTAACTCATGATAGGTAGATTGTATTTTTCTAACATTTTGGATCATTCCGAACGTTTCGTTCCATTGTCGTACCTAGTACATGATGTTTGCGCTCTGTACACCAGTTTCCTTCAAAAAAATTTCTCTAATGGCATGTTTGATAAGCCACCTCGTTAGCAATTTTGTCACGTACTCGCCATCATTGAATGGAGATGTTTATCCTGCAATGCGTGCATTGATATTTGCATTTCTAAATGATAAGAAGACAACCATCTTTTTCCTTTGTAAATCCGAGACATACATGTGCTAGTAGTATTGAAGCGTAGTGGCACCATGACCTATATTGAAATGAAGAACTATTTTATTGCCAATCTATTCATTTTTGTGTGTTACAACTTAATTATTCCTAATTTAGTTCTTTGGATTATATGAATTACTTGGCAAATGGGTTTCGGGTTTCATGAGAATCATTTTACTTGAGAATTAGTAGGAAAGTTTCTTGTTAGGTTGGCTAGTAACGAGAAACATATGTCTTCTCATTTTGTTAGGACTTATTTTGTTTTAGCAATCATATATTGATAGGTAGCTATTTTCGGTTAAACTAGTATTTTTTCTTTGTACGTTGTTCGTGACGCACAAAAAAATTTGTTTTATAAGAATCTTTACATTTTTCTATAATTATTTGTATGCAATATATTTTGAATTGAAATTTATTAGTGAAATAGGTACATGAGTAGTAAAAATTTTTGTTGATTTTAGTAACAAAAGTGATGATATGGTTGTGTTATTTTACTTTGTTAAGGGCTGAAGCGTTGTATTGAGTATGGGAGCCTTTTGTTGATACCGGTAGTTGAGCGATGATTGAGTTGTTCTCTGCGAACTAAGATTAGGTTTAATGCATTCCATCGGTATCGAAGCGTTGGATAATATTAGTAATAGAAGTGATGACTGAGTTGTATTTTGTTGAATAAGATTAGCGTTGAATGTGTCGCAATACTATCAAAAGTGTTTGCTAATTTTTGTAGCAGATTTGATTTTAGTAACATTCGTGTACCTATATCAGTTACATGTAGTATCAATTCTGATTATTTGTTTTGAAAGTGTTTTATAGGTAGTAGCATTACATTTTGTTCATTTGCCTTGTACACCGTCGTGTTATTTGCGCCAAATTTCCTTCCTCCAGCTTGGTCCTCGTAATTCTCAAACATCGTTGATTCGCAATTGGTCTCCTTACCGCCTGGCACTCGACTTTTAGTTTCTCTTCGCTTTCTGAACTTGTAGGGTTAAATGCGTCCGTTGAGTATTAGAATCGTTGGTGGATATTAGTAACAAAAGCGTTGACTGTCTTGTATTATGCTTGCTGTTATGGTTATTGATATTAGGTTTCGAGGCGTCCCATGTGTAATAGAATCGTTGGGAATGTTTTAATTTGTCTTTGATAAGCTCATTACTCCGAGTTGGCCAAAGTTAGTTGTTTACCCTCCAGTTCGTCTTCTTGTTCCTAATCTACTTACTACGGAAAGTGAAGTTAGTTACATTTTTTGTACCTACATTAGGTACATCTAGGACCAATAGTTATTATTCGTCTTGAAAGTTAGTTACATTTTCCTTCTTCCATCTTGGTCATTGTAATTCTCAAACATCGCTGATTCGCAGTTGGTCACCTTGCAAACATTGCCTTTTAGTTCCTCGTAATTCTCAAACATCCCTGAAGTGTTGGTTTATATTATTAATAAATGTCATGACCGGGTTGTATTATGTTTATCGAGATTAGGGTTAAAGACGTCATAAGTGTTTGCTGATTTTAGGAATAAAAGCGATGATTAAGTTGTATTACGCTGACGAGATTAGGGTTGAAGATGTCTCTTTAGTATTAGAACCGTTTGTTTATATTATTTACAAAAACGTTGTTTTAGTTTTATTATGCTTACTGAGATTAGGGTTCGGCGTCCATTGTCTATTCAAATTGTTGCCAGATTTTAGTTTCTCTCGCATGTTGAATTTTTGTAATTTAGTCATGACTGGGTTGTATTATTGTTACTGAGATTAGGGTTAAATGCGTCCTTTGAGTATTAGAAGTGTTGGTGGATATTAGTGACAAAAGCGATTACTGGGTTGTATTATGGTTGCTGTTATGCTTACTAAGATTAGGGTTTGAGGCGTCCCATGTGTATTATGCTTACTCTGAGTTGGCCAAAGTTAGTATTGTACGCTCCAGGTCGTCTCCTTGGTCGTAATCTTCTTAGTAAGGAAAGTGAAGTTAGTTACATTGTTGTACCTACATTAGGTACATCTAGGACCAATAGTTATTATCAGTCTTGAAACGTAGTTACATTTTCCTTGCTGCATCTTGGTCCTCATAATTCTCAAACATTGCTGATCCGCAGTTGGTCCCCTTGCCGCCTGACACTCGCTTTTTAGTTTCTCTTCGCTTTCTGAACTTGTATAATTTAGTTAGTTGTCATGCCATCAATATTTGAAGTGATGGTTTATATTAGTAGTAAAAAACGATGCTTGAGTTGTACTTTGCTTAATGATATTAGTGTTGAAGTCGTCCCCTGAGTATCATAAGTGTAGGTTGATTTTAGTAACATAATCGATGACTGTGTTGTATGATGCTGAATTAGATTAGGGTTCAAGGCGTCCCCTGAGTATCATGTCCAGTGTTCTGAATTGTTATTTAGTGTGTAAGTCCGTTGTTATCGAAGTTATGGAGTAATACTAAGCATCCCGTTGAATTTGTTACGATTGTACTTATAACATAAGCGATGTAACGTTATCTTTACACATTGCGTGTGTCATGTTAGTATAATTAATTTATATGTTTAGTGAAAGTTTTAGTGTACATTTTGTCATCCTTGTTTGTATTATTATTATTATTGTGTGTTATTATTTTATTGCAAAAGAATTACATTAAGTTAACTAAGTTTTGTTTGTTTTTTTCTCGTATTGGTTTATAGTTTCTTCTTTATAGTTTAGTTTGGTGTGTCAAAAACATGTATCATAAGCATGGAAAAAAATAGGCTGCTATTTTCGCCGTTATATCGTTAAATAGTTTGATAAATATTTTGACGCTATTTGTGTTAATGCACAATTTTGCTTGGTAAACTCCTCTAATTTTGGTTTATAAAATGCTAAAACCTCTTTTTTGACCGAAGTCGGCAAGGGAAACCCCGGCCTATTTTTTTGTTTTTTAATAATGCATTGTTTAAATTCGCTCTCACGGGGAGTCGAACCCGTGTCTGCATGGGTGCCACTCCGGGTGCTCTAGCCACTAGGCTAGAGGCCCTTTGGCAAAATGCTAAATCCTCCCACTTGTAATTTTGTTGTTCGCTCTCGTATCGATTATTTTGTTTTAGGCATTGCAGTGATCTCAAATTCGAAATCCTGTCCCGCCCCCTTTGGGCCCAAACTAATCTGTCCGCTCGCCTCGCCGCGTAATCGTTCTTGTTCCTTTGCCACCCAAATTCTCTCTCCTGCACTAGGGTTTGGTCCCACAGAACGCGCCTCCCTCCAGTTGCCCATTTCCACTGGCCCACGCTGTGGTATACTGCACAATAGTGTTCGTTCTGGTTTTTCCAGTGGTGAAATTCCCCATTTCTTCTTTCACTGTTTTCTTGTTCCCTCATCGATCTCGCCATTCTGTTCGACTCGTCTTGAACCTCTGGCTGGTGCTCGCTGCATCTTTTCCTCCTATTTCTTGTGGGCGTCATCACCCTCCCGCTCTTTCCCCCTTTTTCCTCTCCGTGAGCGAAGCACCACCCATGTTTCTGGTGGGGATTTTTATTTGTCGCTGTACACTTCTCTCTCTCTCTCTCTCTCTCTCTCTCTCTCTCTCTCTCTCTCTCTCTCTCTCTCTCTCTCTCTCTCTGTCCTTCTAGTGTGTGTTTCAGATCCGGTCCATAATCCTACATTCCTTTCTCTCGAATCCTTCGGAAATCTAATCTTTGGACATCTCTCTGTCGAGAACACAACAACATCTCGTTTTTACTGTCACTTTTCCAGGTAAACGGTAGTTTTATATTCTTTATATTTCACTTGGAATTTTTAGTAGTATTTGTACCGCACCACTCTATACGTAACCTTAGTTGAAGATTGAATTCTGCTATTTTTGAATTGTATGTATACTCATCTAATTGTCTATTTACGAACGAAATAGCAAAGGACGTCTTTTCGTTCTAACGGTTTAGTAGATATAGTTTTTTGTTTTTTTAGTTAGCCAATATTGCTTTGAATTCTTGACGGTAATAATCGAGTTAATAGAAACAACTTAATATTTGTGAGTAAATGACTAGAAATATATATTTCTTTGGCATGGAAGATTCTAGCTATTATTTTTGTACCAGAACCTTTTTTTTTAGTGTTCCATCAGTTACTTTTAGATATCGAGACATTAACTCTTATTTGTTACTGTTTGTAGTTAGTATGGAGTTGCGGGTTGGCTTGTTTAGACACCTGGTTACGTTGATTGAAGGCATTGGTGGGTCTACCCCTGAGGTTATTATGAAATATTCTGCAGTTGGGAAGTGCAAGTTTGGTATTAGACTTGATATTTCTAAGATTCCTCATCGTGTTCATCCTGGTGTCTCTATGTGTTCAAATGTTTTCTTTGGCGAGCATCCGGACAGTATCCAAATTGCTGAACACAATGCAGTCATGTCAGTGAAGAACTTCCTGGAGCTTTGTTTTGGTTTACAAATCCATGATCTTAGTTCTGTTAAAATTAGTTGTTTGGAACGCAAAATGTCCGATATTGTTGCTGAATTGAATGATTTCCGTCCTGGTATCGAAACATTTATCAACGACTATCAGTTGTCGGTGAACACTGTCAATGAAATATTGACAGTTGGTGTTCAAAATTGTTCTCCTTTTTTCAGAGGCACTTGTAGACCATTAACTGCTTTGTGCACTGGTTCTCAGAGCTGTATTGATTCTTTTCATCAGCAGCTCTGTTTGCTCAATAGGCATTACAGTCTATACTCGTCCAAGATTTTCGGTCCATCAAAGGTATTATATGCCGTTGTCATGGTAATCAATTATGTACTTCCTTATTACTCCTTTGTAGATTGAATGACCTTTTTTTTTACCAGGGTCCTCTTGTTGTTTGGAATTATGTTGAGAATGAGTTCCTGTCAGATATATTGGATTATCTCAAAGTGCAATATGCCCAGTGTGCTTCGGTCTTGAATGACAATGTCTTATCTGGTAGTTGCACAATTTCTATGGGCTTAGAATCTGGATCTATTCCCTCTGTACCAATCAATGATAGTGGTTCTTTGGACGGATTCCCATTCGATGCCGAGAGTAGTTCAGCAGGTCCCAGTATCACCATGTTGGAGCGTACCAAGAACTTTGAGCTTGTCGATTTCAACTATGACAGTCTGTTATTGATTAGGCAAAATCATGGTGAACTGCGTGAACTTCGTATTAAGTACGGAGTGTTAGCCTCTGATGTGGAAAAGGCATGGTCTAAATTTGAGACAAGTGTTCAGTCATTTATTGATCAGCTGATTGGGTTATCTTGGGAAGTTTTCTGGGACGAGGAGAACTGTGCTGACTATGCTAAAATTTTGGACTTTGCTTCTGCGGTTCAATATGGTTTATATGATAGTTGGGGAAGGAAGTTGAAAGCTTCTCGAGCGATTAGTCGATTCCTAGAATGATGCCATCTTTCGCTGTTGCGTATCCTATTTTTACCTTTTTTTTTAATGTTTGGTAAAGTAATGTTAAATCTTGGAGTTATGTAATGTATTGAAATGTATTGTACTTTGTAATAAATTCTTGTGGAACATGCATCTATGTTTTTATTTGTTGTAATCCTATTGTTCTTTTTATTATGTTGTTTTCAATACTATCCCGTTGCGTATCGTCCTATGTATACGTCTGCAAAATTGTACAATCGTGTACTATTCTCGCCGTTTCATACCATATCAAATATGTTTGGACTTTATATGTTTCCAAAAATACTTCCGATGCAAAAATATTAGTATAAAAGACTATGGTTCTATCTGACTATATCGCTTTGTATGCAAGAAATAAGAATAAAATAGAGAAAGTAAATCGGCCGACTCGACGTCCATCTCGCTTTTAATTTTCCATAAGGCGAAACGGACTCCCCACCGTACGTCGGTGGCGGAGGACAAGGCGATGGCGTTGGGGGATTCCTCTTTCAGTATCCATGCTCGCCGCGGTAAGGCTCCCGACTGCGGCGCCAAAGCCGTTGTCCGCTTCCATGCTCGTCGCTCTCATCGAGTCCAACATTTTGTATGGTGTGCAGATGTTGTGAAGGCGGCGGACGTTCGTCAAATCTCCGACGTCGAGTTCAGCAGTAGCGTCTACTTGTTTCTCTGAGCATTCGCCGCAGGACGCCCATTGTAGGTATCAATTTTTCCTACCTAATTTGTATTTGTTTTCGCACTTGTTCATAATTTTGTTGGATCTAGGGTTTCGTAGCGGGTTTTTTCTTTAGATCCGTGGTGTAATGCAATTTGTTGACGCTTTGTTTGATGTTTTCGCGGTTGCTTCGTATCTTTATAGTTTAACAGAAATCACGTTGAACATATTATGTTTTACAGCTGATGAACATTAGTACTTAGGGTTGCTTTCTTGTACTAATGTAAGCAACGGGAACATTAGTACTTAGGGTTGCATTTATAAATTAACAATGTTGTTTGTATAGATCTTTTGAATGATATTTGATTTTGTTTTCATGGTAGAATTTGGTGTTGGCTACCTTATGTTTTCCTTATAGGACTGTATAAGTGTTGTTTGTAATTGTTTTATGAATTAAATCTATTTGATTAATATTGAGCGCCAAATATCCTAATTAGTACCAAACTACATGTTTTTATTGTTTGATTGGTGAAATGAGAAGCTGTGTTAGGACATGTATTGGAGTATGTGTTCCTTTTTTTTTGTTTCAGATAATGTGTTTAGCCGATAAAGTTATTTTCATTAGAGATCAAGGCAGATAAAAAGGCTGTTTTTTAAATAATATGTTCTATCGTCATACTCATAATAGTACTCATTTGGGAATCTTAGCAATTTTTTTTTGTATCTATTTGGCATTATAAACCTGTTTACCATGTATTTAGGACATATTTAGTTTGATGTCTATGACATATTTAGATTGATGGTTTGTATTATGGTGCGAGAACTTCGATTAAATGTCATCCATTGGTGGGACAAATGCCGATGACACGGTTCTTCGTGCACTTCGGAGACTATTGAGTGCGTGTTCGCAATGTATGTTTTTGTTTGTTTTTTTTTCTATTTATTTTTCGTGCAACCGGTGGTGTTGATTACTGTAACGTCGTAGTGTATATTGCAGTCTTTTATTATCATTTTAGGTGTTAGCATCTTGGTATTTTATTTGGTTAGGATCTGCTTATCTATTATAAAAACTTATGGATTGTATCCAAATTTTGTTCTCCTTGCAGGTTTCAAAACAGGTGTTTCACATTCCACCGAGGACTATTTTCACAAGCGCACTTGAATCTGTTGGCATTGTTGATACTGAAATCATTGATGTTGCCTTGCATGGCTGCCACCAAGTCCGTATCAGATTTGGGTGTCATTTGCCATTGTGTTTGGAAGGTGGGTCAAAGTTTGTAGACATAGTTGGTGAGGTGTGCGAAAGCTATGATGCTGCTGAAGCTAGTGCTATTGATAAAACATTCAAGTATCTGTATAAGTGGCACAATGTTGTTCTAGTGGATATAAGTTATCGGAAGAAGTCTTCTTATATTAACAATGCGAGAAATATATATTCTGATGTGGTGGACGGTCTCAGGCTTGTTGGTTATATGATTCAACAATGGAATGAAAGTCTTGACATTCTATATCAGGTAGAGGAGTTTGCCACGTCGTTTAATGATGGTGGTAGTAGTTTTGTGTCAAGCGTAGTCAAAATTATGCTTGGTTTCGTTGATTCTACCAAGGTCACGGCCATTAGTATGATTCGTGGACTTGATGGTTATCTGAAGGATCTCGTTGGAAGGAAAGATGTATATGCTGATCGTACCACGCCGCAATATGGATTCCATCGCAAGGTAATCTTACTTTTTGAATGTTTAATTATTTCATCTTCCCTTGAATTACATTCCATTATGTATTCTTATTTTTCTTTGATTCTGTTTTGTTTGTCAGGCTTCTCTTGTTATGGCATATCATTATGAGCAGGATGTGCTGCGTTTGCTTCTCAGTTGGCTAGGACTGCAGGAATGCCAGATATGTGCTTCGCCCTTGGATGGTGGGCGTTTCTTAGGTTCTGTGCTGATAAAATCCCCAAGAGCATTGTGTGTCAGTCATGTTGATGCTGATCGTGAGGAGAGTACAATTGAAGAAGCTAAGAATCGTGCTGCTAAGATGGCCATACACCGTCTTGAGAAGGACTTCAATGTTCAGGTTGTTGGTCTTAACCATAATGATGCAGTTGTAGCTGAGCAGGAGATGGCTATAATTAGTGGTGTTTATCAGGAGTTGATGTTTGTTGGTCATATGGTGGTTAAGTATTGGGAGTGGATGCTCATCAGAATCGATGAATCTGTTGCTGGTATGAAGAATGATGTTGCTGAATTTATTCCAAGCACTGATTCTGACGATGTGGTTGTCGCCCTTTCGAATTTGGCATCTCAATATGATGCAGCAGCTGTTTAGATTAGAGGTAGTTTCAATGAAGTTGCTGCAAAGTTCAAACATGTTTGTTGAAGTGTCTTTATGACTATCTTAATATGTTTTAGATTCCATCAAAAGCCTGTCAACTATCTTTTGTTAGAACATGTAACAGTTATGTGGTCATGGAGCGTTGTCATGTAACAATTACTGCTTTTCTTTATGTCGAAGCAATCGTCAGTTTCCCTTGACTTTGTTGTTTTCCCCTTGGTTTATGTAACTTTATAATTCGTTCACCGTAAGGACCTTTTTTTTTGTTGCGTTACATTTTATAGTTTTATTTAGTTATGTAATTATGGACTTGTGTGGTACTTAAAATAAACATGTTTATGTAGCTGGAAGTTTTGTAGGCCGAGGTTCAACGGTTGTAGCTCCAACTAAAAATAATTATGGAAGCGAGGTTGAATGGCACTTTGTGGATCTGCGGGACGCTTAGTTGTAGTGACGGTGTGGCGAATCGCAATTATATATTTTGCAATCCATACAATGGTAGGTGGCGTGCGAGGCGCTTGTAATCATAGGATTAGATTTGTTACCATCACTCGGACGAGGAGGACGGCAATAGTTCTTGTTTTTCTCAAAGTAGTGAAACATACTTCATGTAGAAACTTCAGCATAAAAATTTAAAACCACCATATTACAATAATGACGAAATTGTTCAAAAGATGTCACCGAGGAGTGGTTCGCATTGTCTGCGAACAAGTTGTTTGCGAACAAGTTGTTCACAAGATTACAACATGTCTCACAAGATTACAAACGGTGGATTTGAATAATCAATGTTTAATACGGGTTTTGAACCAAAATATTTCATCCAGTCAACAGACTTGGCACCCTGCAAGGTAGCATAATCTAGCCTGTGATTTTCTTGTTTGCCTTCTTTTGGGATCCGTTGTTCCTTCCAGATACAACTTCTGTATTGCAGTTATTTTTGAAATGTCCTTCACATTGACAATTATCACATATAATTGGTGAGCCTGTATATTTCTTTCTGCTCTTACGCCTTCGCTCAAAAGTAGACTTATGCCTATTTTGCCTTTTCCGTCCAGTGACCACCGGAACAATCGGTGCTCTCATTTCTCTGATGTCAACATCGCTCATATATGCGCTAGATCCAGATGCACCATAAATATTCTGTTTAGTTGCTTCTCCGTTTGACCTATACGCAGACTGGTCTGTGGTGTAATCTTCACCTGAACTTTCAGTATATCCAACAACTTGTTGGTCATCAGTTTCAGAATCTTCAATTGTTGGTGCACATTGCAGTCTTTGTATTTCCTGCCTAGCTAAGTTGAGGTGTTTTGTCAATATCTCGCCAGCCTTTGGTACATTTTTCGTCTGTTTGACAACGTCCAGGGCATTTGCAAACATAATGCTTTGTGCTAGGTGTTGTCCTTCCTCATCAGTAGTGAGTTTTGGGTACTCATAATCACGGGCATCTCTAGTCCACCTTTTCATTATATGGCATTCAGGTATCTTGTGTACTTTGCAATGTAACATAACTTACATTTTCAAATAGAAATGTCAGATTTATGTGGCTATGAAACTGTCATATGCAATTGTTACATACATTGGAGTAGTTATCAGGTAGAGTCATTACCGCAATTGCATGGCAGCATAGTATTCCAAAATGCTCATACTGACCACACTCGCACAAATATTTCTGATTATTATGTTCAATTTGAACACTGAAGATAACACGTGCCCAATGCTTTCTTGTTTCTGCATTGTTGTGCACAACTATGAAACTATTTTTTTCATGTGCTTCTTCCACATCATACTCTGTTGCTTTGTCCACTTCTTCGCTGAACAGCTTGAAACAATTTTTTGTATATATTTTGATTGCATGCTTTTCAATCTGGTACATTCTCTTTGTTCGGTGCACAAACTGCATTGGAATATAAAAAATCATTTTAAAATTGTTCTATAATCAGAATGTTGCACAGATTTTAAAATCTTTTGTTGAATTTCATTTTCTAGTATATTTATCATTGTATCTTTATCAAAGTTATGTTTGTTAGTGTACTATGAACATTATATAACATTGAATTATGAGATGTTATATAAACTTACCTGTTTCGTATCATGTTCTGCTATTTCTTCTGCTCTAGCTCTTAGAAACAACAATGTGTTATACTGGTCAACGAATCTGTTCATTGATGAATTCCTTGGTACAATCTGCTTCAGCAAACTGTTAGCACATTCAGATCTCTGTGTGCTGGCCATTCTTGCACAAAAAGTATTCCTTGCCCAAGGTTTAGCCCATTTCTCCCTCTTTTCATATGTCCTCTGTAACACCCCAAAATTTGCATGTTTTCCAAATAGCTAAAATGATTTAATTTGTATTTTTTGTGAGCATATAATTTTATCTAATTAACATTTTTTTATGAAATAAAAACTATCTTAAGGTTAGAAACATGTCGATGCATTCATGCTGGAGCATAATTTATTTCGTCTTGTCTGCAATTTACCAAAAGATTAAAAGGATTCAAATTCATTTGAAAACTCTATTCAAAAGCTTGAAACAAAAAGAAAATGTATTTCTTTTCCTCTCCCTCTCTCCATCTTGGGCGGACAGGCTAAGGCCCATGACCGAGCCACCAGCACTGGCAGCTGCCTCCTGTTTCTCTTCTTCGACTCGAAGAGCCAGGCAGCTATACGGTCGCGTGTCTCTTCGTGTCCCCGTCCGTACCGATTCTTCAGGATATAAGCCACGGCGCTGCGGCCACGATGCCCTTTTCCAAACCCTAGGAGCCGCCGCCATTGCTGCCCCGCCGCCGAGCTCAGTTCCACCCTGATTCCTCCGCGCTCGCCGGCTTTCGTCGTTTCTTCTTCGCCGGCTGCCGCCGCCGTGCAACTTCGCCGTTGGTGCTGCCTCTCCACTGCCCGAAGGCCTGCCTCTACTGAGCATTCCATCGAGGAGGTCGCGCGCTGCCCTGAGCTTTACCTGTCCACGGACACGCACTAGCTAGGTGAGTTCATTGATCGTTCGTGTCTATGTGTCCGTGTGTATACGTAGCTGAAATTTAAACTCAGGCGCACACATTGTTTTCATCGATCTCCAGTGAAACTCCATCGTCGGCCATGGCCACCACCGATCGGCTTGCAAGTCTTGTTTGCTTGCTTGCCTTGCTGATGTCAATGCTAGCTTTCATGACATCGTGATGATATCATCTCTTGTTTTCTTGCCGTTTTTCTTCACAAAAACAAATCAGCTTATACAATGAAATACACTGCATTATCGGCCAGATTGGAGAATCAGGTTTTCTGATTTATTTTATTTTTAAAATTAAATTTCAGGAATTTACAAAAGTGCCATTGAATTCAAATGCTTGTAAAATGTTCATTTTAACTTCGTTTTGGTTGATTCAAATTGCGTTGGATTCGTAATATCATAATCTACGTGTTAGTTCTGCTGTTAGTTCAGTTTGTAGCTTATAGATTTCGAGCTCATATTTTAATGCATTATTAGTCTATAGGAAACCTTTAAAAATTCATATCTTTGCCGTCTTAGCTCCGTTTTTGGTAAACTTGACGTCTATGCGATTCTAGCAACGAGTAGAGTTGATTTATAAACTTTTTCATTCTATTTTGTTGCTGGTGGTGTACTGTTCTAATAGAATTCATTTGTTTGCTTCGTGTATGATTGCTCGGATGCTTGTGTGGTACTCTACGATTATATCCAAATCGGTGAGCTTTGCGTTGGTGATCTATAAGAAGTTGGTGAGCTAGAAGTTTGTGATCAAGAAGAAGTTCTTTGAAGATCAAGCAGACCAACAAGAGTTGATAACTAAGGCAAGTATAGTTTGGGTTTTCTTTCTATGACCATGATCTAGTAAACTTATTAATGAATATGTGATAAACATAAAAGATGAATATTATCCTTTGGCAAAAGTCGGGACTTATCGTGCCATCGTGAGGGCTATATGGCTCGCTCTAGTTCATCTAAGAGACCTTTTCTAACGAGTGAGAGGAATTGCCGAGATTGGGTTTAGGACACCTGTCCTTATGTGTATAGCCGGAAGGAATGTGCCATATTGGAAGAGGGGTTCCTACATTCGACGACTTAGCGTCCCTTGCTTCTTAGACGAACTCTTGGGTGGCTTTATAGTGAGACCCTGCTTATTCACCTTGGAAGTGTCATGGGAGTAATTAACCCGAGCAAATAGGAATCACGACTCACAGGGAAAGGGTATACCTCTGCGCAGAGTTAAATCGATATATTGTCCGTGCCCACGGTTATGGGTGGCCCGGAAAACTGAGGGAATGGTTATGTTCATTTAAATTGTTTATGTGCAATTTATTATTCAATTTCACTTGATCACGTGGCTATGGAATTACACTACCTTTGCTACACTTGTTGAGTTCGTCATGAACTCACTCTTGCTTTTCCCCCACACCTCGGGAGAAGTTTAGGCTTGTTGTCAACCGGTCGGTTTGGATCCAAAGGAGTCTACACCCGAGATCAAAGTTGTTTTTCCGCTGATTGCTATCTAAGGTTATGTCTTTAATATTAAATACGTTATATATTTTAAGCATTGTTTACCGATACAACCTTTCATTTGTGGCTATATGTGAGATTTGACCTTTAAGGCTCACATATGGTGTATATCTCGGCTTTGTTCTTAAAACCGGGTGTTACATCCTCATCATGAATTCACTGTTTTGTAGACTATAAGTCTGAACCAAACTGTTCCAGCCTCTCTCGAACTCATCAATTGTCAGCATTTGATTAATGACAAAGTGGAAATCTCTCCTAAATTCTTCATTTCGAGTAAATAAAGGTCCCAACTCTTCTGGGGCATGTTGCATGACATGCCATTTGCACCATAGATGTGTCGTCATTTGTGTGAACACCTCCCTAATTGCTTTTGTCATTGCCTTGCATTGGTCTGCAAAAACGAATATTTTTATGTCAGGTATGTTCATATTTGTCTGGATGAAATTTTGTATATTAGCGCTAATGAGTCATACCTGTGAGGATAGTAACTGGGTGTTTTCCTCCCATTAGAATGATGAATTCCTTGAAAAGCCAATTGAAACTTGCAGTATCTTCTCTTGTCACCAATGCCCCAGCAAATATAATAGTCTGGAAGTGGTTGTTCACACCTACGAACATACCAAACGGCATTTTGTATATATTTGTACAGTATGTAGTGTCAAATGTAATTGCATCCCCAAAGAAGTTGTACTGGGTACGACCTCGCCCAGTTGTCCATATTAGTGACTTCACTCTCTTCTCTTCATCATGATCCACGCTGAATTGGAACCCAGGGTCTTGTGCTCTCATCTTTCTGAACACTTCTATGGTCTTTGAAAGGTCATCTGACTTTTGGTCTCTAGCAATTTCTGAGCAAACAAATCTTATGGACTTAGGATTGAAAGGCACACTTGCCATACCGCCATACATCTTACCCATAAAAGTGTGACATTTCTTTAGTGATATATTACTCTCCCTGAGATAGCCAATCATATCTTTTGTGCACTTTTCAATGTGACTATGTGATCTCCACTCTCTTTTTTCTCCACCAGTAACTGACACCGGATGGTTATGTGTGGCTACATGTTGACTAATATACCAACCCATGTCCTCTGTTCTGTGCAGCCTTATCTTAGCCTTACAATGGAATTCTCTTTGATGAATCCTTGCATCGTTTGTCAAATCCCTACACATTTGTTTATTATGTAAATATGTTTAATATCTATTTAGGACTGGTTAACTTATCTAATGTATTAAAATTGCTTACCTCTCTTTCACAGACTATTTCCTGCATTGTCCTCATCTGTTCACCCTGTTGGAGGCAAAGCTTCCAAACCGTATTCCAAAACCAACTTCCCATGAATAGTAATTGTAGAATTTGTATGCTTCTGCCCTTGAATCAAATACCATACCAAGTTTTGGGTCAAAAATATTGCCGTTCCCCTCTTGCTTGAATTCCTCATTGCCTTCTCAATTGTTCCAATATCCCTTGGTTCTCTCGCTATCCGAATTTTGTATCCTTTTGGGAATCGCCGCCTTTGTTAAATGATGAGATTCAAATTATTAATATAATATTGAAATTAGTAATAAAAGTTCAATTAAAGTACTCAAATATAAATTTATAAACACTAGTGATTATGTACCTTTTCTTTTTCACGTCATGGCCATCTTTGTCGAGTTCAATGATTTCATATGCAGCTTCTTCTTCTAAGATATCTTTAGAAACATCTATATTTGCTATCCTTTGATTCTCAGCTTCTTCTTCCTCACTCATTTCATCAGATTGTTCATCATCTGCGTCGTGATACTCTTCTTCCTCATTAGACTCTATGTTATCAGTGTCATCTTCGTCTGAAACTTCATTGAATTGTTTATATGTTACTTTATTTTATATAAAATATAAGTCCATCTTAGTTTGTATAAGTATAATAGTCTGTTAAGATACCTTCAATAGTCTCACTCGGAAGCTCTCCAATCTTATTGTCACTTTGTAGATCGTTAGCTTGGAGTTTGAATTTCGGTGTTGAAACTTTGCGCAACAACTCTTGGAAGGTTTCTAAATAATAATGTAATTATCAGTAATGCAGGTGACACGTCACAATGTAGAGTATTTTTGTAACTAGCTTAGTTACCTTGTTTGCTAGCATCTACTCTTGCAGGGTTCTGTTGATAGGCACTGTTTGTTCCATTTGTTCCATTTTGTTGCATTTGTTGGAGACCTACACAATGTGCAGACAAAAAGAATTATAAGTCCTGTCATTATACTTTTCATTATGTAAAATGTGAAAAGGCTATGCTATTTGATATCTAAGAGTGAAAGCGTGTGATACCTGTGTAATTGAATGTGACAAAGTGATTCTGATTTGGAGATTCTAGATTCACCGGTGCTGTGCTTGTACCATTCAAGTCTGCATAGTTGACATGACAATATAATTTATCACTTTTGGTTTTCTTAGATCCAATGTTGTACAATATTTTCTGCCCCTACTTGTAAAGCTATAAATGCTGACGTGTGTGTGGAATCATGTGTTTCTGGATTTATGTAATTAACTATATTTTGCATCTAGCCCTTTTATGTGGACAAAGGCATCTAACTGAGGGACAATGTAACAAAGGTATGTAACAAGGATATACGTATCTAACAAAGGCATCAAACTGAGGCACAATCCTAATGAGGTACGCATCTAACAAAGGCATCTAACTGAGGCAGAATGAAACTGAAGCATCTAACAATGGACATAGAAACATCCAAGGATGATGAGAACCACACTAACGTTTCTATGTAATATTATTTTAGACATTAAAAAATGAATTACATATAATGGAAATAGGAATTAGCTACAATTGAAAAGAGCTGTAGGTATCGTTGTGGAAGAAAGAGCTGTTTCTGATGTAACTGTTTAGTTTGTATTGGTACAATAATAGTCTCACTGTGTTTATTGTATATTTTCAAAACCTCACAATAATCGTACAAAATCCACATAATTTGTAACAGTCAGGAATGATTAGAATTAATTATAGATACCTGATCTTTGTGGCACCCATGTGGCAGGTTCAGTTCTGGACAATGGACGCACAGTCGTAGCTTCCATGGTTGGTGGAGCGATGTCTGAAGCAGGGAGTGTCGCAGATATTGAATGTGCAGGCATGGCTGGACACGGCAGCGCCGCTTGGGCTGGTGCAGTTGGACTCATTGGAAGAATCATGGATTTAGGAGCAGTAGAACTCGCCGTCGTCGGCACAAGTGTTGTTTGCAGAAACGGATTCGGTGGATAACTCAATACCTGACTTCCATACAAGCCGAAGGCAGGTTGGTTATAATGCATTGGCGCACTGAATCCAAGCACACTACTTGTATGCCAGCCATTACCGGGGAAACTTGGTTGAGCGTTTACCAAAACTGAAGGCGGGTAGTACCCATAAAATGGATGGGGATAAGCATGTGAATTGAAGGCTGGACGTGGGTAATCTTTAGGAATCATATTTCCTAGTGCTATGGACAGAGAGTAGCCAGAATTTCTTTGGCGGAATCCGATGGAGAAGATAATGCGGAAAAGCCGTCGGCGAGGTAGGGATTGGATATAGAAGACGAAGATTGAGATGTTCAGCTCATGCAGGCCTGGCGGATGTAGAACTGGTGTAGGAGACGGTGGTGGTGGTTTGGAATAGAAGAGTGCCGGCGACGGCGTTTGGTAAAGTTGAACCGGGTCGACGAGCTGACGGAGGTTGAAGACGACCGAGAGTTTGGGGATCTAGGGTTGCGGTCTGAAGTCACTTGTTGGGAGTCACTTGTTTTCAAAAAGAAACAAACGCCAGGCACCGAGCCAGGCAGAGTAGGCAATTCATCGATTCAGGCTAAAAATGCAGGCATGGCAACGTTGACTCAGTTATGGCCCACCATACTAAAATATTAGTTGCATGCATGCACCTGTCTGCTGCGCACGAATCTTGACGATATCGCAGCCACTCAGATAAGCTCCGCGGGCGCTCTTATACTAGGGATTTTCACACCCAGCACGATGGAGGCATGGAGCAGGCATCACGATGAACTCACCACAAGGATTTCTGACGACCAAAGCGAACGACGAGGTGCAGCGAGCTTGGGCTTGGAGGGACGAAGATGACGTCCTGCATGGTTTCGGCGATGATGAACGACTCACGTAAAGGAAAAGAGAACGACGCACAGGAAGACAAAAACAGAGCGAGATAGGGAGCCTGGGGCTACAGAACCTCGACGTGATGCTCGGAAGTGGCCTTCGGGCGATGGAAAGGCGGCAGCAGTGGGCACCTTCCACACACAGACGCTCGACGACTAGCTCGTGTGGTCGGTGAAGCAACCGACGGAGGCGGCGGCTTCAGCGAGCTAGCTCGGTTCTCGGCGAGAGATCCAAACGGCGACACTTGGAGTACGAGCTAGGGCGACGGCATGCGCTAGGATTAGAGGGGAGGCGGCACACGACTTGGCTTGGCAGCTTCATCACCTTGGCGAGCTCGGGGCGTTGGCTGATCTTCTCGGCGAGTTTGAGGATGGCGGCGCTAGGGTTTCAACGCGGCCACAGCCTCGACCGAAGACGGCAGGCTCGCGTTTAGGATCAAAGGAGGCGGCGCGAAGGCGGGGGCTCGCTATTTATGAGCATGCTCGCGTGGTCGCATGCCACGACACGATCGGGAGGCGGAGTCGGAGCGGACTCGCGGCACGAGTCCATGCCGTCCACGAGTAGAAAGGCAACGTTGACGAGCGAGCTGCTGCAGCTTTACTTCGGCGTGGGCTGCAGGTTATGGAGTGGACCAAGAGCAGGCCAACTGTTTTGCCATTCGGGCCAAACAAAGGAGAAGAGGAGACAGCCGACAGAAGGAAACAAAGGCCTTCGGGAGAATGAAGGAAGGGAAAGGTTTTCCATTTTCCTTTTCTTTTCTTTTGTTTCAAAACCTTTTCAAAACCCTTTTTCAAAAGCATTTGAAATCATTTTGAGTTTTGGATCAAAACCACTCATCAAACAAATCAAAATGCACCAAAGATGTATGTCCAAACATGTTTTTGCTCCTATGATAAATTTTAATATAGTAAAAATATTATTTTACCTAGGTTTTCATGAGCACAAAAATACATAATTGAATCATTTTTGTCTATTTTTAACAAATGCAAATTTTGGGGTGTTACAGCTTCCGAAGGGGAAGAGAAAATGAAGGCTGGTAGCACTTGCTACTACAGGATCATCATCATCATGGCCTATGGTATTAGTGAATGGTGCTCGACGACCCTCCGAAATTAATCGGTACATTTCTATAAAGGACGCAAGGCTCCGCAGGTCCTTCGTGCCCTCTTTTGCAAATTACTTTAGAAAAAATAAGGTACACCTCGAGATTTCCTCTCCAAGATGTTATCCCACAATCGCTGCTAGGGGTAGTGAAAATGGAGGGATCGAGAAGGAAACTGGGGAAGAGCCACAGATAGTGCTATCAAACAGGCGGCATAAGAAGCTCCAATATAACAATAATAATGCTTCAATGTATTATGCCAATGTTGCTACCATCATAGTTGAGGAACACCTGCTTCAAGGAGGCAGAGACAATGGTAATGATGCCGCAACCATAACAAGGACATGGCCTTGCCCTCCACCTGATGAAAGTCTACACTCCTCTGACTGTTACCTGTACACACAAGACCAGCAGATGAAGACAAAAGCAACTATGGACGGTGGTGCTATTATTGCTACTATACCAAGTATTATATGTGATCGTGCTTGGATCCTGCACGTGCATGACAGCCTGTACAACACAAGTATCCAGGCCCTGCAAAATGGGAAGCACTGCGGTGGTGCCGGGTGGAGCGGTGCCCCAGATTGGACTTCATCTTCAGCGCTCCCCAACTATTAGGAGGTGGAGACAACATGCTCATGTGTTGGATCCTAAGAACATTTTGGGCATCCCAGCTCCTCAGGACACGCTTCATGTGGGATACAAGCAAACTGCCGCTGAGCAAGATTTCGAACAGATCTTTTGAGGATCTAACGTTTTTGCACCTTGACTTCTGCCCCAGGCTCATACATGTACTCCCCTTCTTGTCATCAGTGACGTTCAGACGCTACCTGGAGACTCTTGAGATTGTTTGGTGTGGCGATCTTAGCGTGGTCTTCCCTTTACTAGACACCGGCATCGAGAGCCATGAAAAGCAGCAGAAGCCACCAGGAGCAACAGTAACAATGGTGGATTTCCCAAATTTGAAGCATATCCACCTGCACGAGCTCCCCAAGCTGGAAAGCATCTGCGGGCTTGGGAGGATGTATGCACCTGAACTTGAGACCATTAAAATCAGGGGCTGCTGGAGCCTCAGGCACCTGCCAGCCGTCAGCAGCGACAGAAGCAGTAACAAGGTGGAGTGCAACTGCGGGAAGGACTGGTGGGACAAGCTGGAGTGGGACGGGTTGGACGGCAAGCACCATCCTTCCCTTTACAAGCCAGTCCACTCGCGTTATTACAAGAAGAAACTGCTCAAGGGCTCTGTGCTCATATGACTCAGGTATGTAGTAATGTTTATTTGTATGCCATGGTCTCTATTTGTATGCTGCATAGATTGACTGGATTAATAATCTGGATTTATCTTCTCGTCTTTATTGCTGCAGCTCCCTCCGAAATGTAAGCAACACCTACTACATACTGTGCTTGCTTCAGCCTCTCCTGCTTCTATTTCTTCGTTCTTTGGTTGATTGGTTTGTGCACAATGGATAAGTCTCTGCTTGTGTGCTCAGCTTGTCTTTGGGCCTGCATTGCATTGGCCTTCCAGTGTCATCTGGTTATTTGTGACTTTAATTTGGTAGTGGGTGCTCTTCTATTATCATGGCATCTTACTATCTGGGATATAAGATGTTGTGGTATAGTCATACAGATGGATCTCTACTCTGAGCAGTAGAGAAACATATAAAATAAGGGTGAACGAGGATCTGGCTGTTGTCACTTGTGCTCCCGTATCGTCCCATGTGTGGTGTGGTGTGGTGTGTGTGGCATGTGATCCACTTGTCAGGTTGCTTGAGTTTGCTCCTCTCATATTTGTTACTTTTGTTGTACTTCCAGCTACAGAATGACTGATTGAATAAATGAAGTTGTTGCTTGTGTGTGTAAAACCGTGCTTTCATGTTTATGGATCCACAAGTCACAATTTCAGTGCTCAAGTGGGATTTGTGAGATAGGCTACAACTATAATACCACTGCCATCTCCAAAACTAGCTCCAAAGTTTTAATAATGTGTTCTATCTATTTAAATAATCTAGCATGTGCGTGAAAACAGAGACACACACCATATCGTTGCCAATTCAATAATGTATTGTAAGATTCAACCAAACGTTGCACTACTGAAACAGGGAACTTATTGTAGTATACCCACCAGAATAAAATTGACAAAATATCCATGGTTCTTATCCAACTTTTTAATCTGCTGGTCTATATTGGTTTGTGTTGTCTACACTGCAAAGAGCCAAAACAGCAAAAGGGCCAAGCTTTTGAGGTGATACTATTTTTATGCTAGCTCTACATTAAGTAGTTGATTCTTGAGCAAGCTATGTCATGCCTGCGTGAGTGCCCAGGGAAGAGGGCAAGCTTTTGCAACCAGCGAAGCAGAGCAAATGAGGAGAAAAATTGCTACAGGAGAGGGTATAACGGTTAGGCCTTCAACACAAAATTAACGTGTGTGGTGTGTGGTCCACTTGTCAGGCTGCTTGAGTTTGCATTCTCAAGTTTGTTACTTTGTTCCCCTCAAAAAAAGAGTTTGTTACTTTGTTGTACTTCCAGCTACAAAATGGACGAATGAATAAATGATGTTGTTGCTTGTGTGTAAAAGCGTGCTTGCATGTTTATGGATCCATAGGTCACAACTTCAGTACTCAAGAGGCATGTGACATGGGCTACAACTATAATACCACTGTCATCCCCAATACTATGCTCCATAGTTTTAATAAGGTGTTCTGGCTGTTGAAATCATCTAGCATATGCATGAAAACGGAGACACACACCCATACCCTTGCCACTTTAATAATGTGTTGTAAGATTCAACCGAACAATGCTCTACCCAAACAGGTAACTTATAGTAGTGTCTCTGCCAGAGTAAACTTAAAACTATCCATGGTTCTAATCCAACATTTTAATCTGCTGCTCCATTTGTGCTGGCTACACAGGAAAGATGGGCCAAGCTTTTGAGGTGATACTATTTCTATGCCAACTCTACATTTTGTACTGAATTCCTAAGCAAGAACCTTGCTATTCATGCCTGCAGGTGTGCCTAGGGAAGAGGACAAACTTCTGCAACTGGTGAAGCATAGCAAATGAGAAGAAAACTTGCTACAAGAGAGGATATAGGGGTTTTAGCACAACACAAAATTAAAATTTTCAGGTACAAGAAGTTTTTTTTTTTTTTTTTTTGAGAAGAGGTACAAGAAGTTTAGGTACCAGGAAATCAACATCTTGGTTACCTTAAAGCTCCAACATGCTGAAAGCATCTCCAGCATTTCGAGGCACCACTGCACCACATGGTGTTTCTGGAAGAGATCAACAATGGCAAGAGCTAAGCGAAGTTTATATAAGTTCTTGAATCCTATAGAACGAACAACGGTTTCTGCATTGAGTATGACCAAGTTTTCCTCAATGATGGCCACCACCCACCAGCATCACATGATTCTGCTTTATTGACCTGTTAGTTTTCCTGAATGATGGCGCCACCACCCACCAGCATTTCTGAAAACAGATCGCCCACCAGAGATCAACCTGAAACAAGAGGAATGCTTTAGGACTGACTTGACTAAGAAGAGGTAAAGCATAACAAGGCAAATTATACACACAATCGACTGCAATTGTCAGCCTGTCATTCTTAAGTTTTGAAAACCCTGGAATAATAACTTCCAAGTTTTACCTGCAACCAGTAAACTAGTTTGGAACTAGATTCAGTGTACTTAAATTACCCCCCCCCCCCCCAAAAAAAAAAAAAATCCGTCTCCAATAAGAAAGGTAGAAAAACACACATCTCCAGAAATGAACCTGAAATTGAAAATGCAGATATTAAAACTAAAAGAAATATGAGAACCACAATATCTAACCTGCAGCCAAGAATTGCAACATGCCGCCAGCAAAAGGAATTCCACAATTTCATAAAAACTTTTAGTTTGCCTAGTCGGGGTAGGAGTAGTCCATAGTCTCTGCTGCAGTAGTGTTTGTAATCTTTTTTCTTTGTAAACCTTTTTGTTTTTTTTTTCCTTTTTACTCGTCTAATAAAAATCGGCAAAGCTTTTGCCGCCTTTCTAAAAAATTCCACAATTTCATACAATCTGATTGCTGCCTGCAAATGATTAAAATTAAATGACAGCACTGAGATGCCCAAATTGAAAAATGCTCTCCGAACACAACTCTTTGGCCAGAATGAATTCCATGTGTTAGATTCAGTGGGGGAAAAAACCTTCCACCATATACTCTAGTGTAATTTGGGCTTTGACACTTATACAATAGCCAGAAAGCCATGTTTAGTTCATGTGACAACATCACAGGAAACAAGCATAATGTCACTACAGATCCTAATTAAGAAAAAGGCTAATTTGCAGACAGAGCTCACGATTCATAAAGACAGTTGAAATGGCCATGCTTCATGGTGAGCCAGGTTTGACAAGTAAGCTTCAGATTGACCTGTCATTGACTGCAAAATGGGCTCAAGCAAACAGGGTAGACACAGTATATATACTAGTTGAAAAGTATTATTTATTTTCCTATCCATATCAATATCATGAAGCCTTGCAAATCAATTAAAATTCTAAGCCAATCAGAAAACATGTTCTGTATACTTACTCGAGGATCTAAATCGACCATACCATTGCCATGTAGTGCGGACAAGCACCAGCTGCCGAGCTAGACAATCGGGGCGCCAGCTGCCGACGAGGGTGGCCCAGGACCGGCCAGTCGCCAGCCTGCCGACTGCCATTGTAAAGTAGTGGGCCAACGATTCCACACGCGCAATCCCGCAGCAGCATACCGCCGCCACACACACATAACGTAATAAAGTCGCAGCGCAAGGGGGCGGATGAGGAGACGGGATTGAGGATGACCGGCGTGGATGAAGGAGACATGTAGCAAGGATTTACACCGGTGTTGCTCCGGACGAGACGATGGCATCGGCGGCACATCCACTGGCGTTGGGAAGCAAGGATATTGGGCTGAGTTGCACATCCTGATCAAACTAAAGCAAGCTGGGCCTCCAATTCGAACCTTTGGGCTGCCTACAGTAGTGGGCCGTGGCCTTGTAAAACCTTGACAGACATATTCTTTCTTTCTTTCTTTTTAGGAAAAGACATAGCATGACGACAAACTTTATCATAGTTGAAGAGCTCAACCAGATACTTGATGACCTTTTTTACATCTTTTATATGGGGGGCCTAAGTTTACATTTTAAGTCGTTAGATTTTGAAATTCATATTTTTGAAATGATCTTACACACATTATCGTAAAGTTATCGCTCCTGAGTCAACCGAGGAGACGCTCCACCGCCAGCATGCCCTCCCATCGTTGAGCAAGGCCGCACGAGGGGGTGTTCCAAGGATCTGATGTACCTAATCTCTCTTGCATTACACGTATAGAAGTTAGAATAATGTGCTCAAGTCCGAGATAGACCCCGATTCCAAATGAATTAGAATATGGAGCATTTTCATAATTTGCCACTCTCTTCAGCGCTTATACGATTTAAAGTGTTTTAAGCCTCACGTACAAGTTACGAAAAATATGTGTCTAGACACAGCATGGAGTTCGAGTCCAAGGCTAATTAATTAAAATGTTTAACATAATCACTAAATAAATCTCTTAAGTCGCAATACCATGTGACACGCTTTGCTAGTAAACTATATTTAACCATTGCAAGGGTACAGGACTGCTAGTCCTAAAAAATGGCTAATTTAACCAACATATTAGGTACTGTAATGGTAGTACGGATTGATCGACCTCCAATTTTTAACATAATAAAAGTTTATATAAATAAACACCATGACTATGAGGGATAAAACACTAAGAACAACTACAAATAAGATAGATATATCTTCAAATCTAGAACCCATATGCAACTTATATTGTTAGAAAAAAAAAAAAATGTTACTAGTTTCATATTTTTATTTAAAAATAAATTATTCATGATTTTTTTAAAAAGAAAGAGCATGGTGTTTATTAATTTTACGAAATACAAACACACCTTTCATGACCGAATTTATCCAATATTGATAGTTCGCGGTGGACAAAAAAATATGGTTAAAAAGTTCCATGACGAAAACAAACTTGAGCGATATAGTTGGGTGGCACAAATTAGTGGACTTCTCCCTACTAAGAATTAACATTTATATATAATACCTGTTTATCCTAACATTCAAGTAAAAAGCAGAAACTATTAGTGGCAAACCCCGAAGACGGTTTCAAAAAAAACCCCGAAGACTGAGGCAGGCTTGTGCATTTTTTTAACTGAACTGGAGGGGTTTGCACCCCTACAACATTTATTAATTAAAAAACCAAAGGTACAAAGTTAATACAAAATAAGAAGAAGAGGGGGCAGGGAGGGCACAAGAAGTTCAGGATACAAAATAAGTAAGAAAAAACAACATCTGAAGAACAGCTGCTGACCAAGCTTACGTTACAATGACTTTACTACAGTACTAGCTACGGAGTGATAATGCCGCCTGCTCCTTCCGCTCTTTAACCTTTTGGCTTTGGAAAAATGATACGTATGGAATGTTGCATGCTACGGATGCAAGCAAAGAATCATCTGATTTATGGATGAACACAAAAGTAAAGGCCGCATGCATATCATCTTTGCCAAGCAAACAGCAAGGACCACCCGCCCTTTATTGTGCAAGCACGCATCTTGTATTCTTGTATTAGGATTCTCACTCAGGCATCAGCACCCCCCCCCAACCCACCCCCACCCTTCTCTCTCTCTCTCTCTCTCTCAGATAGAGACAAAGACAGAGACTCACATTCATCATCCATTATTGGTTCAATCTATTAGGCCAATTATTTATTATATCTGCAAATTAACTCGATCTTCTACGCCTGCTAGTGTCAATAATTCAACACAATCTACCAGAGGTATGCCACCTGACTAAATATAATTCCATACTGCTTGCATATAGGAATCAGTTATCTGGATTTATTATGCATATATATAGTGTGTGATGGTACTGTCAGGAATAATTATTGTAATTTTTTCTAGTTGCATGCTTACGTGTTTCATGGTCTATGTGATAACTGATCAGGCACAAGACGAAGCCATGGGTTAGATCGTTCTATTGCTCAAACAACATAACTCGGCTGCTGCGGCCCTGACCAGAGATTCAAATGAAATGGATCGGAGTCTGTTGCAGCATTATATTATATATCCTCTGCACAAGATCTATCTGCTGTCTAGTAGCTACTGAAACCTGACAAGTCTGCCGACCTGCTGCTGGTGGTTAATCACATCCAGTGCATCTCCATCATGCGTACTGAGGTAAAAACAGTTAGCATGCATAATGATCTTTTTTCCATATTGCCTCGATTCTGATTTTCTACACTATATTGTCTATCATGGGTTCCTTCTCATCCTCTGTATAGTACGTAGCAGCCTGGTCGATCAGCCAGGCATGTGCGAATCAACTGATTAAAGTTCTACACATATGGATAGAGAAATGTAAAGTAATCAGTAAACTTATAATTTCATTTTAAGCAAAGTGGTGGGAGCTCTCGACCTTTTAATTAAGATAGAAAAAAGAATACATAGTCACACGAGAGGGCGTAATGATAATCAACTTTTACATGCAGAAATGATAAACTTTTTTTTGATCAGTTGTATGTATTAAATTGTCCATAAACATTTATTATAATTATACAGTATCTCATAACATTCTGGGCCGTGTTGTTGGTACGTTGGGGGTTAATGGGGGCTTGTAAAATTACACAGACAAACGTTTATTTTTATACGGATCTAACGTACTCTATGAGATGCACGTTACGTATTGATGTAGTAACGACTTGTGGTGAAAGGCTAGCTTGTCCTAATCCTAAACAAAATTTGAAACGGAAGGATGGAGTAGCTTCTAGGCAAAATTGTGATCTCAAGTGATGATAGCCTGGCTTCTCCTCCATATATAGACTAAAAATGCATATATACTGCATGATGTATGTAGGTTATCAAGGCCGATAGCATCGACGCGGCTGCCGAACGAATTCTTGATGAACTGAAGGAAAGCAGCCTCAGTAGTAACAGCATCACCGGAGGCAGGGAGCATGTCATATACTTCGACGGCTGGGATGGACTTGGGGCGTCTGCTGTCCTCCGAGCTGTTGCACAGCGCCTCACCCCTGGAGCTTTGGAGGCCCAGGGTGAACTGCGGTTTGATCAGGTCATCCACGTCGACTGCTCCAAATGGAAGAGCAGGAGAGCGCTGCAGAGGGTTATCGCAGAGCAGCTGGACCTCCCTGCCCAGGTGATGGAGTTGTTCGACCGGCAAGATGAGGAGGACGATTTCCATGGGGTCCCCGAGGACTCCCGCGGGGAGATACCGCAAGTCCTTGAGGCCATGTATGATCATATACATAAGCTGAATTATAGGTTCTTGATTATTTTCCAAAATGGGAGCAGCGAAGAGATCAATCTTTCTATCTTCGGATTTCCCCTCTCTGGCTACTCAAGAAGCAAGGTGCTCTCGACATTTCAAGGTAGATTCCGGCTCTTCCCTAGGTTGAAGGTGGACGATGCCATAACCATCACGAAGGCGACTGATGTCTTCCTCTCAGCCTCACACCATGACAAAGATCCACAGGAGCTCCGGTCCCACCTTGTGCACCAAGAGGCCATAGAATGTGCACCCAGGAATCAGCCTTCACAAGTTGCTGAGTATTTCTTGTACATGTGGAATGTATGCTGCATGAGCTATCACTTCAGGGTGGACTACGATTTCAACATCCATTGCTGCAACTACTGGATATGCGATGGCATCATACAACACCAGCTACGAGAGCAAGGAGAGGGAGACAACATTGTCACCGGTCATGAGGGTGATGAATTGTGGCATGCTGCTGGTGCTCTGCAGCTTGAGATGCGGTTGGATGTAGACTACTACAACCATAGTCACCACCAATCTTTGCCTTCACACCTGACAACTATGGCTAGCATGCCACACTGCGCTTCACCATCCCACGGCGTTCTTGGGCTTTTGCTGAACCCGGCTAGGGACATGCTCCGACACTTCAACAAACTTCCTGTGCTGAAGCTCTCACACTGCTCCTTCAGTTTCTCATCACCTCCATTCCTCTGCTGCAGCAGCCTTAGGTTCCTATGGCTTGACCACTGTCAGGACCAATTAATCAGCACAGACGAGGAAGGGGACGGGGAGAACATACGTCGGTGCTTCATGAGGCTGTGGGTACTTGATGTGCGCTACACACGCTGTGATCGGATCTTGTCCGCACAGATGCTGGATTTCATGACTCAGCTTAGGGAGCTAGATGTGATTGGAGCCCAGGATCTGGACATGGGCCAGTTGCGTGGACGTCTGCCTAACATCCGCAGGCTACGAGTGACCAAGTCAACAGTCCGCTGCAGTGGCCACTCAGAACAGGACTTGTTCCAAGGGATGAACAAGATGGAGCTCCTTGACTTTTCAGGAAACCGCACCATGCAAGGTGTTACAGAATTTTCTGAGATAAGCAATAGCAACAACTGCCTTGAGACTGTGATAATTGTGGATGGGTGTGTTGGGCTACAAAAGTTCTCCTTCAGGGGATGTGCTAAACTGAAGAATCTGCTGTTGAGTGGGTTGTTTGGAGATCTCCGCACCCTAGATTTGTCAGGCACAACAGTCAAAATATTGGATCTTAGTGCCATGACAGCCCGAAGCCTGAATGAGCTCATCCTAGATAACTGCGACAACCTTTGTGCAATCGTGTGGCCACCACAAGACAAAAGGAACATGGACTTAGCAAAGGTGCACATCGACATCACCCAATCAGCATCAGCTTCCAGAAGTTGGGAAGAGAAAATGAAGGCTGGTAGCACAGGTGCTACAGGATCATCATCATTATCATTATGGCCGAAGGCACTGGTTGATGGTGCTCGACCACCCTCTGAATTTAATTGGTATATTTCTACAAAGGACACAAGGCTCCTCAGGTCATTTGTGCCCTCTTTTGAAAATTACTTTAAAGACCATCTAGTGCACCTGGAGATTTCCTCTTCAAGGTGTTCTCCGACAGTCGATGTTGATGGTAACGAAAGTGAAGGAATGAAGAATGGAACTGGAGAAAAGCCCAGAGTGCTATCAAATAGCCGGCAGCAGAAGCCCCAATATAATAATAATATTGCATCAGTGTGTTATGCCGATGCTGCTGCCATCATAGTTGCGGAATACATGCTTCAAGGAGGCGAAGGAAATGGTAATGATGCCCCAACCATAACAAGGACAAAGCCTTGCCCTTCCCCTGATCGACGTCTAGACTCCTCTAATTGTTACCTGTACACACAAGACCAGCAGATGAGGACAAAAGCAACGACGGACAGCGGTGCTATTGCTACTATACCAAGTATTATATGTAATCGTGCTCGGATCCTGCACGTGCATGACAGCCTGTGCAACACAAGTATCCCTGGCCCTTCACAATGGGATCCTCTAGATTGGTGCCGGGTGGAGCGGTGCCCCGTGTTGGAATTCATCTTCACCGTTCCCCAGCTAGGAGGTGGAAGCAGCGTGCGTATGTGTTGGTACCTAAAAACATTCTGGGCATCACAGCTCCCCAGGACACGCTTCATGTGGGATACCAGCAAACTGCCGTTCAGCCAGATTGGGGACCGTTCATTTGAGTTCCTGACATTGTTGCACCTTGACTTCTGCCCCAGGCTCATACATGTACTCCCGTTCACATCATCAATGAATGAATTTCGCCTCCTGGAGACCCTCGAGATCGTGTGGTGTGGTGATCTCAGGGTGGTCTTCCCTTTATTAGACACCAAGGACACCAAGAGCCACCAAGAGCAGCAGCAGAAGCCACCAGGAGCAATAATAACAATGATGGATTTCCCGAATTTGAAGCATATCCACCTGCACGAGCTCCCCAAGCTGGTAAGCATCTGCGGGCTTGGGAGGATGTACGCACCCAAACTTGAGACCATCAAAATCAGGGGCTGTTGGAGCCTCAGGCACCTACCGGCCGTCGACAGCAACAGAAGCGATACTAACAAGGTGGAGTGCGATTGCGAGAAGGACTGGTGGGACAAGCTGGAGTGGGACGGGTTGGGCGGCAAGCACCATCCTTCCCTTTACAAGCCAGTCCACTCACATTATTACAAGAAGAAACTGCTCAGGGGCTCCGTGCTCATATGACTCAGGTACGTAGTAATATTTGTATGTTGTGGTCTCTATTTGTAAGAATAGAATGAATGAATTAATAAACTAGATCTATCTTCTTGTCTTTCTTGCAGCTCCATCCGAAATGTAAGCAACACCAACTAGTACTCTGCTTGCTTTGGGCTCACCTGCTGCTATCTCTTCCTTCTTTTGGTTGATTGGTTTGTGCGCGATGGATGGGTGTCTCTGCTTGTGAGTTGAGCTTGTCTTTGCGGCCTGCATCCGCATCGACCTGCATTGCATTGGCCTTCTAGTGTCATCTGCTTATTTGTGACTTTGGTTTGTTAGTGGGTGCTCTACTCTCATCATGGCATCTTATTGTCTGAGATGTAAGATGTTGTGATTTAGTCTTACAGATGGACTTCTACTCGGAGCAGTAAACACATAAATAAGGGTGAGCGAGGAGCTGGCGGTTATCGCTTGTGCTCCCGTCTCGTCTGTGTGGTGTGGTGTGTGCGTGGCAGTGATCCACTTGTCAGGCTGCTTGAGTTTGCTTCTCTCTAGTTTGTTATTGTTGTTGTACTTCCAGCTATAGAATGGACAAATGAATAAATGGTGTTGTTGCTTGTGTGTAAAAGCGTGCTTGCATGTTTATGGCCACAATTTCAGTACTCGAGGCATTTGTGAGGGCTGCGAGTATAATACCACTGCCATCCCCAATACTAGCTTCAATGTTTTAATAAGGTGTTCTAGCAATTTAAATAATCTAGCATGTGCATGAAAACAGAGCCACGCACCCATATCCATGCCAATTCGATAATGTGTAGTAATATTCAACCACACAATGCTCGCTGAAAACAGGGAACTTATTGTAGTGTTCCTACCAAAATAAAATTAAAAATATCCATGGTTCCGATCCACCTTTTTAATCTGCTGCTCTATATTGATATATGCTGGCTACACTGCAAAGGTAGCAAAAGGGCCAAAAGCTTCTCAGGTGATACTATTTTTATGCGAGTTCTACATTGTGTAGTGAATTCCTGACCAAGGACCTCGCTATGTCATGCCTGCATGTGTGGCCAGGGAAGAGGGCAGGCTTCAGCAACCGGTGAAGCGCAGGAAATGAGGAGAGAACTTGCTACAGGAGAGGGCACAACGGTTTTACACTTTTACTACAACACAAAATTAACATTTTCAGGTACAAGAAGATTAGGTGTCAGGAAATCAACATCTTGGTTACCTTAAAGCTCCAATGTGCTGAAAAGCAGCGGTTTCTGCATTGGGTATGACCTGTTAGTTTTCCTCAATAATAGCCACAGCCCACCAGCATCCCATGATCCTGCTTTACTGCAGCTAGTGAAAAGGTGAGAGAAAACAGATTGCTCACCAGAGAGCCATGTTTAGTTAATTTGATTGACAACATCACAGGAAACAAGCATAATGTCACTACAGATCCTAATGGAGGAAAAGGATAATTTTCAGACAGAGCTCATGATAAGTTGAAGTGGCAATGCTTGGCGTGAGCCAGATTTGTCAGGTAAGGTCCAGATTAACCTGTCATTGAGTGCAAATGGGCTCAAGCAAACAGTGTAGATACAGTATATACTAGTTGAAAAGTATTATTTATTTTCCCATCCGTATCAATATCATGAAGCTTTGAAAATCAATTAAAATTGTAAGCCAATCAGTAAACATGTTTTGTCTACTTACTCGAGGATCTAAATCGACCATGCCATGTCCCATGTAGTGGCCCTCCGGAGTGCGGACAAGCACCAGCCGAAGAGGTAGACAGTCGGGGCGCCAGCTGCCGACGAGGGCAGCACGGGCATGGCCCACGAACGGCCCACTGGAAGCAAACTCGCGGCGCAAGGGGTGCGATGAGAGACGAGAATGGGGGTGGCCGGCGAGAGCGAGACGAAGGGGATGCAGTGGGATGGCCGGCGGCGCGGATGGAGGAGACCTGTAGGCTGTACTAGCAAGGAATAGACGGGCGTTGAGATGACGGCATCGGCAGGTGTCCACCGGGCACCGGCGCTGCTCTGGACGAAGCTGGGGCCTTTTGGGCCGTCTAGAGTAGTGGGCCGCTGGCCTAGTGAGCGGCAGAGAGTGGGCTAGGGGGTGGGGCCGTCGGGGTGGAAGCCGTTGACCTCGACTGACTCGGTCTCGTTCCAGCGGAGGCTCTGCCGTCTGCTGTTCTTCTTCCCCAAAATAATCCAGCGATCCATACCCATGCCAATTCTGCCAATACCACACCACTCCATTTACAGGCAGGGTTGAGAGCAATTGCAGTCATCCACCGGCGGCCGGGCGCTATGGATTTGGTGGTGGGTGCTTCGGAGTCCACGGTGAAGTCTCTGCTGGGCAAGCTCGGCGGCCTTCTCGCCCAGGAGTACACGCTGATCCGGGGCGTCGCCGGCGATCTGCAGTACATCAGCGACGAGCTGGGCACGATGCAGTCGTTCCTCGGCGACCTCGGGGGCGGCAGCAGGGAGAAGCAGGACAAGCGGATGAGGGACTGGACCAAGCAGATCCGCGACCTCACCTACGACATCGAGGACTGCATCGACGACTCCGGCCAGCGGATCCACACCCCGCGCTGGCTCCGCCAAGACATCTGCTGCTACTTCCTCGTCAACAGCGCCTACGAGGTCGTCACTTGGTGGCCCCGCCGCGACGTCGCCACCAAGATCTCCGGCCTCAGGATGCGCGCGCAGCAGATCAGCGAGCGACGGCAGAGGTACGGCGTCAACAACCCCGAAACCATGGATAAGAACCCAGCTGCTATCGACGGATTCGACGCTGCTGGGAACCAGGACACCAGCGTCGAGCTTGTTGCTGTCAAGGACCCCGTGGGCGTCGACGAGTACATGAGGGAGCTGGAGAGCTGGGTCACTGACAAGGCCAAGAAGGCTGGTGTTCTGTCCATCGTCGGCTACGGGGGTGTCGGCAAGACGAGCATTGCCACTGCCTTGTACAAGAAACTCGGGGACCAATTCAGCTGTTGTGCCATGGTCACCGTGTCCCAGAGCTCCAACATTGAGGCAATCCTGGACAGCATACGGAGCCAAGTCAAGCCCAAGAGAAGCAATCAGGAGCGACTACACGGTAGCTCTGACAAGAGCGGCTTAGCAGCAGCCTGCCTGGATGGTCTTCAAGGTCAAATCAGGCGAGGCGCGTCAGCCTTTAAGGCCAAGTGCCAATGCCTAGGGACCTCAGAGGAGACGCAAGGCGGCACCAAGAGGAATCAGCTCAACGAGGAGCTCAGGAAACACTTCTTGGAAAACAGGTACATATGCTCTAATGCTGTATAATACTAACAATTACTTACTAGCATCCGTTGATTCGTGTGGTTACTGATGTTTTTTCTTTGGCAGCTATTTGGTCCTAATTGATGATGTATGGGCTGCATCGACATTGGAGGACATTAGAAAGGCATTTCCTCAAACTAATATGCATAGTAAAGAAGGAAGAATAATAGTTACTACACGGTTTCCGGCTGTTGCTACAGCACGTAGAGGACAAGAAGGTGATCATGTCCATAAAATTGTCCCTCTTACCCTCGAAAAATCCCGTGAGTTATTTAATCAAGCTCACTCTGAATCAAAACCAAGTGAAGATAGACCTGTTCCGGATGAGGCATGGAAGATATGTGGGGGTTTGCCATTAGCCATAGTGCTAATGGCTGGTTATGTGGCCTGCAATGCACACAAAGATCTCAAGTGGGATGACATTTATGCTACCTTATTTCCTGACAAGAAGAGGCGTGAAGAAATGAAGAGTGGGAGCATCCTTAGTTCTGCATCCACTGACGCTGGAAAGGACACGAGGAAAGGTCTCACTCAGGAGGAGTTAGCCAGGATAGTTAGTCACTGCTACAATGACATGCCTGCAGAGATCATCACGTGCTCCCTGTATTTAGGCATATTTCCCAAGGGCAGCAGAATTAGCAGGAAGCGACTGATAAGACGATGGATAGCTGAAGGCTTTGTTAGTGAGAAGGATGGGATGAGCGTGGAGGATGTTGCTGAGACGTACTTTGGTCATCTGGTAAGGAGGAAGATGATACGACCGGTGGAGCACAGCAGCAGCGGCAAGATCAAGCAATGTGTAGTTCATGACATGGTTCTTGAGCACATTGTATCCAAGGCGAGTGAAGAGAATTTCATCACTGTGGTTGGCGGTCACTGGCTTAAGAACACACCAAGCAGCAAGGTTCGTCGGCTGTCCCTCCAAGGGAGTGACCCCAAGCGTGCAAAGGATATCGAAAAGATGAACCTGTCCCATGTCCGGTCACTCACCATGTTTGAGAGCTTGAAGCAACTACCCACCAATTCTTTCAAGTTTGGAACAATTGTACAGGTCCTGGATCTTGAGGGCTGCACAGATCTCAAAGAGCAACACACCAACGAAATATGCCGCATGCTTCTTCTCAAATACCTCAGCCTCCGAAGAACAGATGCTAAGGAGCTTCCGAAAACGATTGGAAAACTTGAGAATCTAGAGACATTGGACATAAGAGAGACAAAAATTGTTAAGCTTCCTAAGGAAGTGTGTGGTCTTGAACAACTAGTCAACATACTTGGTGGGGATAAAGAATTACGCAGGGCATTGAAGCTCCCAGAAGAGTTTGTGAAGAAGCAAAAGATGAAGGGCCTGCGCACATTGTCAGGGATTGAGATTGTTGGGGAACTAGAGGACCTGCATCATTTGACCGATTTGAGGAAACTTGCCATTTATAAGCTCAAACTCACAGGGGATGATGCAAATTTGAAGTTAAGTTCCTCTATCCAGTACCTCTGTGGCTATTCTCTGCACACCCTTGTCATCCATGATGAGACATCCGATTTTTTCAAATGTCTGGACGAGATGACAACCCCACCAGAATCCCTTGTTACCCTGGAGTTATCTGGCATGATGGTTCATCTCCCAGTTTGGATCACACAACTTTATGCTGTCACTAAGTTGACCTTAACAATGACAGCTCTCCGGAAAGACAACTTAAACAAGCTAAGCAAACTCAAAACATTATTCTCCCTCACTTTTATACTTGCTGCTGAAAAGCAGGGTCCAGATACTATGGCCATTCTTGCAAAAAACAAGTTGCTCTCAGATGGGCAGATCGTAATTCCAGATGGTGGATTTGAGAACCTTAAGCTCCTTCGCTTGTGTGCTCCTCTCATTCCATTGCTGACATTTTCAGAAAATGCCATGCCAAAGCTTGAAAGGCTTGAGGCACAGTTCAAAATGTTAGAGGGCATTTATGGTGCAGAAAACCTTGAATCACTCAAAGAGGTGTATTTGACATTAAATGACAAAGAGGGTGAGGTTATAACCAAAAATATTGCAGAAGAGGTGAGGAGTGCAGTGAATGGAGTTGGTGCCAAGGAGCCCATGGCCAGGATAATTCTTCATATCATCGAGACTGATTAAGATTATTAATGCCATTTGTTTGGGTTCAATATTCTGAGTCCTGTGTGCTGTCCTCCTATTGTCATTGTGCATGTTGTGGAATTCTTAACTTGATTGTTTATTTATTCTGGGTGTTATATTTAATTTTGTCTTTAAACTCAGTCTTTCTTTATTCACATTAATTAGTGCAAGTGAGGAACTTACTCATGCTTTTTTTTTACGAGAAAACATTTATTAGCTCAGCAGCAAATTGCTGCGAAGGATGTACAATGTTTTGGGAGTACAGACTTGGCTACATCTATGAACATACAAGACGAGCCATGGTTCTGATTTTTACAAGCAGCATATGAATTGGGATTGTTTAAGTTAGCTAATCTC
This sequence comes from Themeda triandra, assembly GCA_018135685.1. Lineage (NCBI taxonomy): Eukaryota > Viridiplantae > Streptophyta > Magnoliopsida > Poales > Poaceae > Themeda > Themeda triandra. The sequence goes on along the minus strand of JAENPR010001862.1, from coordinate 34,311 downwards.
AGCGCTGATCTTGCTAGATTGTGAGCCTTGTCATTGTGCTGTCTGGGAATTTTTTGAACTATGCATCGCTCGAAGCACTTGTAGTTGTTTCTGAAGGTTTGAGTAAACACTTAGATTCTCCAGTCGGGAGGAGCTTCTTGGTCCGGATTTTGAAGGAAGTCGGCCAAGATTTGGTTATCTGTATGATAAATCACGTGTTTAATCTCAAGGCTAGATGCGATCGTCGAGGCAACCGCTAGCGCCATAGCTTCCGCCATCAGAACTGAGGCAGTTTGAGACCTGCAATTTGATTTGAAGACACTGCTTTGTAGCCGGGTTTAGGAAATATATTCCAATGCCGGCCTTCTTTGGTACCTGCATGTTAGAGTCTGGAAAGATAGCAGCATCTGTGTAGCAGCTACATCGTTGGTTTCATTAATGGCTATGTTTGGAGCTGCATTTTCAGCCAGTGTGCGAGTGTGCGACTGCCTTTCATGCTATTTGCATTTCCATCGCCCTCGCACACACCAGCAGCGGCAACGGCCACATCTCCGGCCATGTCCCTTTCCACCACCGTGACCTGCTCCGCGCTCAGCTGTAGCCGCTGCTCCTTGGCCTCCACCACCAGCGAGGAGGGCGGCGAGCAGGGAGGCGGCGAGACTGGCGGCCCAGGGAGCAGGCGAGCCGTGATGCATGGGATTGAGTTAGCGATAGGGAGAGATTAAGCGCAGAAGTACAAAACTGCCCTTAATTAAGATTAATTATTTTTCGTAATAAACTGGTGTGCTAATTATTTTCTACGGTTCCTCCCAAGCACAGTAACAAACCTCATTTATTTTTACTTGATTCACCTTGCCAAACTAGTATACATCCTGATACAATATGAAGTTGTCTAGGCATTTAGCATCAGATCTACCTAAGAATTTCAGTACTCGAGCTGGTAGAAATTCCACCTCTCTGGATCACTTAACCAATTTGAGTTTGTAGCTGGAACTTTCATTGATCTCTAGCTCACTAAATGAATTTCAGTACCGGAATTTGCAGCTCACTGAGGTACCTTGTTTTCTTTTGAGTAAAATGCATGTATAGGCCATTAACTTGTGCGCTAGTGTCGATTTAGGCCAACAACTTTGAAAGTGTATTTTTAGGGCCAAAATCTTCACTTGCTCCGCATGGATAGGCCAACCGCTTAAGTCAACGTTTTTTCACCGACGTGGACCGGCCACCCGTGCGCGTGCAGCGCACGTGAGCATTCTGGGCTGCCGGCTTTTAGCAAAAAGTCCCCTGAACTCCTCACTCATCTCATCCCCTAGTCCTCTCTCTCTCTCTCATTCTGTTTCCCTCCCTCTCTCCGATAGCGACGGTGGCGCAAACCAAGCGGCGGCAGGGGGCGATCTGCGGACCGGCGGCGGGGGGCGATCACGTTGCGGCGGCGGTGGAGTCGGTAGGGGAGGGCTCGAGGCGCTAGTTCCCGCGGCTGCCGCCGTGAACTTGCGCGATGGGGGCGACCATGCGCCAGCCCACAGATGGGCCGCCTGAATACGGTAAGCCATGAATTCTGTCTGTTTTTGGTTTGGAGGTAGAATGTTGGTAGATTGTACTGTGGCTAGGTACATTTTGGTTTATTAGATTGGGCCACGGCTAGGTAGAATTGTAAGTGCATTCGCCCCCGATGTGGGTTTTGGATAATTGATGACAATCAATTTCGGGACTAACATGTGTTTCAAGTGATATCTACAGGTGTTAGTTCGTTGATGAAACCAAAATTGAACATTTGGTGAATTATAGCACCCCAAATTTGATGGACAAAAAGGAGCTTCGACTCATGGATCTTCTAATCTTTTGTCTTTATTTTGAGTCGTAGGAAACGCCGCACTATCAAGAGGGACACAAAACTAGTTAGCAAAATGGGGATGAAAAAGTGCTCTTGTCGACCTAGTTCAAGCTGAGAGAAGAGTGACCGGAAGTTCCGGTGGGTGCACCGGAAGTTCCGGCTATAATAAATATTCAAGTCGAGCGCGAAAGGCTGATTTTCAGCCTTGACCGGAAGTTCCGGTCATGGACCGGAAGTTCTGATCTGCACAGTACCTCGAGCAAGCGCGCATCAAAGATTTGTTCGGCCTCGATCGGATGTTCCGGTACGGACCGGAACTTCCGAGCTTTGGACCGGAAGTTCCGGTGTGCATTGTAATTCACGCGTGCGCGCGCTAGAGTTTTGTTCCGGGCTCCGTTCGGAGGTTCCGGTTCGGACCGGAAGTTCCGGTTGACCCGTGTTTGATTGACAAGCCCAACGGTTAGTTCTCAGTGGACCGGAAGTTCCGATGGTTTTCACCGGAACTTCCGATCACACACTATAAATACTTCTTACCTGCGTTTCTAACTGTTACCCGAGCTCATTTCACTCACTCTTGCTTCTAAACTCTCCCAATAGCTGTGACTCACCCACTCTCTCTCCCCCTAAGCCTTCAAGCTCCAATCTTTGATTGTTTGAGCTAGGGATATGAGATTTGAGAGCGGGAACATCGATCTTCGACTTGAGCACTTTGATTCCTCGTCTTGCCGGCTTGGTTTGTGTTTGTTATTCTTGGATTCCTCGAACCCTAGCTGGCTAGGCGTTCTTCGTGGTTGCCCGTGTTGATTCATTTGTGAGGGCACCCCGAAGTGTTTGTATCACCCTTTGATCCTTAGTGGAAAACTCAAGTTAGCCTTCGTGGTTACTTGAGAAAGGAGACCTAAGTGGTCGACCTTCGTGGTCACCTCAACAACGGGGACGTACGAGCTCCTGTGTGGGGATTGCCGAACCTCGGGATAAATAGCTTGTCTTGCTGTGGAGGTAGCTTCGACTACCCTTTGTTCTTGTGTTCTTGTTGTTCTTCCTCTCTATCCCCTACTTCATAGGTGCACCGGCTCGATCTACGATTTGGAGCGGTGCCAAGACTTGAGGAGTTCAACATCATCATCAACAACATCAAGGAGGGTGTGGTAACACTTGGATCTGAAATCCCTACTCGATTTACTCTAATTTCGTAGCCTACTTAGGTTGCCGGAAGTTCTGATTGGTCTGCACAGGAAGTTCTGGTCACTCTGTCGGAACTTCCGGTCCAGACCCCGGAACTTCTGGTCTGGTATTTAACTTTTGTAATTTTGAGTTTGTGAGTTTCAAGTTTTGTAAAAAGGCCTATTCACCCCCCTCTAGGCCAATTAGGTCCTTTCAATTGGTATCGAGCCTTGATCCCTCGGATATACGCTTAACCGCGTGAGGAGTAATATTGGCCAAGATGGATGAGGCAATACAAAAGCAAATTGTTGATCAACTCACCACTCAACTCACCGCAAGTCTGAAAGTGCAGCAGCAAGAGCAAATGACCAAGATGCAAGAGCAGCTAGACAAGATGCAACAACTTTTAGACAAGAAGAATCAAGAATCAACAAGTGAAGGCAGTGATGCAAACAAAACACCGAAGAGCTACACCAAGATTTCATATGATTACAGTTCTTCAAGCAAGAGCATCAACACCGGCTTGCCAATGATAAATCCCGGCAAGCCACCTCAATTTGATGGTATAAGGTACACCGATTGGTCTCATGGAATGAAGCTACATCTTATTGCAGCAAGATGTTGGGAAGTTGTAAATGTTGGCATAAACATACCGGTAGATCCCAATGAATGGGGACCCAAAGATGAAAGAGATTTTCAGCTCAATGCAACAACAGCAACCTTGATCTTGCAATGTCTCACTGTAGAGGACATCAACAAAGTTATTGGTTTGACCAATGCAAAGCAGATTTGGGACACCATAAAGGTTTCATTTGAAGGAGATATGAGTGTAAGAGTTGGCAACATGGAGCTCCTACAAAACAAGCTTGAGAAGTTCAAGATTCGTGAAGAAGAGACAACCAAGATGTTCTTTGATAGATTCATGACCTTGGTAAATCAAATTAGAGCACTTGGTTCAACATGTTGGGATGACAACATAGCAGCAAGAAAGATTTGTAGAGTCTATAGACAAAAGAATAACATGCTTGCATCCGTCATCATGGAAAAGGACAACTATGACACCATCACACCCCAAGAAATGCTTGCCAAGTTGATGCATCATGAGATCTTGGATGATGAAGCTAAGGAAGCAAAAAGTGAAAGCAAAAGCATTGCCCTCACGACATCACAAGGAATTGAGTCAAGTCATTGCCACAAAGGTTGTTGTGGTAAGCATAATGATGATGATGATCTTGATGAAGAACAAGCTATGCTAGTGGGCAACTACAAGAACTACTTGAGGATGAAGAAAGACAAGATGAGAAGATATGGAGGAAACAAGCCATACAAGAAGAGGTTTTGCTATGAGTGTGGCGACACCGGTCATCTTGCGGCCGATTGTCCTAACAAAGGGAAGAAATCAAGATATCACAAGCAAGGTGACAAGAAGTACAAGGACAAGAAGAAAGGTGAAGCACATCTAGGTCAAGAGTGGCAATCGGACAAAATGACCGGTGATGACGATGATGACAATGGGAAGAGTGTTGCTGCAATTGCCATTCAAGAAATATCTTCTTCGACATCACTCTTCACCAAGACCTCTTTACCACCAAAACTCTTCGCCAACCTCTTTGACGACGAGGATGAGGCTCCTATTTGCCTTATGGCACTAGGAGACAAGGTACAACTTGACTCCTCTTCATCTACTTCTGATAGTGATGATGAAGATGATGAAAACTATGCTTCAAAATTGTTTAAGAAATATGGTAAAGTTGCTGCAACTAAAATCTTGAAGCTAATCATGGCAAGAGATATGCTTGAGTCATGCATTGAGTCGCAAGGGGAATTGCTCCTAGAGGAAAGGGAGAACACCCAAGGACTTGAGGCATGTCTCTCCAAGGAAAGGGAGAAGGTTGATGTCGGTGTTTCGTACCCAGGGGGTATCACACCAACGAGCAAATTTCTATGCATGCCCCCTAATCCGGATGGTGATGCAAGAAGAACACAAATGTTTATCCTGGTTTAGGCAAAGAGTGCCCTACGTCCAGCAGTGGGGGGGCTTGTATTATCTTGCACCAAAGTGCTTGTGCAGGGGTGAGTACATGCGGGACTTAGCCGTTTGAGAGTGAGTGTCTCAACGTGCAAGCGTGTCAACTTGCCTTATACTAGGCCCTGGCATCCCCTTTTATAGGCCAAGGGGAGGCTCAGGGTCACATGGCGGCTAGGGCTATCGTGGGCGTGACGTCGAGGCATGGGTGTCACGTCGAGTCGTCGAGACTGTAGATGCTCCCTTTGGTCCGGTTCGAGCCTGTGGATCCATGCTTTTTCCCGGTTTGAGCCTGTAGCAGCGTGGGCGATGATGGCCTGCCCGTCCTTCCTGACGTAGGCTGGCATAGTCGAAGTACGGTGCTGGCATGGGCGATGATGGCTCGCCCGGGAACCCCGTCGTATGGCTGTCGAGGGGGGAAAGACTAGGCGCTGCGCGCCATGCTCAGGTCACATCAGTCATCATTCCTCGAGTGGTTAAGGACCGCCTCGAGGGGCTGATGACCCGAGCGATGGGACCGAGCAGCGAGTTTGGTGGTACGGAGAGTTGACAATTGTGTTCCGAGGGGGTGCCGTACGCGGCATAGTGTTCGTCGTGGTGTAATAGTGATGCCTGGCATGCCCGAATCCCAGGTATGGGCGGTGAAATAGGAGAAGTGATCGGCGTACTTCTCACTATTTCACGCACTGTAGCCATGGGGTTAGGCGGGGCAGGCGCACTTCTTACTATTTCTGAGCCCTGTAGGCACGTGGGCGTCTGGGGAGAGTGGTCTTGAGGGGTCCGTTCGAGCCCTGGTTCGCTCGAGGGGTTTCCGTCATCCTCTCGAGTGGTCATTCGCTCGAGAGGTTTCCATCACCGTTTCGAGCGGCTGGGTGGCAGGGTCTCGAAACGGGTGACCCGCGCGCCAGGCCTCGGGCCTGCTCGTAGGTTGGCCCTGGGTGGCCCGAGAGGTTGTACTCGGATATTCTTTAGTTAGTTTGGGGATTAGGGGAAGCAATGCGGGGTTTGTTTGCCTCTAAGCCCCTAGATTTGAGACCCCCTAATCTAGGTACCCGACAGTAGCCCCCGAGCCCTTGCTTGAGTGTGAAGTCTCATGCAAGGGATGATGAAGTGGAGTTGAAGTACCTAGACTAGGATTGTTGCGTCTCGTGGTGAGGGAGTTGATTCGTTTCTCCGTGGCGGGGGTAGCCCCCGAGGCCCCAGAGGAGTGGGGCACTCCTCTAGGGGCTGTGAGTGAGTTGTATTGAGGGATATCAGCTTTAACTGGAGTTGTAGCGCCTCCTCGAGGGGGTCCGCTCGGGTCGTTAGGCCCCCATGTGCTTCTTAAACCTCTTTCGTCGAGGGATGCCAATACGTGACTCGAGCCCCCGAGCCTCGTAAGGCTGGGCCGTAGACACGTTTTGGCGTCATCACTGGATCCTTTTCGGTTGGATCGTGGGGTGAGAGGGCTTGTGCTACCCTCGATTGGGCGAGCATCGAGCCCCTTGGTGAGCTGATAACGGGAGAATCCAAGTGGGGGCTCGCCTCTCCTCGAGGAGGGGACGACTGGTGGCTCGGAAGCACCCTCATTATAGCATGGCTGTTGGCATTTCTTAGCGCGATTACCAAAACAGACTTAGAGCCCGATTCTGATAACAGCGCCAGAAACGCTAGATGGCTTTACTCAGTATAATTACTAGAAACTGGTTCTAGCAACTACGCGAGTGTTGCCAGAGATAGATCACATCCTAGTAGATAAATATCCGCAAGCGCACGGATCTATCGCCGCAGCATTTCACCCGGAAGTATTCAGGGTATCGTTATTTATAATTTCCCAAAGGAAGGCATGGGGTAGTTAAGTACTCTAGCATGGGTATGAATACAATATCTAGCATGAGGAGAAACCGACCAATGTGCTATACAGGGGTAAACATACGGTAATTTGGATAGTGGACACACACTTAGAGCAACCTCAAAGGAATAAAGATAAAATAAAGAATAAAGAATAATCTACGCGGAGCAGGCAGGTCCTATATAGTCAATGCTAGAACAGCCAATTCCACATGTTATACAAGTCAAGACTCGACTATAGACTAGGAATATGGGGAGACCGCGGCAAGCCGGTCCGCCGATGGCGGCATTTACGAACTCCTACTCAACATGCGAACGTGGGGGATTACGAGGGGACGGACAGGGCTGTCACCACCTGCCGCCTACCACCTCAACCGTGGCATGCCGACATATCCGAAGGTTCCCTCGCACCGGACACCATGTCCGCATACTAAGGAGCTACCTACGTCCCCCAGGACTCCCACCCTACGGATGGACGAGCTAGAACATAGGCAAGCCCGAAGGCACATCGAACCGCTATTCCTCTTCTATAATCTAATCTAACCAAGTAAAACACACGAACGATGAAGAACAATGTAGAACACGATGAACAACTCTCACAAGAACTATGGCCTAGTTCTTGATCATAGAATATATCGTGTACTAGACTATACTCTAGTTCATATGCACGACTATATAAATATAATGAGAACTTGACTAAGGAAGAACGCTCCATAGATTTATACCAAAGGTGTAGCTTTTCCTCCGGGAGACAAGCTCTCCAAGTAGCTTTGCCTAGCTCCAAATGACTAACACTAATGCTAAAGAACAAGTGTGAGGTGTAGAGATGGCTCCAAATGGTGTGTGTTGAGGTGGGGGCCTCTCCTCTTCATTTATAGGGCACTGAAGGCGGTTCAGGGGTATGGAGGTAAAATAACCAGCGGAACCGTCATGCCCCAGATGGAAGGAGGCGACCGCCTTTGGCCGGCCCACTGCGGGCCGGGCGCGCGCGCGCGCCCCTGCGCGCTCGCGCCAGGTGGCGCCGCCCGACCGCCTTTGGCAAAGGGGCTCGGGCCGCCATCTCGGGTCGCATCCATGCTTTGGTGCTTTTGGCCCATTTCGACCCCGCATAGCCCACTTGCTCTTGAGCTTGTTTTACGCCTTCCGAAAAGCGTACTTTTATTCGGGAAATTCCTGCACTTGGTGTACATTCTCGCAAAACAATATTTTCTCCAAGCACAGTGGAACTAGGTCAATAGTAAAGATATATGTGATATAAAATATTTATTTCCCCCATAATGACCTATAGTTGGCGGGTATAAAACGAGTTAAGGACCGCCAACAAGATCCCCAAGCTTACCCCTTGCTCGTCCCGAGCAAGTCTTGGCTTTGGGTTGTTGATCGTGGGTTGCTACGATGCCGATTATATCTCAAGTGTACAAGCTAGAAGAGAGCGTTCTACTTGCTATTTGGATAAATCGGCAATTGTATCTACTCTTATGATTCCCGATGGAGTGGGGCTTCTAATTTTCTCAAGTCTTGGGCGATTGCAAAATAGAACAGGTTCCAAAGACCGGTGCTTTTCATTCGTCCCAAGATTAACTTTCAAATCCGGAGGTTTTGTAAGTTTTTTATAAATAAACCAAATTCCTCAAATGACCCACTCGATCGCTCAAAGTGTATAGTAACCTCACCAAAGGCATTTTCAACTTGCCTTCTTCCTACCACTAAAGCTGAGAGTGGAGTTTTGGGTAGGTATGTAAGTGGGCATACTTGTATCACATATGTTGTAAGGTCAAGGATTGAACCTTACGGAGATTAAGCTATACACCTTGATTGAGATGTGCAAGTGTGTGGATGGAATGAAAGATGATTCCTAATTTTTGTGGTATTTTTGGGTCTCCATGCATCATGACATGCTCTCTTTTATTGATGAATGTGATGAAGAAAAGATGGGCTATCAAGAACATCTATATTTACTCTCTAATTTTTTTTTGAACGGGGATCTAAGGTGTTTCCCGTTTGCTTACTAAAACAATCTCTCATTTTTTTTATTTTTTTTTTCTTTTCTTTTCCTCTCTCTTTTTTTTTTTCACTTTCTCTTTTTTTTTCGACATAGCCCAAAAATTTATTGATGGGAAGGATGTGGTGGAGAGAGATGTCATGATGAACAATGCATGGAAAAATTTTACAAACTACAAGAGAGAGGGTGCGCGATCCTCAGGGTAAGGGTCGGCAAAATGATGCGCGACTCTTAGTGTAGGAGCCGGCGTATGGTGGTTGGGTGCATGTGGTGTGCAACTCTCAGTGTAAGAGTTGGCTTTTATTTGGTGGGTGCAAGTGGATCTCAATCATGGGTGTAGAGTCATGATCTCACGTCGGTAATAATCCGACCGAACTCAATGTACGAACAAGCAGCACATGAAGGTTCTTTTTCTATGGATAGATCATATGGCTCTGGTGGGTATTCCGCGATCACTGAGGAACTATTGTTTTTGAAGATTTTTGAAACAAAATACTCCGGACATCAGGTTTTCTCAAGGGGACGTTTCATTGCTGTGGTCTAAGTCACTATATCATATCGCGCAATAACCTAGATGAGAGTAATTGTATGCAACCCACTAAATCAAGTTTCTAGAGTATGATAATGTAAAGCCGATAAACCCAAATATTAGAGAAAACTCTATTCTAGACAAGTACAAACGAGACATAAAACAGAGCAACCAATCATTTCAACATGGGTGGAACTAAACATTTCATAGCACATATATGGAATGGAATTATAAAAGTATTTTTTTTGATGCAAGAAACTTGAATTTAAACATGCTAATAAAAATTAAATTGCTAGAAATTAAATATGCAATGCAGGTACCTCAATTGGGGGTCCTCCCCCAAGCTTATCCTGAAGCTCATGGCCCAGGGTTGATCTTCTGTTTGGGCAGGACATCCTCCACCTTTGTGCTCGGGGATGGCATGTCCGTTGTTGCTGATGGCTTCTTGGGTCTCCACTCCATCTTGATAACCTTGGGTGGTGCAGCGGCGGGTGGTTCTTCCTGTCCCTTCTGCACCACCTTCTTTGGTGGTGTGGAAACTTCTTCTTTCTTGCCCTTTTGTTTAGGAGCGGATTTCTTTTTCTTAGGCTGTGTCACAGCCTTTTGCTCCTTTTTAGGAGTTGCTTTTGGCTTCTCCTTATTTTCTTTCCTTGGCTTGCTCGTGAAGTCCTGGGGGTGGATTTCGACCTCCCGTATGCCTTGAGTGTTTGGTCCGTATTTGATACGGATCATGTTGCATTGTTCCTGCTTGCGGGGTCGAAATTCAAACTTCTCCTCCTGGCCATTTATGTTGAAGCGGATTTCTCCAGCTCCAACATCTATTTGGGCTCCAGCGGTGCTTAAGAATGGCCTCCCAAGGATGAGAGGGGTCTCTTTGGTAAGTTCCATGTCTAGCACCACGAAGTCAACTGGCACGAAGTACCCTCGGATTTTTACTGGGATGTCCTCAGCAATCCCTGCAGGGTAGCGGATGGAGGAGTCGGCCAGCTGGAGTGTCATGGTTGTTGGTGCAAGCTGTGTGCAATCCAACTTGTCAAAGACTGTTTTAGGCATGACGCTCACGCTGGCCCCCAGATCACAAAGAGCATGGTCAAACTGTTGGCCCCCGATTGAACAAGTGATGGTTGGGCATCCAGGGTCCTTTCTCTTCTCAGGCAGCTGATTGAGTATTGCTGCGCTGCATTCCTCTGTCAGCTTGACCGTCTCTGTGGATGGTAGAGGACGCTTGTTGTTGATGATGTCTTTCACATATCTTGCATAAGAAGGGACATGCAAGACGTCCATGAGTGGGACGCTCACATGTACCTTCCCTATCATCTCAACGAAGCGTGCGAATTGTTCATCCGCAGTCATCTTCTTGGTTTTGGTGGGGAACGGTAGGTTACTTGTATCAGGATAGTCTATCGTTGCTCCCGTTGATGTTGCTTCTCCTCGTGGTTCTTCTTCTACGGGAGGTTCCCTCCGTTTTTGCGCTCTCTCGTCTTCCCGATGCCGTTTGGTCGGGGTATGGTGGATCACTTGTGGACCTTCCTCCCCTTGTTGTTACCGATTTTAGCTCGGCTTTGGCATCCTTGTCCCCAGTTTTGGGCAGAGCGGCAGCTAACTGGGTAAGCTGGGTCTCTATCATGCTGTTAAAACTTTTCTGACTCTTGACAGCGGATAAGAGACCTTCCAGCTTTTTGTCCATGTCTCCCAGGATTGTGTCATGTTGTATCATCTTTTTGGCAAGATTTTCGTTTATTTTGGCTTGGCCGAAAACCAGATCCTTCAATGAAGGTTGATTCGAATTAAACCCGGAGGCGTAATTTGAATTACCTTGGAATGGGGGACGGGACTGGTTATTCCAGCCATTCCCTCCTCCTTGCTGCTGGCGAAACCCATTGTTGAGGTAGGCGGCCTCTTCACGGGTCTCGGGGCGCTCATTCCCCGAGTGTCCAAATTCACCCACGTACCTCGCATGTCATGCGAGCGTCCATGGCGTTGACGGTGCCGGATGCATCATTTATGGCACCACCGTCAATCTTTTCAGGAGTAGGTCTATTTTTGCGGCAAGCATATCCGCCTCCTTCACGGTATGCATGCCTTTTTGTCCCTTGGTGGGAGCGCGGTCCTCCCCCAAGCTTGGTTTTCCACCATTTTGTTGATCGGTCTTTGTAGCACCGTCAACGATTAATGATAGAAAGGCGCCGCCCGGCTGCGGCGTCCAGTGCCCCTTGACATGGGTGTTAACCCATTGTAGAAGTTCGAGCACCGGCCAACTTTCCATCCCATGGTGAGGGCATTCCCGGATGTACTCCTGGAGCCTCTCCCATGCCTCGGGGATGGGTTCCAAGTGAATTTCTGCTGGAAGTTGGCGATTCTTCCCCGCAGGGCATTGGTTTTGCCCATGGGGAAGAATTTAGCGAGGAACGCGGTGGAGCACTTGCTCCATGTGTCAACAACGGCCTTGTCCTTGTAGAACCAGTCTTCGCCTTTCCCACTAGGGAGAAAGGGAAGAGCCCGAGCCCGATAGCATCGGTGCGACATCCTTGATGACGATGGTGTCGCATATCTCCAAGAAACGCTGAAGATGTGCATTGGCGTCCTCACTAGGCAGTCCACGTAATGGACTTGCCTCGCACCATGGTAATGAGCCCGAGCCCCGAGCTCGAAGTTCTTGTCTCCTACATTGACGGGCCCCGGTGGGCACGTTGGCAACATTGGGGACAAGAGAACTCGCGCGGGACTTGGCCATGGAGTGCGGCGTAGTAGGTGCGGTGGTGACTGGTTTCTCTGTCGGTGGAGCAGAAGAGGAGAAGGCACGAGTCCTCTTCCTCCTTAGGAGTGCTTCCGGATTTGAGTTGTAGTTATCCGGCAGGGAGAAACCGGTCATGCACTATCCTGTTTTCATCCACAACAGGAGAAAACATAAAAGTTAGCCTGTATAGACATTGTCGTTTCTCATTTTATATATCATATGCATATCCATGCTGCTAGATTCTTAACTTCCATGCCTTCCCCAAAACGCGCAAATGCTTGTTGGCATTTCTTAGCGCGATTACCAAAATAGACTTAGAGCCCGATTTCGATAACGCGCCGAAACGCTAGATGGCTTTACTCGGTATAATTACTAGAAACTGGTTCTAGCAACTACGCGAGTGTTGCCGAGATAGATCACATCCTAGTAGATAAATATCCGCAAGCGCACGGATCTATCGTCGCAAAGATTTCACCCGGAAGTATTCGGGTATCGTTATTTATAATTTCCCAAAGGAAGGCATGGGGTAGTTAAGTACTCTAGCATGGGTATGAATACAATATCTAGCATGAGGAGAAACCGACCAATGTGCTATACGAGGGGTAAACATACGGTAATTTGGATAGTGGACACACACTTAGAGCAACCTCAAAGGAATAAAGATAAAATAAAGAATAAAGAATAATCTACGCGAGCGGCGGGTCCTATATAGTCAATGCTAGAACAGCCAATTCCACATGTTATACAAGTCAAGACTCGACTATAGACTAGGAATATGGGGAGACCGCGGCAACTGGTCTGCCAGTCGATGGCGGCATTTACGAACTCCTACTCAACATACGAACGTGGGGGATTACAAGGGACGGACAGGGCTGTCACCACCTGCCGCCTACCACCTCAACCGTGGCATGCCGACATATCCGGAGGTTCCCTCGCACCCGGACACCATGTCCGCATACTAAGGAGCTACCTACGTCCCCCCAGGACTCCCACCCTACGGATGGACGAGCTAGAACATAGGCAAGCCCGAAGGCACATCGAACCGCTATTCCTCTTCTATAATCTAATCTAACCAAGTAAAACACACGAACGATGAAGAACAATGTAGAACACGATGAACAACTCTCACAAGAACTATGGCCTAGTTCTTGATCATAGAATATATCGTGTACTAGACTATACTCTAGTTCATATGCACGACTATATAAATATAATGAGAACTTGACTAAGGAAGAACGCTCCATAGATTTATACCAAAGGTGTAGCTTTTCCTCCTGGAGACAAGCTCTCCAAGTAGCTTTGCCTAGCTCCAAATGACTAACACTAATGCTAAAGAACAAGTGTGAGGTGTAGAGATGGCTCCAAATGGTGTGTGTTGAGGTGGGGGGCCTCTCCTCTTCATTTATAGGGCACTGAAGGCGGTTCAGGGGTATGGAGGTAAAATAACCAAATGAACCGTCATGCCCCGATGGAAGGAGGCGACCGCTTGGCCGGCCCACTTTGGCGGCGGCCGGGCTGGCGCGCGCGCCCTGTGCTCGCGCCGGGTGGCGCCGCCCGACCGCCTTTGGCGGTGGGGCTGGGCCGCCATCTCGGGGTCGCATCCATGCTGGTGCTTTTGGCCCATTTCGACCCCAGATGGCCCACTTGCTCTTGAGCTTGTTTTACGCCTTCCGAAAAGCGTACTTTTATTCCGGAAATTCCTGCACTTGGTGTACATTCGCAAAACAATATTTTCTCCAAGCACAGGTGGAACTAGGTCAATAGTAAAGATATATGTGATATAAAATATTTATTTCCCCCATAATGACCTATAGTTGGCGGGTATAAAACTGAGTTAAGGACCGCCAACAATGGCACATTGCTTTTAGAGGACCGGCTCCATTCGATGGGAACCGGTGGCTCGATGCCTCCCGTCGGTGGGATCTCTTGGAAGCTTGGTACCCTGCCTTGGATGCGTCTTTGGGGTCTCGAGGGTTCATTCTCGATTGTGGCCTTTCGAGGGCTCCCCAGAGGTCGCCCCTGACTCTGTTGCTCGAGGGCGACTGTTCGAACCCTTTCATGGGTCAATCTCCGTTCCCTCGAGACTTACGTGTGGGACCAGGGTCCCGAGTTATCTTACCGCGTAAGGAACCGCCTGACCGACGCGTCACGTCGTTCCGTATACCGAGAGAAATCTACCCGTTGAGGGCGCGCCTTTTGAGGAGGAAACTAGCGCGGTGCGATAATGGCAGGCCTGCAACGGTTCCGTTTCCGCTCGTGACGCGTGTGCCCCTGAAAAGTGGGGTTAGGTGGGAGCTTGGCAGGCGCATTGAATGCGGTTACCGTTCCTGGGTGAGTCCGCCGGGCGCTCGTGGCCGTTGGATCGTCGCGCCCTGGCCATCGGATGGCACAGTTGCCGTTTGGCCCTGGCGCCTATAAATTGGAAGGGGAGGGCGTGGCGTTCCCCTCTTCCGCACTTAGCGTTCTTGGCCGCCATCATCTAGCCCCAAGCGCCCGCATTCTCAACCCTAGCGCCGCCGCCCAGAGCTTGAGCGCCGCCGCCGCCATTGCTCCCGCCTGCGTTAAGTGGAGGAGTGAGAGAGAGAGGGTGATAGAGGGTCCGTGCGCGCTACTGCGGCCGCCGTCTTTCTTCATCTTGCATCGCTGCAATCTGCCGGATTCCGCCGCCGTCGCCATGGGGAGGAAGCCAAGCAAGACCGCCGGCAAGGCCGCCGGGCAGGGATCCAGCAAGGCCGCCGGCAAGGAGGTCGCCAAGCCCCCAGTGCCGACGGTGATGCTCGATCCTCTTCCATGGGCGCGGATGACCGTGACCACGGGGGAGCTCGAGCGCCTCGTGGCGGAGGGGCTTCTGCTGCCCAACCCGCCGGAGGGGTCGACGGAGTGGAAGGTGCCGGACGACGACCACTACGAGCCCGACCCATCGGAGGGCTACATGGTGAGCTTCGTGAAGTTCCATCGGCGTGGGCTCGGGGCGCGCCCAAGCCGCTTCATGAGGGCGCTCTCCCACCATTTCGGGTCGAGCCGCAACATTTCTCCCCAACTCCATCTCCACGCCGCCGTCTTCGCCGGCGTTTTCGAGGATATTTGGGCATGGCGCCACGGTGGGACTTTTTCATCCACATATTTAAGGCGCAGCTCTTCACTCTGGCGGCGGGGGAGACTGCGGCGGGGGAGAACGCGCTCCGCTATGTTCGAGCCGGCTCCTGCATGCTTTCTTTGAAGCGGAAGGAGCATTGGATCCCCGGCACCATGTCGACGAACAACGCTGGGTGGTCCGCGGAGTGGTTCTACCTCCGTAATGAGGGGGGACATTTCCCGGAGTACACCGGGGAGGTCCTCACCAACGCCGAGTTCAACTGTAACTTCGGCAAGCCTAAGGAGTGCCACAAGCACCTCGACCCCCTGATCGACGTGATGGAGGTTCTTCGAGGGTTGAGGGTCGACAAGACCCACTTCAACGCTGCCCATGTCATCGCAGGGTTCCACGGCCGCCGGGTGCTCCCATTGGTTGAGCGCCCACTGCGGCTGGACCAAATGACCGCCGACGCCGACCCTCTTGCGCTCGAGGCCAGCCGGATGTCGGCCGAGGCCCTCTCAGTCGCCATCGTCGCCAAGCGGGTGCGCCAGGCGGTCGAGGATAAATACTTTGGGCCGGAGCAAGTCAACTTCTTCCCCATGCGTCCGGACGCCAACTACCTCCTCATGGTACGTTATCTCGAGGTCCTTTTTCTTCTTCCCCTTTGCTCGAGCTCCTTAGCTTCTCATCAGGACGTATTTTTCGGGGAGGTCATTATGCACAAGGAGTCGAGGCCCCTGGTGAAGGAGGACGCGCCCAACCACGAGGTGAGACGCGTTGACTCTGTGAAAAAGCATGTTAAAAATCTTACAAAGAAGGAGGAGAAGGCGAAGAAGGCCGCCGCGTTGCTCGAGAAGGAGATGCGCGCGGCGAAGCGCCACCGGGAAAGACGGGACAATCTGATGCTGGACCCCACCATCTTGGGTCCCAGCTTGTCATCTAGTGAGGAGGAGACGGGAGAAGACGAGGAGGATGAAGAAGAGGACGACGAGAAGACCGACAGCGACGGCGCCGACGCATCTCGAGGCCTGACGCCTCCCTGCTCTCGCGTGCAGGAAGAGCCCCTGGCTCAACGGGTCGAGCAGCCAGGGGGATCGGAGCGCGTTCGAGCAGGCCGGCGGGAGGAGCCATCCCACCGGGCCGGCCGTGACACTCCGGCGCCTTCACCGCCGCCACGGGAGTCCATCTCCCGTGATCAGGCAGTTTCAACAACGGGCGCGCACACCCGGCAGAAGGAAGCTATAGATGCGCGCAAATCTTCATCAACTCGGGACGTCGAGCGCCCCGATGTACGCCGGGCTCCTTTCGGAGGCCGTCGGCCGGAACAGGCTTCAACGCGCCGGGCGCGGGAGCCGACGAGAGACTCGGCCAAAGAGCCGGTCGACTCGGGCAAGACTGCCGAGGTCTCGAAGCCCACGAGCAGCTCGAGTAAGACCGCCGAGGCCCGGAAGCCCCCGAGCGGCTCGAGCGAGTCTGCCGTGGTCGCTAAGCCCCCGGGTGGCTCGGGCGGCGTCACTGGGGGTTCAGACTTGCTGAGGGGGTAAGTTGCTTCTCGAGCCCCGTTTATTTGCTTCTTACTTGTTTGGGAGTTGCCGTTTGCTTTTCCTCATCGCCTTTCCTTTTTAGGGTCAAGCGCCCCTTGATGGCATTCCACCCCGTCCACCCCTCCAAGAAGTTGAAGGCGCCGGGCGGGACGAGCAAGGCTTCTGTCGGCTCAGGTGGCGTGACCCTCCCCCCTACTGCTTTGATCTAGGGCGGCGCAGGCTCAAAGGGCGATGGAACGCGGGAAGCTGATGGCGGCTGCCTCTCGTGCAGGTGCCGGGGCCACCACGACGACGGAGGGAGAAAAGTCCGTCTCCGCGTCGACCGCCTCCACTGCGGTTCCGCTCGGGATGCCGTCGTCCACCGCCCAAGGCTGCTCCGAGGCGGCGACCGGCGACCAGGAGATGGTGACCGCGACGACGGGGCCCAAGGCGGCTGCTGGCGAGCAGCAGACATCGGCCGTGATGGAGGGGCCCAAGGCGGCGGCCGGCGACCAGCAGACGTCGGTTGGGCTGGCGACCATCACCCTCGATGATGAGGACTCGAGCCTGGGCTCTCTCGGCCGGGGCCTCAGCAGTTCGCCAAAGGTGTGGCCCAAGAGCCTGCATCAGATCGAGGTGGAGCGTAGGGAGAAGGGGGAGGAAGAGGTGAGCTCTACGGCCGCCGGGGAGGCGCAGGAGGCATTGGCGTCGAGTCAAGCGCAAGACCCTCGGTCCGAGCGGGTGCCGACCCCGCTTCAGGGCATGGAGCTCGATCCCCTGACGGGTCAGCAGGTCGAGGTGCTGCAGGAGCAGGAGGAGGCACGGCCAACGCAGCAGGAACTGGCCATGGCGGTATTCCAGGAGCCGCCGCAGCCGGTGCAGCAAGGACAAGTCTGTCGATTACGGATAACCGGCAGTCCACCACGGGGTATTCCACGGTGGTAGAGTTTCGGTAAGGGCACGTTAGGATCCACGATCTGGACGTTCGAGAAACAAAACAAACCAAGGAGACAAGGTTTACCCAGGTTCAGGCCGCTCGGAAGCGTAATACCCTACGTCCTGCTTCTCGTGTTATGCTGTATAATCAAGTATCGGAGTACAATGAACAGATGCTAAGCTCTCTAGGTCTTGGATGCCAAAGAATAGCCGCGTTCTAGGGGTTCTTGGCCGCTTTATATAGCCGAGCAGCCAAGGGTACACGTAAAGGGGTTGGTTGCATTATGTCGTGTCCTCGGAGGACTCTGTTTAACCTAACCGACTAAGTCTACTTGCGGGCTAAGCATCCTTGTGCGCGATCCACCCCCTGGTCGGTTGCGGACCACGGCTTCGTCTTGTCGTCCAGCCCACTAGCCTGGTCGACAATGGGCCGGGCTCTGTCTGATCTGGGCCATCTTGCCGAGCAGCCCTGGAACTGTCTATGGTGGTATACCGGGTCCATACCCCCCACAGCTAGTCCCCGAGCACCATGTATCTTGAGGAAAGTCCACCGTCTTGACCTGTACCGAGCAATGCAGATGCAGACCACGCATAGCGCTGGTCATTAAGTGCCGAGCACGTAGTGCTGACCACATAGAGCCAAACACACAGTCCAAATAGTCTGTTTCTGACCACTGTTTTGTCAAGGAGCTGTTGATCTTATCGAAAGATGCATGATGCTCAAAAAGAAAAAGAAATTTTCTTTTAGCGTCCTGAGACGTGGGCCCACGTTGACACGTGACAGAAATGTCACAGCAGTGCGCAACGAGAACCAATATGGGAAAATCAACCAGAACGTCAGAGATGAATGGGCCCTAAGTCACCGCGAGGTGACGTGGGCCCACGTAGTCTCCAAGTTCGATGGAAGATAGTATATGTTATATTGAACTTTTTTAAGAAAAAATCCAATCACGACACCTACGGCCCTCTGCTTAGTAAACAGAGCAGGAAAAGATTCCAAGGACCAAGGACATAGGCATGCATAAAAAAGGACCACTGAAGAGCTGGCTGGGCAGTCCCCAGTATAAAAATGAAGCCCACGCGCAGCACCAAAGCAACTGGGCCCGTTTTAAAAATTTACCGGGACAGTAAACTTTTGTCGGCTGTACGTGGTGTGTACGGCCCATGTGACTGCGGCCCACTAGGGTTAAAAATGGAGCGGTCCACATGAGTCAAAGGGGGTCCAACCCTGGAAGTCAATCGGACGTCATCCGATGGCTATAAATAGCGGCCGCCGCCGGGGGAAGACGGTTCCGCACTCATTGCCACTCACGCTCGAGCAGTTTCTCGAGCTCTTCGTATTCCGCTGCTGCGCCCAAAAGAAAACCGCCGTCGTCGGACACCCCGCCGCCGCCAGATTATAAGCCGGCAAGCATTAGTGAGGGCATCCAGCCAGATCCAGCCACTGCCACTCACCGGAGCTGGTGCGCCGCCGCCGTAGATCTAGCCGCCGCCACATACCCACTTAGGGTTTCGCCATCGCCGCATCGCACCACCACCGGTGGAGAGATGGTGAAGAGGGCGTCGAAGAAGGCGATGAAGGGAACGGAGCCAGCAATGCGCGGTCCGGAGTGGGTCCAATCAACCTCCACCCGGGAGTCGCTGCAGGCGCTCGCGGACGATGGTTACCTGCCGCCATTCGAGATGGGCGTCCGGAGGGAGCCGCGCGGCGAGGATGAGCCGCACCCCAACGACGGTGAGTTTGTCGTGTTTGAGGACTTCGTGCCTCGGGGGTTGGGGCAGCCGATGAACGGGTTCCTCCGGGACCTGTGCATATGGTGGGAAATCTCCATATGCAATCTGGACCCCAACTCCATTCTCACTGTTGCGATTTTTATCGCATATTGCGAGATGTTTTTGGGGATCCCCCCCATTTCAATTTGTTCCGCCACTTCTTCGTGCTCCGGAAGAAGGGGGTAGAGACCGGGGGGTCCCAAATTGCTGGGGGATGTTACATCCGGCTCCGGGATGGGATGGCCGTGTCCTGGCTTGGCAGCAAGTTCGGGTCCGCCCCCAAGGGCTGGAACAAGCATTGGTTCTATATGAGCCAGGATGTTGCCATTGGGAGGTGAGTCCCCTGCGACGTCAACCAGATCCCGGAGGCCAATGCTAGGTGGTCGGAGCCACCTCCTGCTGGTGATACACAGGTGCAGGAGCTGCTGGAGCTGATTGACAATGAGAGGGTGAACGGAGCATTCGTGGCCGGGCTGTGGCTAGCCTGCAGCGTGCAGCCGTGCAAGGAGAGGACAAATCCGCTGTGGCAGTATAGCGGTTTGCAGGATCCGGCGTGGGAGACAGCGGAGAAAGTCGAGTACCGCTGGGTGCACCAGAAACTCACAGTTTTGTTTGAGAAGTACAGGGAGGGCAATTCGCTGCCTAATGACAAGCAGGAGCCCTTCCGTCTTAGCAACCCACCACCAGAGGTAAGATGAGCAAGTGGTATATGTGTATTGCATTGTGGTAATGTTCCTGACCATTGTTATGAATCTGAGCAATGCACTGTCTTGTGACTAGGGGCGGAGCGTCCAGTATTTTTCAAGTGTTCCAGTGGAACAGTGGCCGGAGGGTGATGCCCTGCGTGGTCAGCGACGTCCACCAAGGACTGCCGACCAGGGTGAGGTCGAGGACCTTATCCCTAGTGACGATGATGATGATGAATTGGTGGGATCGACCACCAGGGGGCAGCGGCAAGCGGCGGGTAAACACCCAATGCTCGTTGAGTCCCCCAAGAAGAAGAAGAGGCCGGCCAACCTCGGCACCGGGGGTAAGCTAAACCTCGGTAAAGAGACCGGCGGTGAGGGCAGCAGCAAGAGGGCCGCCCGCGACAGCCCCGAGTCTTCGGATTCCGAGGACGTCAATACCCTTGCGGACCGCCGGCGCAAACGTCAAGCGTGCGCCGGTGATGGGAGTGGTGGCTCCAAGCTGTCCCAAGCAGCGCCACGGCGGTCACTGTGGAATCCCGGGCCGACCTCCGCCACGCCAAAGCAGACGCCCGCCGCCGTCCCGTCGACACCGACACCAGGGGCGACTGCCGAGCAGGGCGCTAGACAGTCCCCGGGTGGGCAGCGGGTCCCGCCCGGACCAGTCCCCAGACCAGAAGCAGGGTCTGGAGGCGGGGCCCGACGGAGCAGCGGTGCGCCCAAGTTCAAGGGCGGATTTTGCCGGTAAGTTTCTCCGTGCTAGTATTTCTGTTGACTGTTTGAAAGTCAAGTAGAACTGTTCTTATGATGGCATGTTGTTTATGTAGTCGCCCGGGTGCCAGCCCTGCCCAGAGTTCGACGGGGACGGCAGCCACGCCACCTGCGGCGGCAGCAGCGCCGGGTGGGGAGCCCAGGCAGGGTGATGCAGACGCCACCAGTGCTCCGCCGCACGTCGAGGTGCCGCAAACGGAGGAGCGAGTGGAGCAACAGGTTGTTCCATCACCGGAGCCGGTCCGCCGCCCTGCAGAGCCCACGCCGGATCCAGCTGCGCAGCAGAGGCCAGAGCCGACTGCTCGGCCGAGGCCGGAGCCAGCTGCACCAAGTCTCCCGCCATCACGCATGGAAGAGATCCACCAGGAACCTCAGGCGCCGCGCCTCGCCTCCCTAGGAATCGTGTCATGATCACTAGGAAGGTGGGGGACGAATGGACCTCATATGAAGAGGTGCCTGAGGACGTGATGGAGGACGGAATCAAGGACGCCCTGGAGACGCTGACCACCCGGATCCAGGTACGTGTATGACAGCTTCACCGTTGAAATGTCAGTAAATGAATATATGCTCACCCTGTTGTGTACAGACTTTGCCGACCACCAATGCTCAACGTGGCCGGACCATTGAAAGGTTCGCGCCCATAGATGAGGAATGCAAAGTCCTCCGGGAGGAGAAGGCCAATATGGAGGCTCAGGCTCAGGTCTACTAGGCACGGTTGGCCGAACAGGAGGAAGCCATGGCAGCCCTGCGGCAGCAGCTGGAAGAGATGGAGGCGGGTAAACAAGGTATGGAGCCATCCATCTGTAATTGCTGAGCATTGCCTTTTTGAGGAAAATTATATATATGTTGCCTTTGTATTAGGGCTGGAGGATCAGGTCGCTGCTCTGACGCAGGCGAAGACTGCTCTGTCGGAGCAGTTGAGTGCTGCGGAGGAGCAGGCTAAAGCGGACAGCGTGTGGATCGCCGCGCTGACCGGTAAGTTGCGCAATTGACTAATTGCAAGTGTTGTCTGCTATGTACTGGATCAAACAGTACATGCTAACCACCATTGTTGATGTAGCAGAGACCAGGGACCGCCGCCTGGTGCAATTTTAGTGCCTGAAAGAGACTTGCAGTTATCTTCAGAAGAAGATTGATACGATGACCGGGCACATCAAGCCGGTTCTTCGTGCCATTTTCCCTGAGGAGGTGCACCCAGCGGACCCAGCGGGCGAAGCCGTGATGGTCGCAGACCAGTGCCGGAGGCTGTGGCCGGCGCTGCAGGACTTCGTCTCACGGGCCGGGACCTATGCGGTGTCGACGGCGCTGGCGGTGGTCCGCTCAAGGGTTGAAGCGGTCGATCCTGCCACCGTCACCCTCGGAATCGCGCCGGAGCTTAGCGATGATGCCGCCGAGGATCTCCGTGCTACCTTCGCTCCAGCTGCTGAAGCCCTCGTCGCTGATATGACGCTGATTGAAGACCCTGCAGCAGTTGATGGTGGTCAGTAGGGCCTTTTGTTTTAAACATGTTTATTTAAAACTTGTGTATAAGTGGTGCTGAGCACGGGGTGCTCGAAACAAAACTTTTATGGCCGTTT
Organism: Themeda triandra; assembly: GCA_018135685.1. NCBI lineage: Eukaryota > Viridiplantae > Streptophyta > Magnoliopsida > Poales > Poaceae > Themeda > Themeda triandra. The sequence continues at coordinate 11,868 of JAENPR010001862.1, read as the reverse complement.
TGAGATGCAGACGCGGTAGGCATAGTTAAGCGGGTGATAAGCATTTTGCCATTTTATGTTTTATCATTATGCATAACGGTGCATAACGTTAGCTTTTTTAGAAAATTTATGTCGACAAATAAGTTTTGTGCCCCCTCTTGAAGCGATTAGCTCTATCAAGGTGATGAAGGGATGCACTAGTGAACAGCGCGGTACGCCAGGATCACTAGGTACGATCCTAAGTACCTATTAGAGGGTGCCTGTCGGATCTCCTAGTGCTATGTAGCGCGGAGCTGTAGCACATCGACAGAGGACCGAGGCGCAGGACCTTTTCAAATCGTTCTCGGCGAGTAAAACACAAAGTTTAGATGTGACTTATGCAGGGTGCATGTATGAAAGATTGTGCAAGATTTCAAAGTAAGAAACTGCAACTGGGAAAAAGAGAGACGGAAAAAGGAAATTTGTTAGTAGAGAAATATCATAAGTACAAGGTACATATCTTTATGGGTAAAAGCGTATGAGAATCTCTATATGCCATGAATTTGGCTCTTCAACTCCTTCTAATGTCTCCAACCGGTACGATGTTGGGCGAGTGACAGCCTTGATTTTGTACGGTCCTTCCCACCTTGGTGATAGTTTGTGGAGGCCATCCGTCTTTTGGACACGACGGAGCACTTGATCGCCGACCACAAACAGACATCCTCGGACGTTGCGATTATAGTAGCGGCATACCGTGGCTAAGTACTTCTTAGTCCGAGCACATGACTCTAGGACCTTTTCTTCCTTAGCTATGACGTCAACCTCTCTAGCTGTGTCGGAGGTGGTTTCATCATGGTAGGCTACCCGTGGTGATTGGAAAGCGACCTCAGCTGGTAAGACAGCCTCTGAGCCGTACACCATAAAATATGGTGAGACTCCTGTATTGCGGTTGGTCTGAGTATGAAGTCCCCAGACCACGGCAGATAACTCCTTGAGCCACCGACCAGGTTTGAGTTTCGTATCAACCTGGAAGACTCGCTTCTTGAGTGCATTGAGGATCATCCCATTAGCGTGTTCCACTTGTCCGTTAGCTCGCGGGTGAGCAATGGAGACGTACTTGACCTTGATCAGGCTGTCGTCACAATAGTTGAAAAAAGCATCACTCGTGAACTGTGACCCAAGATCAGTGATTATGGTGCTTGGAACACCAAATCTATGGACGACCTCGTCTAAGAATTGGACTGCCTTCTCAGCTGTGGCTTTTTTGACTGGTTTGTATTCGATCCACTTGGAGAATTTGTCAATGAGCATGTTGGTATTTCTTAACGTATGCAGAGAATCCGCAAGCGTACGGAAGTACCGTTGTAGCCTTCACCCGGAAGTATTCAGGGTATCGTAATTTCCACAAGGAACGGAGGTATTTCTCCTAGCTAATTCGTCCAAGGAACAACCCAAGGGTAGAGATAGAAAGGGTGGTAGAGATGGATTCCTATAGCTTTTGGGTCCTAAGCTTAGCGATACAATACTTCTACTTGCTCACTTCGGGCACCGGAGCACACCTGGTCTGCCAGGCGATCCCGGCCTATAGCTCTATGCCGCACTCAGACGTGGGGGATTACAAGGGACGGACAGGGCTATCACCACCTGCCGCCTACCACCTCAACCGTCGAAATACGAGGCAAACGAAGGTAGCCTCTAGCCTAGACACCAAGTCTACGCTAGCGACTACTACTCTAGCGTCGATCAGGGTGACCAGTCTTTATCAGGGGCCCTCTACTAGAGCATCCGCCACAAGGACGGACGACGAACCCGTGAACTAGCATGGTAAAGCTCAACTAAACAAAAGACACAAAAGACTATAAGAAACACGAATACTCACTTAGCCAAGATCCCGTTAGGGAGCCGAGTAGAATATCCACAGAGGTACAAGGTCGGGGAGACACCGACAAGCCCGGCGCTTCCCCGCTCTCTTCCCTCACATCTCTCTCTCTAACTCTATAGCTAGTAGGGCATAGCCCTTTGGAATGAGGCTCTAGTGTGGTGCTCTTCCCCTTTGAATGGTTGATGGTGAATGAGGAGGAAAAAGCCCCTTTTATATCTAGAGAGGAGGGGTCACTTTGCAAATGTGTCATCCCCACTTGGAAGGTGGCAAACCAACCTTCATACGTCGGTTTGAGATGCAATGAACCTGGACGCACCCCAACCGACCTCCCATCGAGTTAATGCACCGACCTGCAAAGGTGGGACCAGTTTGGCAGCGGCGCGGGCGCGCTCGCGCCCCTGGCGCGCTCGCGCCAACTCTAGGGCCGTTTGGGCTGAAATTTGGTGAGTGGATGGGCCTCGTCGATAGCTTTCCAACGCATATTCGTTTGCCTGAATCGGAGTCCGTATGTGTGAGATATGGCCTGTTTACCGAGGCCCACTCATCCAGCCCGAGATGGAGTTGGACCGGGTTTTGATATTCCACCTCTTGGGTTTATGTTGGGCTTTTTGGCCCATGTTTGAGACCCAAGATTGTCGGGTAAATGGGCCACCTTCTTATTCATGGTTTTCTTATGTTTGTTGGCCCATTTGTGTGCATTTCCGGAGTTGCCTTCCTGCAAGTGATAATCACCGAAACTCGTGGAATATGTTAGTGCAAAGCCCTATTTGCTAAGTTTGGGTAGATTTTATATCCTCATTGGCGGTCTAAAAATATGCGATAAGGACCGCCAACAAGATCCCCCACACTTGCTCTTTACTCGTCCTCGAGTAAAGCTTAGAAGGCTCATCTCTTTGATGTATAACTCGCATACAAGTTATTCCAAGCTTCACTTTTGCACTTGTGAACTTTTGAATTGTCTACCACATTATCTTGGGTAATTGAATAATGGAACAACATAGATTCAAATCCCCTTGCATCGAGTCATATCGAAACTTGGGTTTTTTGAATGGTTTTATAAAAAGAAAAGATAGCCTTGCTCCTCATATGATTCACTCAATCGCTCACTTGTGTATAATAACCTCACCAAAGGCATTTTGAGTTTTTGCCCTTCTTCCTACCACTAAAAAGCTGAAAGTGGAGTTTTGGGTAGGTTTGTAAAGTGGGCATACTTGCATCGCATATATTGTAAGGTCAAGGATCGAACCTTACGGAGATTAAGGCATACACCTTGATGAGATGTGCAAGTGTGTGGAATGTTTGGTGGTTCCTAATCTTTGTGGTATTTTTGGCTACTCCATGCAACATGATTATCTCTTTATTGAGGGATGAAATTTTTGGGAGAGCATGGGCTATGAGAGGTATGCTAAAATCTATTCTCTTATTTCTTTTCTTTTTCTTCTTCTTCTTTTTTTTCTTCTTTTTTTTCTTCTTTTTTCTCTTCTTTTTTTTTCTTCTCTCTCTTTTTTTTTGTCACCCTTTTTTTAAACGGGGATCTTTGCTTTCCTGTTGTCTTATTTCTTGGACCCTAATCTAACTTGTGCCCCTTGACTTCTCCTCTCTTTTTTTTTTTGAATAATCATAGCCCATAGCTCTCTATGAAGAATTATTGAATGGAGAGAGTATCATGATGGAATATGCGGAGTAGATTTTTTGGTAGCTAAGGAATGCGCAACCCTCAGGGTGAGAGTCGGCATTTTTATTTGGTGGAAAGATGGTGCGCAACTCTCGGTGTAAGAGTTGGCGGATGGAAAGGGGGTGCATGTTTGTGCGCGACTCTCGGTGTAAGAGTTGGCTTTTTATTTGGTGGGTGCACGTGAATCTCAATCGTGGGTGTAAGGTCATAATCTCGCGTCGGTAATAACGATCCGACCGAACTCAATGTACGAACAAGCAGCGTATGAAGGTTTTGTCCTATAGATAAATCATATGGCTCGGTGGGTATTTCATAATCATTGAGGAGCATGCTATTGAAATTTTTTTTTTTTGTAAAAATAAATCCCAAGTTCTTCACAAACAAAGCAAGGTTCAAATCATCCGGCTATATCACATACTCCAATTACTTAGATAACATGGGGTCCCTATGATAACTTGTTCACAAGGCATAGGCATATTAGCAAGGAATAAAGAGTATGCAAATCTTATCAAAGGATAGTACGAGAAAAAGTTTTGTCTTTTTAATTTCAATAAATCTTAAACTTCAAAACTTTTGAGATGTGAGGATAGAGTTGCACAAACCATCGTTTGAAGAAGGAGTCGAAGGTCAACCGTTCTTCTCTTGAATCTTTTTCTTCGTCCTCTTGTCTTGTTTGATGTTGTGCGTTGTGTTGGGGAGATCTCGAATGCATGTGTTCATATTGTTCGAGAGATCTCCCCACACTTATTCTTGTACCTGCTTTATTTAAGAAGAAAACGAAAGAAAAACAAACACGGGCTCTACTAGTTGGAAAACCAGGGAGCCAGAGTTTTATTAATCAAATAAACTCTTTTTTTTTTAACCCTTCTTTTTCATTTGCTCAACCAACTCATAACTCAAACAAGGTCAAGATCAAAGTGCATAGTAAAACAGACCTTGGGTTGTCTCTAGATCAGATCACTTCTCAATGTTTAGGGTCACAACTCAAGTTCATTAACCAAAATTTCAACACCATGCCGAAATTTTGATCAAAGAAGGCAATTTTAACCTAAGCACCACGCTTAATTTAAAAAGCCTATGGATGTATTGTATACGGCCGTATACAAGCACACCCAAACCAGAGCATATAACATAAACATGAGAAGCAAGAATTTGTATGATCACATGGAGACAAGTATGAGTAAACGAGTTAATGAACATTACCTTTGCTTTACCTGAGCATACTCACCGATAGCGTATGCTGATGAAACTTTTTGGGCTTGTCACTTCAGCGCCATGGTTTTAAGCTCAGGTGCACCAACCTTAGGTCACACATAGCTAGTATGCATGGACCATGGGTCTTGATGGTAGCAAAGGTCTAGAGAAGGAGAGAACCCTTGCTTTCTCTCTCTCATTTTAGCAAGGTGAGGCTGACCTCAACTTGAATTCACCACTTATTATTTTTTTCTCTTTCTCTTCTATTTTATTTCTCTTTCTTTTCTCTCTTTTTTTTGGTGTCTCTTGGTGTGTGTGGAACATGGGCTTCTCACTTCCTCCCCCACACTTGGACTTTTGTGTAAAAGCCAAGTGTAGTGTCAGGATCCCCTTGTGAGTATGTTCCATCGCCAAAGAGCATCAAGGCTTATACTGATGTCGCTCCTCATTTGCAAGTGTTGTATGACCCATTTTCTTCTCAACCTGAGATGGTTAGCAACAAGAATACCCGAGGGTGCATACTACTTGACAACATGACCTTGCTTTTTTTTCAAAGATAATCCGGGGTATCTCCTAGCAGTGCTTAAGTTATGGTCGTAAGCTGGAACGTAGGACTTTATCTTGCAGCTCTCAAAGGTGGTGTTAGCCACCTCATGACTGGCAAAGGTTCTAAAGTTGCAAGGTTGATTCCATCGTGCTGCTACGAGATTTGAAAGTGCTTATGATAGCCATTCCAACCATCCCTTTAAAAGTTTTGAAACACGTGTTTAAGAGGTGGTTGGGATTCTCGTAGGATCACGTGGTCAGAAGCGGAACAAACTCTAGAGATCTCAAAGGAGAGGATGAAACATGAGCCTCAAAAGAGACCTTAGCATGCTCGTTAGTGGATCCACTCTAGAGTTGTTGCTTAGGCATGTCCATGGCATGGGAGTTTTCCATCCTTAAAAGATATAACATGAAGGATGAACATTGACTCTAGACCATTATCAAGAGCAATGTTTTCATGGCCAGAGAGACATGTCTTTTATTCGAGCAAGGGCGAAGGTGGACGTTCCATTTCATAATGACGAAAAGGAAGCTCAAACCTTGCCTGCTTGAACAGGTAGCTTTGCTTTGCCTTTGGGTCTCTGGGGCAAGAGTTAAGGCTGGCAGAAGCTAAGTGCTCAACTTCTCATGAGGGCCCTCTTGAGGTGATTTCTTTTTGCACAAGAGTTTCAAACAGCGACTTATGAGAAGTTTGAGCATCGAGGATGGCATAAATGTGAAGGTCTAAGTGATCCTCGGTTTCGTTCATTTCAAATGGCACGACCCTAACACAATCCCAAAACACTCAGATGAGCCTTGATGGCTTTTTGAAGAGTTTTTCAGCCGGGACTAGCGGCAATTTCCCAAAAGGGTTTCCGCAAGGAAATGATAGAAGCCCCGATTTTGAGGTTGTGTAGGGTTTCTAAGGGAGTCTCATTTAACGAACAAAATATAGTCGTGGAAGGTGAAAGAATTGAATTGTTTCACTTTCAACAACTATTCTCATGACTGTTCTTTGTTAGAGGAGACTTCCTTAGAAATAAATGGTTGATTTACGTGCCAAGAAATGCTCGAGGTTCTGCCACATCCTCGAATTTTTATAGCGAACTCCAAAGGATGAAACATTCCTTCCTTTGGTGTTCGTGGTTCGGGTGAGGGCTCTTACAAATGAATCTAGCAAGGGCAAAGATTCGATTGATAAGGGTTCCTCAAAGCTTGACATGCCCTTTTATGGAGGGGTTAAGGCTCTATGACGGGAGAAGCATGCTTCTCTAGGATGTTAACAAAGATTTTCCTTTATTCCGTCAAGGTTTTGTGTAAAACGACCCTCCAATGGTCATGTCAAATCATAGGGCAGCATCTATGTCTAGACCCAAAAGCGATGCGAATGCACGTCATTTAGGTGAAGACAAGTCTAGGCCGGCATGAGTTAACGTTGTAAGCTTTGCCTAGGATGCACCTATGGATTCCTTCTCGTTCTGTTTGAAATCGAGGATTGCCCTTAGTAGAGAGTTGATATGGGACGTAAGGGAGAATGTGAGACAAAACTTGTCTTTAAGTTCTCCCCAGTATCCATTCAAACTTCCTACGGCATTAGTGCTCCATTGCTTCGCCTCCCGTTTGAGGGAGAGCAAAAACAACTTCCACATAAGAATTTCATTGTGTCGTGCACGGAATGTTTAGGCATGAACACATTTCCTCGAATCATGCGAGATGTCTAAAATGATTTTCATTATCAAGGCCGAGAAAGGCTATGCCCGAACCGGGGTTCCGAATCCTAGGTGGAGTTCACAGCCGGATGAAAAATTTTGGTTTTTGAAAGAGAATTTTGGCTCAAAGATCTCCTCCTTTTTGAAGCAAAAAGATTTGAAATTGGATTTGGCTTCATGGTGGTAGGATCGGATACAAAGTGTGCTTGGTTTATAAAAAGGAATATAAAAAATAATTTTCTTTTTATAAAAAGATACGAGGGCGAACTAGGTTCGAAGAAAATAGCAACCGTTCCCCGGCAACGGCGCCAGAAAGCTTGTTGGTATTTCTTAACGTATGCAGAGAATCCACAAGCGTACGGAAGTACCGTTGTAGCCTTCACCCGGAAGTATTCGAATGGTATCGTAATTTCCACAAGGAACGGAGGTATTTCTCCTAGCTAATTCGTCCAAGGAACAACCCAAGGGTAGAGATAGAAAGGGTGGTAGAGATGGATTCCTATAGCTTTTGGGTCCTAAGCTTAGCGATACAATACTTCTACTTGCTCACTTCGGGCACCGGAGCACACACCGTCCGGGCGATCCCGGCCTACGGCTCTACGCCGCACTCGGGCGTGGGGATTACAAGGACGGACAGGGCTATCACCACCGCCGCCTACCACCTCAACCGTCGAAATACGAGGCAAACGAAGGTAGCCTCTAGCCTAGACACCAAGTCTACGCTAGCGACTACTACTCTAGCGTCGATCAGGGTGACCAGTCTTTATCAGGGGCCCTCTACTAGAGCATCCGCCACAAGGATGGACGATGAACCCGTGAACTAGCATGGTAAAGCTCAACTAAACAAAAGACACAAAAGACTATAAGAAACACGAATACTCACTTAGCCAAGATCCCGTTAGGGAGCGGAGTAGAATATCCGCAGAGGTACAAGGTCGGGGAGACACCGACAAGCCCGGCGCTTCCCCGCTCTCTTCCCTCACATCTCTCTCTCTAACTCTATAGCTAGTAGGGCATAGCCCTTTGGAATGAGGCTCTAGTGTGGTGCTCTTCCCCTTTGAATGGTTGATGGTGAATGAGGAGGAAAAAGCCCTTTTATATCTGGAGAGGAGGGGTCATTGCAAATGTGTCATCCCCACTTGGAAGGTGGCAAACCGACCTCCATACGTCGGTTTGAGATGCAATGAACCTGGACGCACCCCAGAACCGACCTCCCATCGAGTTAATGCACCGACCTGCAAAGGTGGGACCAGTTTGGCAGCCGCGCGGGCGCGCTCCCGCCCCTGGCGCGCTCGCGCCAACTCCAGGGCCGTTTGGGCTGAAATTTGGTGAGTGGATGGGCCTCGTTGATAGCTTTCCAATGCATATTCGTTTGCCTGAATCGGAGTCCGTATGTGTGAGATATGGCCTGTTTACCGAGGCCCACTCATCTAGCCCGAGATGGAGTTGGACCGGGTTTTGATATTCCACCTCTTGGGTTTATGTTGGGCTTTTTGGCCCATGTTTGAGACCCAAGATTGTCGGGTAAATGGGCCACCTTCTTATTCATGGTTTTCTTATGTTTGTTGGCCCATTTGTGTGCATTTCCGGAGTTGCCTTCCTGCAAGCGATAATCACCGAAACTCGCGGAATATGTTAGTGCAAAGCCCTATTTGCTAAGTTTGGGTAGATTTTATATCCTCATTGGCGGTCTAAAAATTTGCGATAAGGACCGCCAACAGAGCACAAAGATGTTTGTATGACCACCAGGTGCCGGTTTGAAAGGGCCGATCATGTCCAGCCCCCAGCATGAGAAGGGCCAAGCAACCGGGATGGTTTGTAAATCATGTGCTGGGACGTGAATCTGCTTGGCGAACATTTGGCAGTTGACGCACCGCCGTACGTAGTCTTCGCGCAACGGCCGTAGGCCGCAGAAACCTGCCCGGTAGGCTTTGCCGACCGGTGTCGAGATGCTTTGCATGGTTACCGCAAGTGCCCTCGTGGATGGCTTTGAGAAGCGCGATCCCGGGCATGGGTAATGCACTTTTGGAATATAATAGACTTGGGTGCCTTGCGCATCAGTTCGCCGTTGACCATAGCGTAGGCCTTGGCTCTGCGGACCAGTTGCTGGGCTGTAATTTTGTCCTCCGGGACAAGGTGATCATTCAGGTATTTGATAAAGGGCTATCTCCAGTCTTCCTGGGGAGGCGTCGCCTGTTTGGCTGACTCTGTACCTTCATCAGCCTCCTGCCGGGTGAGGAGACCGTCGTCGTCCTCAATGTTGGCGTTACTGAGCAATGTGGTCAAATAGCTGACCACCGAAGTAGGTTCTGGTGTATGTTTTGCCTGATCGGAGATTGAAGGCTTTATTAGATCTTGAACAAAAACACCAGGGGGCAACTTGGCATGAGTTGAGCCCAACTTGGACAGTTCGTCGGCTCCCACGTTCTTTTCACGGTGCACGTGGATGAATTCCAAACCGTAGAACTTGTTCTCGAGCTTGCGAATTTCAGCGACGTAAGCGTCCATCTTTTCGTGGACTATGTCCCAATCCTTGTTGACTTGCTTGATAACCAAAGCAGAGTCCCCGTAGACTAGGAGCCGTTTGATGCCAAGTTCAACTGCGATACGAAGGCCATGTAGAGCTGCTTCGTATTTGGCGACGTTGTTGGATGCTTTAAAGTGGATACGTAGGATGTATTTGATCGTGTCTTTTGAAGGAGAGATAAAGTAGACACCAGCCCCTGCGCCATTGATTTTTAAAGAGCCGTCGAAGTACATTGTCCAGTACTCGGCATTTGAATCTGCGAGGGCTAGGCTGATGTCCGACAACTCCACGATGAAATCAGGCAAGGCCTGTGATTTCACCGTTCTACGGCTGCAGAATTGGAGCGTAAACTCAGACAACTCCAGCGCGTATTTCACGATCCGACCACTGGCGTCTTGATTACGAAGAATATCGCCCAGTGGTATGTCGGTTACTACTGTGATCTTGAAGGCCTGAAAGTAGTGGAGCAGCTTGCGTTTGGTGATCAGGAGTACGTACAAGAGCTTTTGTACTTGGTTATACCGCTGCTTGGACTCGCTGAGCACTTCGCTTATGTAATATATGGGGCGCTGGACTCCATAGACGTGTCCTTCCTCCTCGCGCTCGACTACTAACACAGTGCTGACCACGTTGGTTATCGCAGCTATGTATAGGAGCAGCTCCTCGTCCTGCTTTGGGACTGTTAGGAGTGAGGGAGAAGTGAGGTAAGCCTTAAGCTGTTTAAAAGCCTGGTCGTCCTCCTCCATCCACTCAAACTTGTCTTTAGCCTTAAGCAATTTGAAAAAGGGGAGACCTTTTTCGCCCATTCGAGAGATGTATCTGCTCAGTGCGGCTAGGCAGCCTGTAAGTTTTTGGATATCTTTGACGCACCGGGGTGGTCGTAATTTCAAAACATCGGCCACTTTCTCGGGGTTTGGCTTGATGCCTTCCTGGCTGACCAGGTGACCGAGAAGGATCCCGGAAGGGACTCCAAAAACGCACTTGTTGGGATTTAGTTTCCACTTGAACTCATTGAGTTTGTCAAAGGTGCGCTGAAGATTTGTGATCAAAGTATCCGCCTGCCTTGATTTGATTACCACGTCGTCTACGTAAGCCTCTACGAGATCGTCGGCGATCTCTTTTTCGAGGCAGGACTGGATAGCCCGTTGGTAGGTAGCTCCGGCGTTTTTGAGACCAAATGCCATGGTCGTGTAACAAAAAGCACCGAAGGGGGTAATAAAAGCGGTTTTTTCTTGGTCCTCCTTTTTAAGGGCTATCTGGTGATAACCAGAGTAACAGTCAAGAAACGAGAGCAACTCGCAGCCGGCGGTAGAATCTACGACCTCATCGATTCGAGGGAGATTGAATGCCTCGCTTGGGGTAGTGTTTGTTGAGATTCGTATAATCAACGCACATCCTCCATTCTTTATTCTTCTTTTGAATAAGCACCGGATTGGCTAACTAGTCTGGGTGGTACACTTCTTTAATAAAACCTGCTGCTAAGAGCTTGGCTACTTCTATCCTAATTAACTCCTTGCGGTCATGGGCGAACCGGCGCATCTTCTGTCTGACTGGCTTGGCAGTCGTTTTGACATCGAGGTAGTGCTCGGCCATTTCCCTAGGAACACCAGGCATGTCGGAAGGTTTCCATGCGAATATGCTGATGTTGTCCCGAAGGAACTGGACGAGCGCGTCTTCCTATTTGGGATCCAGATCTGCTCCGACCTTGGTGACCTTGGTTGAGTCGTCGTCGGAGAGGCGGACCGTCTTTGCGCTTTTCACCTTGTTGGATGGGCGCCGACTGGATCCAATAGGTGCCTCGAGCTCTGCAGGTGGTGCATCGTCGACGCCCAAACTGGAATGCTGCAGGGCATGTTGTAAGTCTTGGAATTCTGCCGCAGCATAGGCGGCAGTCTCGCACTCTCGAGCCATGAAAACGTTGCCACGGAGGGAAAGTGTTCCCTGCTCGGTGGGCATCTTCAACACCAAGTAGCCATAATGGGGAACTGCCATGAACTTGGCGATGCCTGGCCGGCCCAGGATGGCGTGGTAGGTTCCCTCGAAGTCAGCTATGATGAAGGTGATGTGCTCAGTGCGGAAGTGCTGCTTGGTGCCAAACTGCATGTCGAGGGTGATCTGCCTGAGTGGGTAAGAAGGCTTTCCGGGCATGATGCCCCAGAAAGGTGTGTCGTACGGCTGCAGTTTTTCCGGTGAGATGCGGAGCTCCTTGAAAGCTGGGTAGAACAGGATGTTCAGGGCACTGCCACCATTGACGAGCACCTTCTCGAAGCGGATACCATCGATCACTGGGTCAAGGACCAGTGGAAAGTGTCCGGCGTCTGGGATGCGCGCCCACATATCTTTGCGGCTAAAAGATATGGGCCGCTCGGACCAAGCCGGTAGCTTGACATCGGAACGA
>JAENPR010001133.1:0-215322 GCA_018135685.1 Themeda triandra | reverse complement strand
ATCAGATAGAGTCCTCCTAGGGCACGACTTGATGTAACCGACCACCTCACGTGTACCCTTGGCTGCTCGGCTATATAAATCGGCCAAGGACCCCCCTAGAAGGCAGGTTATTCTCTAGCATCGTAGATCTAGAGAGCTTAGCGCTTCATTGTAATCCGACACTTGATCATACAGCATAACACGAGAAGCAGGACGTAGGGTATTACGCTGCTGAGCGGCCTGAACCTGGGTAAACCTGGTCTCCTTGGTTTGTCTTGTTTCTCGAACGTCCAGATCGCGGATCTTAACGTGCCCTTGTCGAAACTCTACCACCATGGGATACCCCATGGTGGACTGCCGGTTATCCGTAATCGACAGTGGCACGCCAGGTAGGGGGTGGCGTTTTCGATCTCGAGGCGATCCAGATGGTTTCCTTCCCCGCTTCCATGAATCTCGAGGCCAGCAGCGCCTTCACCTTCAGATCGGTCACCTGGACCACCAAGTTGACGGCGCCCCTCGCCTCCACGGGAGCATCCGGGCCGGTCTCAGTACCGCCCCCAGGGTAGACGGTCCCAGCACCGCCCACCGAGCAGATGGTCTCAGCACCGCCCGCTCACCCGGCCGCAGCGCCGACCGCCTCGTCGCCGGTCACAGCACCAGCCGCGCAGGATTCCCCTTTGCCCTCGGCAACGGCGGACACGACGGATCTTCGAGCACTCGTAGATCGACTCTCTTGCTACAAAAGGAAGCCGATCGACAACTCAGATCTAATCAAACTCATTGATCAGCAGGGTCGCGGGTTGGCTGAGATCATGGAATTAGTTAAAGCCGCGCAGGAGTTGATCCGCAAGGGCCCAGACTTTTCTGATTTCACACCCGTCCGACCACGTCGGCAAAGTTCTGTCCATCGCAACAATGCAGATCTCGTCGGCAGTTATCAGCCTGTCGCTCAACCAGCCGCCCCTAGATTGGCTAGAAATCCTCGTTGGTTAGATCCCAACCAGGAAAGCCGTCTGATTCCGACTGGGCAGATCCAGCACAGAGCAAACGTTCCTCCTCTCCCCAGGTTGAATGAGTTCATCGACGCACGGTGAAACGGTCGAGCACCTGCTCGACAGTACCAAGAAGGCCGTGCTCCTCCAAGTGAGCTACCCACAGCAGATCCACCCGCTTCGCTGCATGATCCAACTATTCTATCCTTTGGATTGAACAATGCGGCGTCGACATACGCGAGGGACATCCAGCAGCAGTTCGACGCACTCCTTATCTAGGATACCGTCCCAAGGAGTCCCGCTCATGTGATTGGGATGGTGGAGATCCGAGAACTTAGGGATGCGTCTCAGGACACCAACCCAAATTCTCCAACCGTCTCTGATCTGCTCGCGCAGTATTCTCCCGGCTACACCGATTACCTCTCATCGGACGATGACTACCTCATGGACACGGAACTCAATCCGACCACCGAGGACACACCGATCACTCCCAACCACTGGACGGAGACACCCAGCAGCGCGCTAGATTTCCCCAAGTATCCGCCCAGTTTTGGGCCAATGATTTTGATGGTCAGCAATGACGAGCCTCTGGCTCCAAACGAGACGGACGCCCAGCGGCAGGCGAGGGGAGATCGTAACAATGGTCGAGCCCGACGACGCATTGCCGAGCAGGGCCATCCCAACGTAGGCGCCAGACCACGACACCGACCCTGGCGTCACAACCTCAACCCCGAGTTCGACGGTGCTGGCGACCCAATGGTCCACGAGACCCCCACGGCAAACATCGCCGTGGCCATGGAAAAGCAAAAGCAGCTCCCCCCCGAGACCCCTAGGCTCAACGAGATCCAAGAGTTCCTCGCGGCAGCCGAGGACCAGGTGAACAACCTTCGTTCCATGGGCTCGATGGCTTGCTCTTACCGATCTCGTCGTTCTCGACAGAACCGGAACCGGCGAGAGCAGTGAATGGAAAGCGGAGGGGACAACTCATCCCACAACGGCAGTTATGCCTATGAAGACGGAGGGGATTACGACGATCGTGTCGAGCAACCAGGCAGGGCTCCACAACGCGAGTGTCCTCAGAACAGTCGTCGGCGCCCTAACCGCCAACGAGGCAACCAGGGCCGACAAGAGGACGAAGTAGTCCAACCCGAGCGTCGTGACCTCCGAGAACGGATTGACGAGCGCCTCCGAGCACGCAGAAACATCGGTGGCATCCCACCCTTCTCCGAAGAGCTCAAGGCTGTCATATGGCCTAAAAATTTTTGTACCTCAGAGATCCACGCATACGATGGCAAGGCAGATCCAGCACATTGGATCATGCTTTACGAGGTTGCCATCCGAGCAGCAGGAGGCGACGAGTATGTTATGGCAAACTATCTCCCCGTCGTGCTCGGCAACACAGTCACCACCTGGCTGCTCCGGCAACAACCTGGATCAATTCACAGCTGGGCACAGCTCCGCCAAATCTTCGTTGACCACTTGAAATCTACTTGCGTCCAACCAGGGACCAAGTACGCATTAAAGCAGGTCCGCCTTCGCCCAAAGGAGTCACTACGAGGATTCACTCGCCACTTTTCGGATGCATGGAATCGCGTGCCTGAGATCTCTTAGGAGACCGCCGTCGAAGCATTCATCGACGGCTTGGTCCAACCACGTGGTCGGGACCTCCAAAAGGCCCTTCTCTTGAAGCAGCCGAAGACCATGGAGGAACTGCTCAGAATTGCGCACGACTACTCGCTCCTGGACGACGGCCTCAACCAAAGCAGGGATGGTCCGTCAAACCGCAACTACCATTCGGGATAATAATTCCGATGACGTGAGCGACGCTGACCGACCACCACGTCGCCAAGAGGACCGCCGCAATAACCAGCGTTTCATCCGCGAACCTGGCCCCCGCGATGGAGAACCCAATTTTAGGCGTCGGGGCCAGGACAACTATGGCGGTGGCAAGCGCAACCGAAACCGCAATGACAGTACCGTCAACGCGGTCAAGGGACAGAAGCCAGCAGGGGATGAGGTGCTTGACAAAATCTTTGCCCAGGACTGTCCTCGGCACCCTGGCAAAGGTCACACCATGGGTGAGAGCCGAGTCTTGTCGGACGCTCTTATCAAGTCCGCCGCTAAAAGACCGTGCCCCAACCCCAAGGCCAGAAGCAAGCCTGCCGACCAGGCAGAAGAAGAAGAAGAAGAAGAAACGCAAGATGTCAACCCTCGTCACGTGTTCAAGGAACCCGAGCGGAATTTCACCGCTGTAATCTTCGGCGAGAAGGTTGGTCTTGAGACCAGTCGGGACAGAAAGTTGCTGACTCGTGCTATCATCGCAATGCAAGAACCCGATGGCCTCGTGGCTGATGTCAAGGTTCCGGCGTGGTCTGAGCAGCCCATATCTTTCAGCCGCAAAGATATGTGGGCACGCATTACAGACGCCGGACGCTTTCCACTGGTCCTCAATCCAGTGATAGCCAACATCCGCTTCGAGAAGGTGCTCGTCGACGGCGGCAGTGCTCTGAACATCATGTTCTACCCAGCCTTCAAGGCACTTGGCATCCCGCAGGAGAAGCTGCAGCCGTACGACACGCCATTCTGGGGCATCATGCCCGGAAAGCCCTCCTACCCACTCGGGCAGATCACCCTCGACGTGCAGTTTGGTACCAAGCAGCACTTTCATACCGAGCACATTACTTTCATCGTGGCCGACTTCGAAGGGACCTACTATGCCATCTTGGGCTGCCCTGGCATCGCCAAGTTCATGGTTGTCCCCCACTACGGCTACTTGGTGCTGAAGATGCCCACCGAGCAGGGAACACTATCCATACGTGGCAACATCTTCATGGCTCGAGAGTGCGAGACCGCCGCCTACGCCGCGGTAGAATTCCAAGACCTGCAACATGCTCTGCAGCACACCAGCCTGGGTGTCGATAACTTACCACCCACAGAGCTCGAGGCACCTGTTGGAACTGGTCGGCGCCCGTCCAACAAGGTGAAAAGCGCGAAGACGGTCAGCCTCTCCGACGACGACCCTTCCAAGGTCACCAAGGTCGGAGCTGAGCTGGACCCCAAATAGGAAGACGCGCTCGTCCAATTCCTTCGGGACAACATCAGCATATTCGCATGGAAACCCTCCGATATGCCTGGTGTTCCCAGGGAAAAGGCCGAGCACTACCTCGACGCCAAGACGACGCCAAGCCGCCGAGACGTAAGATGCGCCGGTTCGCCGTGACCGCAAGGAGCTTATTAGGATAGAAGTAGCCAAGCTTTTAGCAACTGGCTTTATCAAAGAAGTGTACCACCCGGATTGGTTAGCCAATCCGGTGCTTGTTCAAAAGAAGAATAAAGAGTGGAGGATGTGCGTTGATTATACAGATCTCAACAAACACTGCCCCAAGCAGGCATTCAATCTCCCTCGAATCGACGAGGTCGTAGACTCCACCACTGGCTGCGAGTTGCTCTCGTTTCTTGACTGTTACTCCGGGTATCACCAGATAGCCTTCAAAAAGGAGGACCAAGAAAAAACCGCTTTCATTACCCCTTTCGGTGCTTTTTGTTACACGACCATAGCTTTCGGTCTCAAAAACGCCGGAGCTACGTACCAACGGGCTATCCAGTCCTGTCTCGAAAAAGAGATAGCGTACGATCTCGTAGAGGCCTACGTGGATGACGTGGTAATAAAATCAAGAACGGCGGATGCCCTGATCAGAAACCTCGAATGCACCTTCAAGAAGCTCAATGAGTTCCAATGGAAACTCAACCCAAACAAGTGCGTTTTTGGAGTACCGTCGGGTATCCTGCTCGGCCACCTGGTCAGCCAGGAAGGCATCAAGCCAAACCCTAAGAAGGTAGCCGACATCCTGAAATTACGACCACCCCGGTGTTTCAAGGACATCCAAAAACTCACTGGCTGCTTAGCCGCCCGAGTAGATACATCTCTCGAATGGGTGAAAAAGGACTCCCCTTTTTCAAATTACTCAAGGCAAAAGAAAAAGTTTGAATGGACAGAGGAAGCCGACAAGGCTTTTAAACAGCTCAAAGCTTACCTCACCTCCCCCTCTGAAGCGCCCTCGGTTATCCGAGAACTCAAATGTGATACAAATACTAGTCCCGTGGAGGCTAGTAACACATTTATTACATCGAATAGTCTCGCGCAATAGTCTTGCCAAACGGGGGCAATGAAGAAAGGAAATAATAATAATACAGTAGCACATGACCAAGGTCCAAAGGACCTAGAAACAAGCTTCGTCGCTAGACATCTGGTGAATCCCAATGCCACAGGCTAGTTGGGTGTAGACACGACCTTACTCGTACGCGGCGTCCGGGTTGAAGTCCGGGTCTTCCTCTGTTTCAACAAGGCAAGGGTGAGTACAAAGTACTCAGCAAATCCAACCCTACCCTACGGAATGGGGTATAAATACATGCAATTGGATATATCAAGGATAAGGCTTGGTTTTATTTGCGTAAAGCTATATTTTGACACATGCAAGGTTTTATTTTATAAACCATTTTCGCAAAGGTATATTTCCATATATGTAAGAGTATTTCAAAAGGGGTTTCTCAAGTTTTAGGTGTTGTTGAACCCATTGTTCCCACAACACATTATTTTCCAAAATCACCTACTCTCATGTTTCCACTCATCCCAACCCAACTAGTTGTTGTAACCAAACCATAACTCGTCCCGAGACCGCGGACACGACTATCCAGATAGGTTTTACACTCTGCAGAGGTTGTACACTTTCACCACAAGTATGATACCGTAGCTTGACACCGTCGTGCAAGCACAGATCCATCAAAGCCATTACCCTCCATAGCTAAATACCGCGCTCACCACGGGAACACTAAGTCAAGGTTCTCACTTTCAATATCTCATAAGGCTCATTGTATATATATTGCATCAAATTTTACATGGATCTCCTAGTGTCCCGTTGCACACCCGCCTCCGGGTGATTGCCATACCAACTAGGGGGATTTAGACTAAGCCTTGCCACACACAAGGTCGAGTGGTTGTACGATAAATGAGTTAGGCAAGATGAAACATCAACTCGACCTTAATCGAGACAAGGCGGATATCTTCATGCTCAACCACAAAAGGTACAAGCCCCAACACCGCGGCATCCCACAAAAGGAACACCGATCCGCCCCATCTCTAGGGTAATCACCAACTCTAGTTTGTTCATTATCCCTTTCACAAACCCACACAACTCATTCTCACCACTCACATGGTTTTGCAAATCATTGTATTTAGAAAACATAGTAATGTGAGTATCATGACAAGTAACAAGTCCTAAGCATACTAGCTAACGATATCTCGTTGCGATTTAACAATAGTCCTTAGGTTTTAGTCAAGGTAATCATCAAGTCATAACAATCCAAGGATGGCTATCCAACTGGGTTTAGACTATGTCGCTAAAATAATTTTCATGCAATAGTTTGTAAAAGGCTTCTATGGGTTGTGTTTAAAAACATGGGATCAATATGATCAAAGGGAATAGGTTGGACTTGCCTCCGACGGCGTCCTCGGCAAACTCCTGCTGACCGTCCGGATCCTCGGCGTCGAACTCACGGTCACCGGCCTCCGGCTCGCGGTACTGGTCTTCGAACTCCTGCTCGCGGTACTGGCCTTCGGGCTCCTCGGCGTTCGACCGTCAGCTAACGTACGTGACAAACAAACAAGCATAAATAAATAATCACATAAATATAAATGAGCTCCTAAAATTATGAGATTTTTATGGGAGATAGATTATGATCTTAAATGATTTTAGAAGGAAGAATTATTGAAATCGGAGTTGATATGTGGCTCTGGCAGGTGCACAAGTTTAATCACGCGAAAAAATTAAGCGTGATTAGAGAATATGTGTGTACGTGAAGTGTTTTGTCTGGTAATGCATGGCACATGCAGTGTGTGTACTACTTGGATGGAGATGTAGCTTTGGACCCACACGTCATTGGCCCATGCATGGGAAGGGAGAGATGCAAGCTAGCAAGGCTACGAGAAGCAGAGGATGCACTGGTGTTCGTGCTCGTGAGCTCGTCCGCCATGGCTAGCTCCTGGAGCTTTGCCCAATGGCGACTCTGGCCATTGTTTCCAAAACCGAGAGCATGGGATGGAGAGGAGGATGAGGGGATTTCAGCAGGCTAACCATCTCGGCTACTGGCTGCTCAAGCGAGAATATCGGCGAGGGCAGTATGCTTGCGTGCGAGCGAGCAGTGTGGAGTCGGGGTGGATGGGCGAGCTCTGGGTGATGAAGAGCACCACGGCGAGGCCTCCTTTTATAGGCAGCTGGGGCTGGCCAGCTTGGCCGGACCCCGGGCGTTTCAACGCTCCGGCGGCATGGCTGCAGTAGAGCGCGTACAACAAGGACGTCCGGCGCGGCGTGGTGCGGCTGACGCCGGTGTCTCGCGACGTGCGCGGTCATGGCGCGGCGTGCTCCGGCAGTTTGGAACGACGCGAGTAACGGGTGGCGTTGGTGCTGAGATGACGGCCGCGTTGACGAATACAAGTCGCGCTGGGCAGCAGCTCGTCGTGGTTGGAGTAGCAATGCTTGGCTTTTGGTGGTGCTGTACGTGCATGTGTTCAGAGAGAAGTGGAGGGGTATGTGGCTCCCGTGACTTGCTGGTGGCAAACAAAATAATATAATAGAGAGAGGGAAGGCAGAGTCATCGTGCTTCCCAGGCATATCCGCCATGGGCGACTGCACGGGGCACATCCGCCATGGGCGGCTGCACGGGCGGAGGATTTCTTTAGTATTGTGTTGCTGTGCTAAACCTTGGAGGTAGCGAATGTTTGTGTGAGGAGGGGGACAGTGAGGACAATGAGGTGATATGCTGGTTGACTTGTGCGGATTTTTATTTGCTAGCCTCGTGGTGGTGTGCGTGCTTTGTTGTGGTGTACGAGGACAAGGAGGAAAAGATAAAAGAATGAGCTCTAATTATTTTATAATTTTGAAAGTGTTTTGAAAATAGATTTTGAATTCGAGTGATTTTAGGATTTGAATTTTTGGGCTGTTACAAACCTACCCCACTTAGAATGAATCTCGTCCCCGAGATTCGACTGTTCCTAAACAAGATGAGGAATTCTTTTCTCGGTGCATCCTCTCTCCCAAGTAGCCTCTGCTTCGCCGTGCTGCTCCACGAACACGACAAATTCGACCGTTGTTGTCCTCGGTCTGCTTGGTGACCGTATCTAGGATCTTTATTGGAACCTCTTGATATCTCAGATCATCTTGCAAATCAACAGTATCCGGTGAAATTTGTTCTTCAGGTACTCTAAGACATTTCTTTAGTTGGGACACATGAAACACATTGTGTATGTCTGACATTTCCTCTGGTAACTGAATACGGTATGCTACAGCTCCAATTCTCTGAAGTACTTGGTATGGTCCAATATACCGAGGTGCTAGCTTGCCTCTGACCTGAAATCTCCGAGTCCCTCGAATAGGAGAAACCTTGAGATACACAAAATCTCCAACTGCAAAGGTTAAGTCCCTTCTTCTTTTATCCGAGTAGCTCTTCTGGCGAGATTGTGCTTCTTTCAGTTTCTCTCTAATTTCAGCCACTCGATCTTCTTCTTGTTTTATGAAGGATGGTCCAACTAGGGATCTTTCTCCTACTTCAGACGACATTAATGGAGTCCTGCACTTCCTTCCATATAGAGCTTCAAAAGGCGACATACCCAGACTAGCTTGGTAACTATTGTTATAGGAGAACTGTGCATAAGGTAGACTTCGCTCCCAATCTTTACCATAGGTAAGGACACATGCTCTCAACATATCTTCCATGATCTGATTTATTCTCTCAGTCTGTCCATCTGTTTGAGGGTGGTAAGCTGAGCTGAAATCTAGCTTGGTTCCCATGGCTTCATGCAATCTTTTCCAAAACTTAGAGGTGAACTGGGTACCTCTGTCAGATACAATCCTGCTTGGAACACCATGCAGCTTGACTATGTTTTCCACATATAACAGTCCTAGCTTGTCTCCACCATAGCAAGTACGTACTGGTAGGAAGTGGGCAACCTTGGTGAGGCGATCTACTATTACCCATATGGAATCATTCCCTCTCTGAGTTTTGGGTAATCCATTGACAAAATCCATGCCTATTTCATCCCATTTCCAAACAGGGATAGGTAGTGGCTGCAGTAAACCGGCTGGTCTCTGATGCTCTGCTTTAACTCTCTGGCAAATATCACAATGTGCCACAAATCGTGCCACGTCAGCTTTCATGCCATTCCACTAGTACTTTTCTTTTAGGTCCATGTACATCTTAGTGGCTCCAGGGTGAATAGAGTAGGCTGAGTTATGAGCTTCATAAAGGATTAACTCTTGAAACTTTCCTTCTTTGGGCACACAAATCCTATCTTTATACCACAAGGTTCCTTTGTCATCCACTCTAAAGTATGGGGCTTTATTTTCTCCAGTGTGCTTACGAATCTTCATGAGATCTTTATCCTTATGTTGTGCCTTCCTGATTTCTTCCTCTAGAGTTGGTTGCACATTGAAACTACCATTCTGAGGTTGGCGTACTATATGCATGTTCAACTGTGCTAGCTCTTCTTGTAAGTGGGTGTTCTTAGGCACTAATTGTTGACCATATGACTTTCTGCTCAATGCATCTGCCACAACATTTGCCTTGCCTGGGTGATAAAGAATCTCTAGGTTGTAGTCCTTGATTAACTCCAACCATCTTCTTTGCCTCAAGTTCAACTCTGACTGAGTGAAAATATACTTCAAACTCTTGTGATCAGTGTATATCTCACACTTGTTCCCAATAAGATAGTGCCTCCAAATCTTGAGAGCATGCACTACAGCTGCTAACTCTAGATCATGGGTAGGATAGTTCTTCTCATGAGGTTTAAGTTGGCGAGATGCATAAGCAACCACCTTTCCTCCTTGCATTAGAACACATCCTAAACCTTGTCTTGAGGCATCACAATATATGATGAAGTCTTGGTGAATGTCTGGTAGTGTTAACACTGGTGCTGTTGTCAGTCTCTTCTTCAATTCTTGGAAACTCTTCTCACAAGATTCTGTCCAGGTGAATTTCTTATCCTTCCTCAGAAGTTCTGTCATCGGTCTGGCTATCTTGGAAAATCCTTCTATAAATCTCCGATAATATCCAGCTAATCCAAGAAAACTCCTAATCTCACTCACATTGGTGGGTTGTTGCCAATGAGAGACAGCTTCTACCTTTTCAGGATCTACAGCAACTCCATCAGCTGTTAGGATATGGCCTAAGAATGCAACTTTCTCAAGCCAAAATTCACACTTGCTAAACTTGGCATACAACTTATGTGCTCTTAACTTTTCCAATACCACTCTCAAGTGTTGTCCATGTTCTTCAGCACTCTTGGAGTAGATAAGTATGTCATCAATGAAGACCACAACAAACTTATCTAACTCCTCCATGAATACCTTATTCATGAGGTTCATGAAATAAGCAGGGGCATTGGTCAATCCAAATGACATTACTGTGAACTCATATTGTCCATATCTGGTTACAAAGGCTGTCTTTGGGACATCACTATTCTTGATCTTGAGCTGGTGATAACCTGATCTCAAATCAATCTTGGAGAAATACTTGGCTCCCTTAAGCTGATCAAAGAGGTCATCTATCCTAGGCAAAGGATACTTATTCTTGATGGTAACTTCATTTAGGGATCTATAATCCACACACATCCTCATACTTCCATCTTTCTTTTTCACAAACAAGACTGGGGCTCCCCATGGTGAAGAACTAGGTCTGATGTAACCTTTCTGTTGCAACTCTCTTATTTGTTCCTTCAATTCTACTAACTCTGCTGGGGCCATTCTGTATGGTCTCTTGGCTATAGGAGCAGTCCCAGGGATAAGATCAATGATGAACTCTATATCCCTATCTGGTGGCATCCCAGGTAGTTCTTCAGGAAATACATCAGGGTATTCTTCCACTACTGGCACTTCTTCTATGGTCTTTGCCTCCAAATTGAATACCATTGGGTTGGTTTTAGGTCCTTGGGTTTGACATACCACCTTAATCCCTTCATGGTTGACCAATGATACTTCTTTGGTTGCACAACTAATAACTCCATTGTGTCGGGTTAACCAATCCATTCCTAGGATAACATCTATTCCTTTAGACTTAAGTACTACTAGGTCTGCTAGAAAAACTACCCCACTTAGAATGATCCTTACATTTGAACAACCTAGATGACATTTGAGGTCAGACCCAGGTGTTCGGGTTATTAGGGGTAACTTTAGTAGTACTGTTGGTATTTTATGCTCTTCAACAAAACTTGATGATATGAATGAATGTGATGCTCCAGAATCAAATAATACTGTTGCAAGTACTGAATTGACTAAGAACTCACCAAGTACCACTCCTGAAGCAGTCTGAGCATCCTGAGCATGAATGTGATTGACACGGGCTCGACCATAAGACTGTTGGGGTTGCCTCATCATCTGATTGTTGTTGGTGTTGGTGTTGTTGTTGCGAGGGAAACCACGATTGACTCCAGACACGGCAGGCCTTGGTCCATTAACAGTGTGGGACTGGGTGGACACTGCTGGGTTGTTCTTGTAGGGGCAATTGGCAATGTAGTGCCCTGTCTCATGGCAGTTGAAGCAAGCTTTGCTGTTGTTGGTGATTTGACCAGTGCTAATCTGCTGTGTTTTGCCCATGCCTTGACTCTGGTAGCTTGGTTTGGGCTGGTATGGTGGCTTGGACTGGTATGATGTAGTTCCCTGAGATCTATACTGCATTGGGACCTGAGTATTCGGCCTCTGAAAGTTGGAGCTTCTTGGCCTTTGGGACCTTCCTGGTTGATGAGCCTTACGCTCAAGGAATTTGCGCTTGTTATCCTTCTTTTCCTCAGTTCTAGCCACATCAGTTAAGATGGTCATGTTCATCAGGGTGTTGAAATCAGGATAGACATGTGGGGTCATGATGGTCCTCAGGTCATAGCTTAAACCTTCCTTGAACTTCATCTGTTTCTTTGCATCAGTGTTGATTTCTTCTGGTGCATAGCGGGATAACTCTGTGAACTGAAAAATGTACTCATTGAGGGTCATGTTGCCTTGCTTCAAGTTACGGAACTCATCTGCCTTGAGCTTCATAATTCCCTCCGGAATGTGATATCGGCGAAACTCTGTCACAAACTCCTCCCATGTGATGGTGTTCACATTGACCACATTTCCACTATAGGCTTCCCACCAAGAAAGGGCGGTTCCTGTTAGCTGATGAGTTGCTAACAGAACTCTATCCCCACCATAAGAGTGGATTGTGTCCAACTTCCTCTCAATGACCCTAAGCCAATCATCTACTTCGATGGGTTTATCAGATCCAGCAAAGGTGGGTGGTTTGAGCCTCATGAATTCTGTCATCTTGTCTGGAGCCCTACCACCATGGTTATTCCTTTGGTGATTCATGCCTTGGGCCAGTGCTTCCAAAAGGCGAGTTTGGGCTGCCATGACTTGTGCTAAGTCAATTGGTGGAGGAGGAGGCAAGTTGTCTCCCCCACTTCCAGGCTGACTCACTTCTTCCTCATGAACATCTTCAGGATTTGTATTAACATGGCTCCTTCCTTGGTTGTGGCTTGACCCACTAGCTGCAGGACACTTGGCCATCCGTCTCGCCGGAACACTTGGCCGCCCGCCGGCCGCCGGAACACTTGGCCGCTCTCGCTAGCTGCTGGGACACTTGGCTGCCTGCTGGCTGCTGGAACACTTGGTTGTCTCCGGGAACGAGTAGCTCCTGGCCTAGGTGCCATCTGTTGGATAAGGTAAGAGATAAGCATTAGATGAGGGTAGGTTTCTTAAGTGAAGTTTTGTTTATTAAGGCGTTATACTTTTTTTAAAAAGGTGCAAGTTTGAAGACTTGCTATCCCGTTAGGGAACAATACACAAGGCACACCATTAAGCACAACCACAAGTTATTGTGAAAACTAGGGGAGGGTTACAACAATAGGGGGAAGGAAAATACGCCACTAAGCTACGGGTACATCTCCTTTGAGGTAAACAAAAGTGAAGTGAATTTCACTTCCCCAAGGCAAGAGGAGGAACTGGGTACTACTAGACTTCCAACACTTCGGACCGGACGACTTCATTCCCTTGTGGTGGGGTGCTAATCACTCTTCGGCTAGCTGGGCTTCAAGCAATGGGATGAGTAATGGGCACTCATCCCCCATCTCTGGTGATGGTTGAGTCAAGGGGAGGACTTCTTCTTCTTCTTCTTCAGACGGCTCCGAGGACGCAACTTCTGCAGATCCATGAGAGGCCTCAGTGGGTGGTGGTCTTGGTGGGGCCTCGGTGCCTTCCTCTTCCCCGTTCCGGCGGGGAAGGACGACATTCTTCTCTCGAATTCTCTCCGGCCTCGAGCATAAGGGCCCTCCTCTTGTTCCGAGTGACCGGATAGGCATCATTCAACTGCTGGGTATGGAGGTCTCTAGCATGCTTCAAATCCTCCACAGCTTCCGCTTCACGCTTCTCCGCATCGGCAGCTTGGGCTCGGGCTTCTGCTAGTTGAACTTGGAGTCGGCGAACCATGGTCTCGGCTTCTTCCACGCACGACGGATGGTCTTCCTAGACTTGGAAGCTTGCTTGTTGTAGTGGTCATCCAAAGAGAGCGAGGTAGGCGGACATGAATACCACCGTGGGGTCATCCTCTCACTGACCACGACCTTCCAGGGTCCTCATCCGGGCCAACCAAACTGGGCGGTTCCTTACCATGGGTGGGAAAAATCTCATGGGAGTGCGAGCAACTTCCTTCTCATATATCGGCACAACATCCTTAAAGCCTTGCGAGCCACGTACCGGTAGGTGTCCCTAAACCGAAAACCGTAGTGGAAACTTTCCATGGCTCCTTCTCGGGGTAGTCCCTGGCTCTTCCCAACATGGACGATCACTTCGCACCTTTCGGTGCCATACTCTTCAAACTCCCTGCCGACATACTCCGGCGTTGCATGATTCCAAGCCTCATCATGGCACCATACGGGATGATGGGAAAGCCTTGCTCATTCAAGCAAGTAGGAGGTCTTCCAAACAGCTTCTTCGCCCATCCGAGAGAAATTAGGGAAGAAGGTAAATATTTTTATAATGGAATGGAGAGTATAAGAATATTTTTCTAAAAATAGCTTTATTTTTAAAATACGGGTCCGAAGTCTAAGGTCGCGTCCTACGGCCAACTACGGCTCGATACCACTGAAGCGCCCTCGGTTATCCGAGAACTCAAATGTGATACAAATACTAGTCCCGGGAGGCTAGTAACACATTTATTACATCGAATAGTCTCGCGCAATAGTCTTGCCAAACGGGGGCAATGAAGAAAGGAAATAATAATAATACAATGGCACATGACCAAGGTCCAAAGGACCCGAAACAAGCTTCGTCGCTAGACATCTGGTGAATCCCAATGCCACAGGGCTAGTTGGGTGCGGACACGACCTTACTCGTACGCGGCGTCCGGGTTGAAGTCCGGGTCTTCCTCTGTTTCAACAAGGCAAGGGTGAGTACAAAGTACTCGAAATCCAACCCTACCCTACGGAATGGGGTATAAATACATGCAATTGGATATATCAAGGATAAGGCTTGGTTTTATTTGCGTAAAGCTATATTTTGACACATGCAAGGTTTTATTTTATAAACCATTTTCGCAAAGGTATATTTCCATATATGTAAGAGTATTTCAAAAGGGGTTTCTCAAGTTTTAGGTGTTGTTGAACCCATTGTTCCCACAACACATTATTTTCCAAAATCACCTACTCTCATGTTTCCACTCATCCCAACCCAACTAGTTGTTGTAACCAAACCATAACTCGTCCGAGACCGCGGACACGTACTATCCAGATAGGTTTTACACTCGCAGAGGTTGTACACTTTCACCACAAGTAGGATACCGTAGCTTGACACCGTCGTGCAAGCACAGATCCATCAAAGCCATTACCCTCCATAGCTAAATACGCGCTCACCACGGGAACACTAAGTCAAGGTTCTCACTTTCAATATCTCATAAGGCTCATTGTATATATATTGCATCAAATTTTACATGGATCTCCTAGTGTCCCGTTGTACACCCGCCTCCGGTGATTGCCATACCAACTAGGGGGATTTAGACTAAGCCTTGCCACACACAAGGTCGAGTGGTTGTACGATAAATGAGTTAGGCAAGATGAAACATCAACTCAGTCCTTAATCGAGACAAGGCGGATATCTTCATGCTCAACCACAAAAGGTACAAGCCCCAACACCGCGGCATCCCACAAAAGGAACACCGATCCGCCCCATCTCTAGGGTAATCACCAACTCTAGTTTGTTCATTATCCCTTTCACAAACCCACACAACTCATTCTCACCACTCACACGGTTTTGCAAATCATTGTATTTAGAAAACATAGTAATGTGAGTATCATGACAAGTAACAAGTCCTAAGCATACTAGCTAACGATATCTCGTTGCGATTTAACAATAGTCCTTAGGTTTTAGTCAAGGCAATCATCAAGTCATAACAATCCAAGGATGGCTATCCAACTGGGTTTTGACTATGTCGCTAAAATAATTTTCATGCAATAGTTTGTAAAAGGCTTCTACGGGTTGTGTTTAAAAACATGGGATCAATATGATCAAAGGGAATAGGTTGGACTTGCCTCCGACAGCGTCCTCGCAAACTCCTACTGACCGTCCGGATCCTCGGCGTCGAACTCGCGGTCACCGGCCTCCGGCTCGCGGTACTGGTCTTCGAACTCCTGCTCACGGTACTGGCCTTCGGGCTCCTCGGCGTTCAGACCGTCAGCTAACGTACGTGACAAACAAACAAGCATAAATAAATAATCACATAAATATAAATGAGCTCTGAAAATTATGAGATTTTTATGGAAGATAGATTATGATCTTAAATGATTTTAGAAGGAAGAATTATTGAAATCGGAGTTGATATGTGGCTCTGGCAGGTGCACGAAGTTTAATCACGCGAAAAAAATTAAGCGTGATTAGAGAATATGTGTGTACGTGAAGTGTTTTGTCTGGTAATGCATGGCACATGCAGTGTGTGTACTACTTGGATGGAGATGTAGCTTTGGACCCACACGTCATTGGCCCATGCATGGGAAGGGAGAGATGCAAGCTAGCAAGGCTACGAGAAGCAGAGGATGCACTGGTGTTCGTGCTCGTGAGCTCGTCCGCCATGGCTAGCTCTTGGAGCTTTGCCCAATGGCGACTCTGGCCATTGTTTCCAAAACCGAGAGCATGGGATGGAGAGGAGGACGAGGGGATTTCAGCAGGCTAACCATCTCGGCTACTGGCTGCTCAAGCGAGAATATCGGCGAGGGCAGTATGCTTGCGAGCGAGCGAGCGAGCAGTGTGGAGTCAGGGTGGATGGGCGAGCTCTGGGTGATGAAGAGCACCACGGCGAGGCCTCCTTTTATAGGCAGCTGGGGCTGGCAAGCTTGGCCGGACCCCGGGCGTTTCAATGCTCCGGCGGCATGGCTGCAGTAGAGCGCGTACAACAAGGACGTCCGGCGCGGCGTGGTGCGGCTGACGCCGGTGTCTCGCGACGTGCGCGGTCATGGCGCGGCGTGCTCCGGCAGTTTGGAACGACGCGAGTAACGGGTGGCGTTGGTGCTGAGATGACGGCCGCGTTGACGAATACAACTCGCGCTGGGCAGCAGCTCGTCGTGGTTGGAGTAGCAATGCTTGGCTTTTGGTGGTGCTGTACGTGCATGTGTTCAGAGAGAAGTGGAGGGGTATGTGGCTCCCGTGACTTGCTGGTGGCAAACAAAATAATATAATAGAGAGGGGAAGGCAGAGTCATCGTGCTTCCCAGGCATATCCGCCATGGGCGACTGCACGGGGGCACATCCGCCATGGGCGGCTGCACGGGCGGAGGATTTCTTTAGTATTGTGTTGATGTGCTAAACCTTGGAGGTAGCGAATGTTTGTGTGAGGAGGGGGACAGTGAGGACAATGAGGTGATATGCTGGTTGACTTGTGCGGATTTTTATTTGCTAGCCTGCTGGTGGTGTGCGTGCTGTTGTGGTGTGTCTGAGGACAAGGAGGAAAAGATAAAAGAATGAGCTCTAATTATTTTATAATTTTGAAAGTGTTTTGAAAATAGATTTTGAATTCGAGTGATTTTAGGATTTGAATTTTTGGGCTGTTACACCCTCACTCCTAACAGTCCCAAGGCAGGACGAGGAGTTGCTCCTATACATAGCTGCGACAACCAACGTGGTCAGCACTGTGTTAATAGTCGAGCGTGAGGAGGAAGGACATGTCTGTTGGCGGTCCTTAACTCAGATTTTTACCGCCAACTATAGGTCATTATGGGGGAAATAAATATTTTATTTCACATATATCTTTACTATTGACCTTGTTCCACCCGTGCTTGGAGAAAATATTGTTTTGCAAAATGTACACCAAGTGCAGGAATTTCTGAAATAAAAGTACGCTTTTCGGAAGGCGTAAAACAAGCCAGAGAACAAGGGCCAGCCACCTGGGGTCGAATTGGGCCAAAAGCACCAGCATGGACAAGACCTAGATGGTGGCCCAGGCCCACCTGCCAAAGGCGGTCGGGGGGCGGCGCCAACCAGGCGCGGGCGCGCCTGGGGCGCGCGCGCGCCCACCCTGCCGCCAGGTGGGCCCGGCCAAAGGCGGTTGCCTCCTTCCATCTGGGGGATGTTGGTTTTGCTGGTGATTTTACACCGCTACCCCCGAACCGCCTTCTGGGGGCTATAAATGAAGAGGAGAGGCCCCCACCTTCACACACACCATTTGGAGCCATCTCTACACCTCACACTTGTTCTTTAGCATTAGTGTTAGTCATTTGGAGCTAGGCAAAGCTACTTAGAGAGCTTGTCTCCAGGAGGAAAAGCTACACCTTTGGTATAAATCTATGGAGCGTTCTTCCTTAGTCAAGTTCTCATTACATTTATATAGTCTTGCATATGAACTAGAGTATAGTCTAGTACACGATATATTCGATGATCAAGAACTAGGCCATAGTTCTTGTGAGAGTTGTTCATCGTGTTCTGCATTGTTCTTCATCGTTCATATGTTTTACTTGTTTAGATTAGATTGTAGGAGAGGAATAGCGGTTCGATGTGCCTTCGGGCTTGCCTATGTTCTAGCTCGTCCATCCGTAGGGTGGGAGTCCTGGGGGACGTAGGTAGCTCCTTAGTATGCGGACATGGTGTCCGGATGCGAGGGAACCTTCGGATATGTCGGCATGCCACGGTTGAGGTGGTAGGCGGCGGGTGGTGACAGCCCTCGTCCGTCCTTTGTAATCCCCACGTTCGCATGTTGAGTAGGAGTTCGTAAATGCCGCCATCGACGGCAAAACCGGTTGCCGCGGTCTCCCCATATTCCTAGTCTATAGTCGAGTCTTGACTTGTATAACATGTGGAATTAGCTGTTCTAGCTTTGACTATATAGGACCCGCTCGCTCCGCGTAGATTATTCTTTATTCTTTATTTTACCTTTATTCCTTTGAGGTTGCTCTGAGTGTGTGTCCACTATCCAAACTACCGTATGCTTACCCCTGTATAGCACATTGGTCGGTTTCTCCTCATGCTAGATATCGTATTCATACCCATGCTAGAATACCTAACTACCCCATGCCTTCCTTTGGAAAATTATAAATAACGATACCCCGAATACTTCCTAGTGAAATGTTTGCGATGATAGATCCGTGCGCTTGGGATATTTATTCTAATAGGATGTGATCTATCTCTTGGCAACACACGCGTAGTTGCTAGAACCAGTTTCTAGTAATTATGCCGAGTAAAACCATTTAGCGTTTCTAGTGCTGTTATCAGAATTAGGCTCTAAGTCTATTTTGGTAATCACGCTAAGAAATGCCAACAAGCATTTCTGGCGCTGTTGCCGGGGAAGGCATGGAAGTTAAGGATCTAGCAGCATGGATATGCATATGATATATAAAATGAGAAATGACAATGTCTATACAAAGCTAACTTTTATGTTTTCTCCTCCTTGTTGTGGATGAAAACAGATAGTGCATGACCCGTTTCTCTCGCCGGAAAACTACAACTCAAATCCGGAAGCACTCCTAAGGAGGAAGAGGACTCGTGCCCTTTCCTCTTCTGCTCCACCGACAGATAAACCAGTCACCACCGCACCTACTACGCCACACTCCATGGCCAAGTCCCTGCGCGAGTTCTCCGTCCCCAATGTTGCCAATGTGCCCACTGGGCCCGCTGTCAACTTGGGAGACAAGAACTTCGAGCTCAGGACTAGGCTCATTACCATGGTGCAGGCAAGTTCATTATGTGGACTGCCAAGTGAGGACGCCAACGCCCATCTTCAGCGTTTCTTGGAGATATGTGACACCATCATCATCAAGGATGTCGCACCTGATGCAATCAGGCTCAGGCTCTTCCCTTTCTCCCTAGTGGGAAAGGCGAAGACCTAGTTCTACAAAGACAAGGCCGCTGTTGACACATGGAGCAAGTGCTCCACCGCGTTCCTCGCTAAGTTCTTCCCCATGGGCAAAACCAATGCCCTACGGGGAAGAATCGCCAACTTCCAGCAGAATTCGCTAGAACCCATCCCTGAGGCATGGGAGAAGCTCCAGGAATACATCCAGGAATGCCCTCACCATGGGATGGAAAGTTGGCTGGTGCTCCAGAACTTCTACAATGGGTTAACACCCATGTCGAAGGGGCACCTGGATGCCGCAGCTGGCGGCGCCTTTCTATCATTGGATCGTGACAAGCTACGGACCGATCAACAAAATGGTAGAAAACCAAGCTTGGGGGGAGGACCGCGCTCCCACCAAGGGACAAAAAGGCATGCATACCGTGAATGAGGCGGATATGCTTGCCGCAAAAATAGACCTACTCCTGAAGAAGATTGATGGTGGTGCCATCACTGATGCATCCGGCACCGTCAACGCCATGGACGCTCGCATGACATGTGAGGTCTGTGGTGAAGCTGGACACTCGGGGAATGACTACCCCGAGACCCGTGAAGAGGCCGCCTACCTCAACAATGGGTTTCGCCAGCAGCAAGGAGGAGGGAATGGCTGGAATAACCAGTCCCGTCCTCCATTCCCAGGTAATTCGAATTACGCCTCAGGGTTTAATTCGAATCAACCTTCATTGAAGGACCTGGTTTACGGCCAAGCCAAGATCAACGAAAATCTCACCAAAAAGATGATCCAAAATGACAAGATCTTGGAAAATATGAATAACAAGATAGAGGGCCTATCATCTGCTGTCAAGAATCAGTTGAGCTTCAAAAAGATGACCCAGCTCGCCCAGATTGCCGCAGCGATCCCAACAAACACTGACACGAGCAGAATTCCGGGGCAACCCGAGATCCCGCCCGAGTCAGTAAACATGGTCGCGATAGGGTTTGGTCACCCCTGTTAAGCCAAGCAAGCTTGGGGGGAAGAAATAAGAGCACCGACAAAAGCAGGTCGGTAAGTACTTTCTTGCTACTCGAAAGAAAAAAAAGAGAAGAAAGAAAAAAAGAGAGAGTAGATGAAAAATAGAATAAAATAAAACTTCTTCTCGAAAAAAAGAGAGAGAAGATTTATTTTAAAAAAAATATATTTTTCAAATGGTCAAGAATCACTAACGGCTAGCGCCAAGGGCTAGCGCCAGGGCTAGCCGTTGGCGCCCAACAGCCGAATGCAGGGGCGGCCGGCCCGCCTCGGGCGCGCGCGCCCAGCGCGCGGCCGCGCCAGTCTGCGAGGTGGGGCCGGGCCGGCGGCAACGGCTCCTAGCCGTTGCCCCTCCCCCTTGTTGCTGGTGATCCAGCTATAAAAGGAGCGGGTGGCCGGGGTGAGCAACCACCTCCCATTTCTCACACTCTCACTCTCTTCCACCCCCACTTCTCACACAACAAGCTTCCACAAGCAATCCTTGAGCAAGAGAGCAAGAGTTAGAGCTAGTCTCGGGTGTGGGAAATCAACTTCCACTAGTTCTTTTGCACCCGAGAGCTAGCCACCGGCGTAGTCCGCCATGAGCGACTACAGTTCGTGGGGGTACGGTGAGGCCTCGAGCTCTTACCAAGGTGCCCCCTACGAGCCTGAAGTAGCCGAGGAGGCGGCGCCCGCGACCCCCGAGCCCGAGGGGATCTACGCGGTCGACGCCCCGTACCTCGACCTGGAGGGAGAGCAGGAGCTGCAGAGGTACCATCGCCTCAAGGATCGGCTCTTCAACCACACGATGGTCTACGACGCCAACCTCATCGAGAAAATAGGTATGGACATCGACTTCGAAACCATTTGGAAGGTGGTTTATTGGGAAAACATCGAGCCCATCGATGAGCAAGGTTCGCGTCTCTTGACCATCCAGTTTCTTTGCACACTTGATTATGATGATGAGCGTATTTACTTCCGTTTGTTTGGCTCGGATTATTCTCTTACTTGGGGGGAACTCGCTCATCATCTAGACTTTCACTATAAGTGTACACTTAAACTAGATGCATCTATCCCTAGTTTTGATCGCAATTCTTTTTGGGAGAAGATTTCGGGTAGGGTAGAAGTTGGACCTTTCAAACCCCTGAACACGCAGATCCAACACCCTACCCTTAGACTCATGCATCGTTGGATTTCTATGACTTTGTTTCCTGCTGGCAAGACTAGATGGGTGCATTCTGTAGAACTTAAGCTTCTCTATGCCATAGTTCACAAGTTCAAGGTCGCTCCTGTACGGGAGATGTGCCTTCACTGGCTAGATATGGTTAAGAAGTCTTATGCTATCGATTGCACCTCTCTTGTTACTTGCATTGCCAATGCCGTAGGAGCACTAGATGGTAACGATGTTGAGTACATTCCTCTTGATCGGCCAATTTGTGATTTGCGTGCCCTAACCCAAGGACACACTTTGAAGGCCGATGGGAAAGATCGTATATGTTTCTTCTTTGCCGGTTATGTAAATAAGATTCGGTTACCTAACCCGGATCTCTATTTATATAACTGTGATGTGCTCACCTTTGATTTGAAGACTACAGAAGAAGCACGCAGGGAAGAACAGACTCCGAGAGCCACTAGAGGGGCTGAGGCTTATGCACACCCTGACTCCCCTGCTCAGCCAGATGCTCCTGTACAGCCTCCCCAGCAGTATGGTTATGGTGGATGGGAGGCCTACCAGGGCTACGCAGGCTACTCGGGGTGGGAGCAGTACCCCCAGCCGACACAGACCGCTGAGAGGGCATGGTCCGATGCAGGGACCGACGAGTGGGAGCGACAGAGGCGGTACACCGTCGACTCACCACCACCGAGCAGGAGCCGACGCTGGCCTCGCCAACGCACGCATTGGACAGCTGCAGATCCGACGAACGACATCGTGAACACCCTGGCGGCTTCATGCATGCGACGACCTGGCCGCGGCAAAGCGAAGACGGGCAGCGATTCGACGCTCTTGCCGAGAGCCTCCGCATTCAGGCGGGAGGAGCAGAGGGCCTCTTGAGGTCCTGGGGATACAACCCCGGGCCATGAGCTTCGTGGATAAGCTTAGGGAGGACCCCCAATTGAGGTACTGCATTGCATATTTAATTTCTCGTAATTTTATTTTCTATTTTAGCATGTTTAAATTCAAGTTTCTTGCATTGAAAAATTCAAAAAAAAATTATTTATATAATTCCATTCCATATATGTGCTATGAAATGTTTAGTTCCACCCATGTTGAAATGATTGGTTGCTCTGTTTTATGTCTCGTTTGTACTTGTCTGAAATAGAGTTTTCTCTAATATTTGGGTTTATCGGCTTTACATTATCATGCTCTAGAAACTTGATTTAGTGGGTTGCATACAATTACTCTCATCTAGGTTATTGTGTGATATGATATAGTGACTTAGACCACAGCAATGACTTTGTCCCTTTGAGAAAACCTGATGTCCGGAGTCTTTGTTTCAAAAATTTTCAAAAACAATAGTTCCTCAATGATCGCGAAATACCCACCAGAGCCATATGATTTATCTGTAGAATAGGAACCTTCATACGCTGCTTGTTCGTACATTGAGTTCGGTCGGATTGTTACCGACGTGAGATTATGACTCTACACCCATGATTGAGATTCACTTGTACCCACCAAATAAACGCCGACTCTTACACTGAGAGTTGCGCACAACATGCATCCTTCACCATCCGCCGACTCTTACACTGAGAGTTGCGCACCATTTTTCACCAAATAAAAAATGCCGACCCTTACCCTGAGGATCGCGCACCCCTCTCTTGTAGTTTTCAAAATTCTCCATGCATTGTTCATCATGACATCTCTCTCCACCTTATCCTTTTCATCAATAAAGTTTGGGCTATGTTCAGAAAGAAAAGAAAGAAAAAAAAAGAGAAGAGATATTTATAGTTAGAAGGTTTATCACTCTTGTAGGCAAACGGGAAAAGTCTTACATCCCCGTTCAAAAAAAAAGGAAAAATGAGAGGATAGTTTTAGCCGTTCTTTGATAGCCCATCATTTCTTCATCTCATTCATCAATAAAAGAAAGTATGTCATGATGTATGGAGACCCAAAAATACCAAAAAAAATTAGGAATCATCTTTCATTCCATCCACACACTTGCACATCTCAATCAAGGTGTATAGCTTAATCTCTGTAAGGTTCAGTCCTTGACCTTACAACATATGTGATACAAGTATGCCCACTTACATACCTACCCAAAACTCCACTCTCAGCTTTAGTGGTAGGAAGAAGGCAAAAATGTGAAAATGCCTTTGGTGAGGTTACTATACACTTTTGAGCGATCGAGTGGGTCATTTAAGGAACTTGGTTTATTTATAAAAAACTTACAAAACCTCCGGACTGAAAGTTGATCTTGGGACGAATGAAAAGCACCGGTCTTTGAAACTGTTCTATTTTGCAATCGCCCAAGACTTGAGACAATTAGAAGCCCCACCCCATCAGGAATCATAGAGTAGATACAATTGCCGATTTATACAAATAGCAGTAGAACGCTCTCTTTTAGCTTGTACACTTGAGATATGATCGGCAATGTAGCAACCCCTGATCAACAACCCAAAGCAAAGACTTGCTCGGGACGAGCAAGGGGTAAGTGTAACACCCCAAATTTTGCACTTTTCAAAATAGAGTAAAAATGATTTGATTTGAACTTTTGTGCTCATGAAGACCTAGGTAAAATAATATTTTTTACTATATTAAAATTAATCATAGAGCTAGAAACATGTTGACCATACATGCTGCTGCATTGTTTTATACGTGCTGAACCAGAACCAGCCCCATCGTATCGCAGATGGAATCGCTCAGAGTTGGAGTCCGTCCCGGCGCCGCATCCTCGTCCGTGGCGTACACGCCATGCTGCTCCTATAAAGCCTCGAGGGACTCCAGCCGTGTGCACTTGTTTGTTTAGCTTCTACGCGTCGCCTTTGCCGTATCACATCCCCAAGCCGTCTTTAGCCCTAGCTCTGCTCCATTGCCTTGGTTTGGATCTTGCCGAGATGGACACAGAACCATCGTCACGGGAACACTAAGCCGCGGCCATATCAGCTACATCTAGCCGTCGTTTATGCCGCAGCTCCCCATTGCCCAGCTCCGTTCGTGCTTCACCGGCAAGGTGCTAGCTACCGGCCATGGAGATCTTCCCTGCCTGCTTGTCTCCGTGCCGTCGTCGATCTGCTGCTGGTGTACACGTACGTTCTCACTCCTACGTGAAGCACCAATTCGTCGACGGCTGATTGATTGATGGTGAGGAGCACAACCATCTACAGAACCTCTCCATCTTGCTGTCTATCTTGTTCATGGTTCCATACGTTGCTACCTCCCTGAGACTTGTACTGCCGTTGCCAGCAATTGAAAGAAACATCTCTACGTCGTTTCAATCCATGGCTCGAGTCAGCACAAATCAAGATTAGCCACGCACCATCATCGCCGTGCCTTCATCGTCGTTGAGAAATCCATAGGTGAGCTCCCCGTATGCTCGTCCATCTTCATGTTCCTGCCCCAAGTCAAATCGAGGTGTATATGTTGTTATCATCGAACTCCAGTGAAGCTCCAACGCTGGCCATGCTTGTGCCGTGCGTATGCATGCTCTCTGCGTTGCTAGCTTTACTCCTTAGCTTGCTTAGCTTGATGACATCATATGATGACATAACCATGTTTTCTTGCCGTTTTCCTTTAAAAAAATAAATCCTCAAATATAATAGAAATACGCATATATGTATATATATATATGTATATATATATATATATATATATATATATATATATATATATATATATATATATATATATATATATATATATATATATATATATATATATATATATATATATATATATATATATATATATATATATATATATATATACATATATATATATATATATATATATATATATATATATATATATATATATATATATATATATATATATATATATATATATATATATATATATATATATATATATATATATATATATATATATATATATATATATATATATATATATATATATATATATATATATATATATATATATATATATATATATATATATATATATATATATATATATATATATATATATATATATATATATATATATATATATATATATATATATATATATATATATATATATATATATATATATATATATATATATATATATATATATATATATATATATATATATATATATATATATATATATATATATATATATATATATATATATATATATATATATATATATATATATATATATATATATATATATATATATATATATATATATATATATATATATATATATATATATATATATATATATATATATATATATATATATATATATATATATATATATATATATATATATATATATATATATATATATATATATATATATATATATATATATATATATATATATATATATATATATATATATATATATATATATATATATATATATATATATATATATATATATATATATATATATATATATATATATATATATATATATATATATATATATATATATATATATATATATATATATATATATATATATATATATATATATATATATATATATATATATATATATATATATATATATATATATATATATATATATATATATATATATATATATATATATATATATATATATATATATACCCTATTGCTCATCACGTTGCTTTGCAAACACATGCCCCCAATTCAGTGCCATGCTTGTGCACAACGGTGGAAAACAGCTATCAATCCACATTTTCAATTTTTCCTGTAAACTCTTGTGTCTATCAATTTAATTTTACTCCTTGGCCTATCTAAATATCTGATTTTATTTACTTAAATTCGAAAACCAGTTTCCAGTCATTTACAAAAATTGCTTCTATCTTCTTTAGATCATAACTTCTACGTTTTAGCTCCGTTTTCGGTGAACTTGACGTCTATGTGATCGTAGAAACGATTAGAGTTATTTTATAAACTTTCCTTTCTATTTATTTATGATTGGTGTACTGTTCTAATATAGTCATATTGTTTGCTTCGTGTATGATTGCTCGGATGCTTGTGTGGTGTTCTATAATCGTGTCCAGTCGGTGAGCTTTGTGTTGATGATCTGAAAGTTGGTGCTCAAGAAGAAGTTGGAGATCAAGAAGAAGTTCTACGAGAAGATTTGGGATTTGAAGAAAGGACCTAATTTTAAGGCAAGTATAGCTTGGAATTTATTTCTGTGATCATGATCATGTGACTTGATTAATGTTTATGCAAAGAACGTTAAAAGATGACTTTTAGCAACATAAGATCTTGTCTGTAAGAGAACCTCCGGGATTTATAGTACTACTGTGAGGGCTATATGGCTCTGGTTTTAGCTCAGTATGAGGACCTTTTCTAGCTTGTTAGTGGTTACCTGAAAGGGCGCAAGAGGGGCTCTGCCTTGTATGATCCCGGGTAGGGTTCATGCTTTTATTGAGGAAACTTTAGCGGCCCTAACTTGTTAGACGAACCTTTGAAAGGCTTCATAGTGAACCCTGCCGGCCTTCCTTGGTAGTGGGCTAAGAGGTCGATGGGCCTCGGGCGAAAGGGTAAATCACGACTCACGTGTAAAGGGTACACCTTTGCGCAAAGTTTATTAAACTGGTATACTAGCCTTGCTCAAGGACACAAGCGGCCTTGAATCCTTACACTAAGATGATGACTTTTTATCGTTAAAATGTTCATTGTTTACCGTTTTATGCTCTACATTATTTATGTTACATTGATCATGAGAATATGGGATCTATACTTGTTGCTATACTTGCGGAGTTCGACATGGACTCACTCTTGCTATTCCCCCACACTTCAGGAGAAGTTTAGGCTTGTTGTCAACCAGTCAGTTGGATGCAGTGGAGTGAAGTCAATACCCAAAGTTTAGAGTTGTCTTTTCGCTGATTGCTTCCAAGGTTATATCTCTTTTTACTGAGTACGTTAAGCATTGATATTTGATATCACCCCTTATTTGTAGCTATATGTGAGATTTGATCTCTAAGACTCACATATGGTGTGTATCTGGTTTTGTCCTTAAAATCGGGTATTACAAGTGGTATCAGCTCAATGCTGACTGTAGGACGCAAGCCTAGTTAGAAATTGGCCATCTTAAAGTTTTGAAATTGATAGAACAACCTTGTTCTATGTACCTTGATATTTTCTTCTCTATTGTATCCCTATCCTTGATATTTATCTCCACCTTGATGCTTATTTTAAACCTCTGTTCATATCTACT
This sequence comes from Themeda triandra, assembly GCA_018135685.1. Lineage (NCBI taxonomy): Eukaryota > Viridiplantae > Streptophyta > Magnoliopsida > Poales > Poaceae > Themeda > Themeda triandra. Next base: position 187,683 of record JAENPR010001133.1, on the reverse strand, counting down.
CCTTGCTTTGATATTCTTTTAAAATCTTTTCTTGTCACCTTCTTGCGTAATTAGAAGAAGAGCTATAGGATTCTTGCCCTCAATATGAAAAGAACGATAGTATCGCGAGTTGAGTCAATGTTTGCTTTGTACACCCTTGATGCCTGGTTGTGTTGTTATTATTCTTTTGTTTGAGTTGGTTCTTTGTAATGAGTGCAATGATATTGTGGGCTTTGTTCACAATTTCATTTAGTTTATAGGCCTAAGGTATAAGGATTAGTGAATAGATAGTTGGGTTTTGGTTTCCTCCTGTTTTCTGCATCCTGTCCCTTCGGAGCAATCTGTATTTTTCGGTTTATACCTCAAACTTTGGACGATCAAAAATCATGGGAAAATTCTGGACAAAAGTAGACTTCAATATCTTTCTCTGAGCGCAAGAATCACCTTCACAACTATTCTAGTTTGTCAGTTATGAAAATCACAAGATGATGCATCTGCGCTGTCTAAAATCTAAAACAGTCTCTGTTAAGACTGTTATATCTTGAGTTTTGGTTGTGCAACATTGATGAAATTTTTCTGGAAGAATACAGACTTTTTCATCTTTCCAATTCCATCTGTATCACCTTCGTATCAACTTTGGTTTGGGAGCTATGAATTTCACAAGACGAAGAATCTGTGCTGAAAGAAATCTAGAGCAGTCTGCGGTCTGAGCAGTCTGCGGTCTTACTGTTATATCTCAATATTTGTTAGTCCAATGGTTATGATATTTTTCTGGGTAAACGAAGACTTCTGTAGCTTTCCAATGCCGTATCAATCACCTTCATTTATGTTCTGAGCTGGGAATTATGTCCGTTGCAACCTGAGGTTTTTGAGCTGTCTGGAAGTTCTGAGCAGCCACTGTATTTGTCTGTTTTGGACATATTTAGTTTCAAAATCTGGCAATACAATCTGAAACAAAGTTTTGGAGAATTTTGTAAGCTTTCCAACGGTATAATGTATTCCTTCATTGGATTTACAGAATTGGAGTTATGAATGTTTTACTCCACTGTTGTTCTTCTACTCGCGAGGAATTTCAGATTACATATTCTTGCCTATGCGCATAAGATTCTCTTGGATATGGAAGGTCTTCATGATAAGTTAAGTTACTTAGAGGAATGTGCAGGCTATGCTTTGGTGCCCCCCCTAGTTGATTTTCTCTTATGGGGTGGTAGCCAAGATTAAGAAGTTGCAAGATGAAGGTTTCATACACTCTAATGTTCCACTTGGAAGAAGCGGCTATCTCTATTGCTGAGTGGTCTATCCATGAGCAAGTATTAGTGACTTGATGGATGATCTATAAGCAGCAAGTTAAGGAGTTGCAAGAGAAAGGTTTCATACGCCTTAGCTCGTCTCCATGGTGTGCTCCTATATGATCTTTGTTGACAAGAAGGCTCGTACTCAATTTATGTGTGTTGATTATCGTTCTCTTTATGAAGTTTCAATCAAGAACAAGTGCCATTTTTGAGGATTGATGATTTGTCTAATAAGCTAAGAGGTGTTTGTGTGTTTTCTAAGAATGATCAATGTTCTGGTTACCGTCAGTTGAAGATTCAGGATGCAGATATACTGAAGACAGTTTTCACTATGAGGTATGGGTTGTATGAGTACACCATTATGTCCTTTGATTTGACATATGCACCTATCTATCTTATGCACATGATGAATAAGGTGATCATGGAGTCGGCCATAACCCACAGGTCCCAAACATGGTTTATGCCTTGGCAATTTGGAGGATGCAATCATTGGCAGAAGAAAAATTGTTGACGGTATTCCTAGCCTATAAAGTGTGCTATGAAAGTTTGAATGACACCAAGATCAAATTGGGTGCAGAAACAAGTGATGTCACCAAGTGCAATATAGTTGCTAGTAAATAAAGTTCATCTTTGAACAAGGAGAATCACAACGGTTAATTGGAAGAAGAAAGAACTAAGGAATTGTCGTTATCATTGCTCTTAGCAAAAGAGGGTTATGCTAAGGAGTTTTGGGCGACACCATGGGTTAAGAATTATGTTTGAGGTTTGAGGAACTTGACCCAAAAGTCAATTGTCTATGGAAGTTGGAAATAGGAGAGTGGAAAGTAGCGATTAAAAAGGAAATAGCAGAACATATAATGTGGAGTCTGTGAGGACAAGAGCTTGTCATACAAATTACAGTAAGGTGGTCTTTATGAGTGATAAAAACTGTTGTGCCAAGAGTAAACTAGCATCACATCACAGTGGTATAAATATGAGATTGCCAAAAGGGGACATAGTGGTACATGGTAAAGGCAATTGTGTTGTAATTTGGAGACAAAGTGACAAGAGTATGTCATACAGTCAAGTTCACACAACCATCTCAAGATGATCTTCATGACAATTCCAATGTGCATTGGTGTGAGGAGAAGCTAGCATTCCGAGTCTGCAATAGTTTATTTAAGGAAAAGAGTATGGTTTAATAGTTGGAAATTAACTGAGGATTGGTTAGAGTTACATGCGAGTTGTTTGGAGTGTTCATCAAATATTTAGAATCAGTGAGCATGTTATTTATGGTTAAAAGGTATGCATAGCAAAGTGGAATCATTTGTCAGCAAGATGATACTACTCAAGGCAGTAAAGAAGATTCAATGGCAGAATATCCCAATCTCTTCGATCATCATCTTCCGAATCTCGGGACGAGATTCATCTTAAGGGGGTAGAGTTGTAACACCCCAAATTTTGCACTTTTCAAACTAGAGTAAAAATGATTTGATTTGAACTTTTGTGCTCATGAAGACCTAGGTAAAATAATATTTTTTACTATATTAAAATTAATCATAGAGCTAGAAACATGTTGAGCATACATGCTGCTGCATTGTTTTATACGTGCTGAACCAGAACCACCCCCATCGTATCGCAGATGGAATCGCTCCGAGTTGGAGTCCGTCCCGGCGCCGCATCCTCGTCCGTGGCGTACACGCCATGCTGCTCCTATAAAGCCTCGAGGGACTCCAGCCGTGTGCCCTTGTTTGTTTAGCTTCTACGCGTCGCCTTTGCCGTATCCCATCCCCAAGCCGTCTTTAGCCCTAGCTCTGCTCCATTGCCTTGGTTTGGATCTTGCCGAGATGGACACAGAACCATCGTCACGGGAACACTAAGCCGCGGCCATATCAGCTACATCTAGCCGTCGTTTATGCCGCAGCTCCCCATTGCCCAGCTCCGTTCGTGCTTCACCGGCAAGGTGCTAGCTACCGGCCATGGAGATCTTCCCTGCCTGCTTGTCTCCGTGCCGTCGTCGATCTGCTGCTGGTGTACACGTACGTTCTCACTCCTACGTGAAGCACCAATTCGTCGACGGCTGATTGATTGATTGTGAGGAGCACATCCATCTACAGAACCTCTCCGTCTTGCTGTCTATCTTGTTCATGGTTCCATAGTTGCTACCTCCCTGAGACTTGTACTGCCGTTGCCAGCACTTGAAAGAAACATCTCTACGTCGTTTCAATCCATGGCTCGAGTCAGCACAAATCAAGATTAGCCACGCACCATCATCGCCGTGCCTTCATCGTCGTTGAGAAATCCCTAGGTGGCTCCCCGTATGCTCGTCCATCTTCATGTTCCTGCCCCAAGTCAAATCGAGGTGTATATGTTGTTATCATCGAACTCCAGTGAAGCTCCAACGCTGGCCATGCTTGTGCCGTGCGTATGCATGCTCTCTGCGTTGCTAGCTTTACTCCTTCGCTTGCTTAGCTTGATGACATCATATGATGACATAACCATGTTTTCTTGCCGTTTTCCTTTAAAAAAATAAATCCTCAAATATAATAGAAATACACATATATATGTATACCCTATTGCTCATCACGTTGCTTTGCAAACACATGCCCCCAATTCAGTGCCATGCTTGTGCACAACGGTGGAAAACAGCTATCAATCCACATTTTCATTTTTTCCTGTAAACTCTTGTGTCTATCAATTTAATTTTACTCCTTGGCCTATCTAAATATCTGATTTTATTTACTTAAATTCGAAAACCAGTTTCCAGTCATTTACAAAAATTGCTTCTATCTTCTTTAGATCATAACTTCTACGTTTTAGCTCCATTTTCGGTGAACTTGACGTCTATGTGATCGTAGAAATGATTAGAGTTATTTTATAAACTTTCCTTTCTATTTATTTATGATTGGTGTACTGTTCTAATATAGTCATATTGTTTGCTTCGTGTATGATTGCTCGGATGCTTGTGTGGTGTTCTATAATCGTGTCCAAATCGGTGAGCTTTGCGTTGATGATCTGAAAGTTGGTGCTCAAGAAGAAGTTGGAGATCAAGAAGAAGTTCCACGAGAAGATTTGGGATTTGAAGAAAGGACCTAATTTTAAGGCAAGTATAGCTTGGGATTAATTTCTGTGATCATGATCATGTGACTTGATTAATGTTTATGCAAAGAACGTTAAAAGATGACTTTTAGCAACATAAGATCTTGTCTGTAAGAGAACCTCCGGGATTTATAGTACTACTGTGAGGGCTATATGGCTCTGGCTTTAGCTCAGTATGAGGACCTTTTCTAGCTTGTTAGTGGTTACCCGAAAGGGCGCAAGAGGGGCTCTGCCTTGTATGATCCTGGGTAGGGTTCATGCTTTTTTTGAGGAAACTTTAGCGGCCCTAACTTGTTAGACGAACCTTTGAAAGGCTTCATAGTGAACCCTGCCGGCCTTTCTTGGTAGTGGGCTAAGAGGTCGACGGGCCTCGGGCGAAAGGGTAAATCACGACTCACAGGTAAAGGGTACACCTTTGCGCAAAGTTTATTAAACTGGTATACTAGCCTTGCTCAAGGACACGAGCGGCCTTGAATCCTTACACTAAGATGGTGACTTTTGATCGTTAAAATGTTCATTGTTTACCGTTTTATGCTCTATATTATTTATGTTATATTGATCATGAGAATATGGGATGTATACTTGTTGCTATACTTGCGGAGTTCGACATGGACTCACTCTTGCTATTCCCCCACACTTCTGGAGAAGTTTAGGCTTGTTGTCAACTAGTCAGATGGATCCAGTGGAGTGAAGTCAATACCCGAAGTTTAGAGTTGTCTTTTCGCTGATTGCTTCCAAGGTTATATCTCTTTTTACTGAGTACGTTAAGCATTGTTATTTGATATCACCCCTTATTTGTAGCTATATGTGAGATTTGATCTTTAAGACTCACATATGGTGTGTATCTGGTTTTGTCCTTAAAATCGGGTATTACAGTAAGCTTGGGGGATCTTGTTGGCGGTCCTTAACTCAGATTTTTACCCGCCAACTATAGGTCATTATGGGGGAAACAAATATTTTATTTCACATATATCTTTACTATTGACCTAGTTCCACCTGTGCTTGGAGAAAATATTGTTTTGCAGAATGTAGACCAAGTGTAGGCATTTCCGGAATAAAAGTACGCTTTTCGGAAGGCGTAAAACAAGCTAGAGAACAAGGGCCAGCCACCTGGGGTCGAATTGGGCTAAAAGCACCAGCATGGACAAGACCCAGATGGCGGCCCAGGCCCACCTGCCAAAGGCGGCCAGGGGGCGGCGCCAACCAGCGCGGGCGCGCTTGGGCGCGCGCGCCCACCCTGCCGCCAGGTGGGCCCGGCCAAAGGCGGTTGCCTCCTTCCATCTGGGGGATGACGGTTTTGCTGGTGATTTTACACCACTACCCCCGAACCGCCTTCTGGGGGCTATAAATGAAGAGAAGAGGCCCCCAACCTTCACACACACCATTTAGAGCCATCTCTACACCTCACACTTGTTCTTTAGCATTAGTGTTAGTCATTTGGAGCTAGGCAAAGCTACTTGGAGAGCTTGTCTCCAGGAGAAAAAGCTACACCTTTGGTATAAATCTATGGAGCGTTCTTCCTTAGTCAAGTTCTCATTACATTTATGTAGTCTTGCATATGAACTAGAGTATAGTCTAGTACACGATATATTTGATGATCAAGAACTAGACCATAGTTCTTGTGAGAGTTGTTCATCATGTTCTACATTGTTCTTCATCGTTCATATGTTTTACTTGTTTAGATTAGATTGTAGGAGAGGAATAGCGGTTCGATGTGCCTTCGGGCTTGCCTATGTTCTAGCTCGTCCATCTGTAGGGTGGGAGTCCTGGGGGGACATAGGTAGCTCCTTAGTATGCGGACATGGTGTCCGGATGCGAGGGAACCTTCGGATATGTCGGCATGCCATGGTTGAGGTGGTAGGCGGCAGGTGGTGACAGCCCTGTCCGTCCTTTGTAATCCCCCACGTTCGCATGTTGAGTAGGAGTTCGTAAATGCCGCCATCGATTGGCAAACCAGTTGCCGCGGTCTCCCCATATTCCTAGTCTATAGTCGAGTCTTTACTTGTATAACATGTGGAATTAGCTGTTCTAGCTTTGACTATATAGGACCTGCCTGCTCCGCGTAGATTATTCTTTATTCTTTATTTTACCTTTATTCCTTTGAGGTTGCTCTGAGTGTGTGTCCACTATCCAAACTACTGTATGCTTACCCCTGTATAGCACATTGGTCGGCTTCTCCTCATGCTAGATATCGTATTCATACCCATGCTAGAATACCTAACTACCCCATGCCTTCCTTTGGGAAATTACAAATAACGATACCCTGAATACTTCCGGGTGAAATGCTGCGACGATAGATCCATGCGCTTGCGGATATTTATTCTAATAGGATGTGATCTATCTCTTGGCAACACTCACGTAGTTGCTAGAACTAGTTTCTAGCAATTATGCCGAGTAAAGCCATTTAGTGTTTCTAGCGCTGTTATCAGAATTAGGCTCTAAGTCTATTTTGGTAATAGCGCTAAGAAATGCCAACAACGTCTATGGAGTCCAGCGCCCCATATATTACATAAGCGAAGTGCTCAGCGAGTCCAAGCAGCGGTACAACCAAGTACAAAAGCTCTTGTATGCACTCCTGATCACCAAACGCAAGCTGCTCATTACTTTCAAGCTTTCAAAATCACGGTCGTTACTGACATACCACTCGGCGACATCCTTCGCAACCGAGACGCCAGTGGTCGAAATAGTGCTAGAACTATCCGAGTACACCCTCCAGTTTCGCGCCCGACGAACGGTGAAGTCACAGGCCTTGCCTGATTTCATCGTGGAGTGGACGGACATCAGCTTACCCCTCGCGATTCAAACGCCGAGTACTGGACGATGTACTTTGACGGCTCCCTAAACATCGATGGTGCTGGGGCTGGTGTCTACTTTATCTCTCCTTCCAAGGACACGATAAAGTACGTTTTGCGTATCCACTTCAAAGCATCCAACAACGTAGCCGAGTACGAAGCAGCCCTACACGGCCTTCGTATCGCCGTTGAACTTGGCATCAAAAGACTCATGGTCTACGGGGACTCTGCCTTGGTCATCAGGCAGGTCAACAAAGATTGGGATACAGTCTACGAAAAGATGGATGCCTACGTTGCCGAAATTCACAAACTTGAAAACAAGTTTTACGGCGTGGAATTCATCCATGTACGTCGAGAAAAGAATGTAGGGGCTGACGACCTATCCAAGCTGGGCTCATCCCTCACCAAGTTACCCCCCGGTGTTTTTGTTCAAGACTTAATCAAACCTTCGATCCCCGATCAGGGAGAACATACACCAGAACCCACTTCGGTGGTCAGCTACCTGACCACACTGCTCAGTAACGCCAACGTCGAGGATGACGATGGTCTCCTCAGCCGGCAGGCAGATGATGAGGGTACAGAGTCAGCCGACCAGGCGACGCCTCCCTAGGAAGACTGGAGAGAGCCCTTTATCAAATACCTGAATGACCACCTTGTCCCCGAGGACAAACTTGCTGCCCAACAGCTGGTCCGCAGAGCCAAGGCCTATGCTATGGTCAATGGCGAGTTGATGCGCAAGGCACCCAAGTCCATTATTTTCCAGAAGTGTATTACTCGGGAAGCGGGGATAGAGCTTCTTAAAGCCATCCACGAGGGCACTTGTGGTAACCATGCAGCGTCTCGGACACTGGTCGGCAAAGCCTACCAGGCAGGTTTCTACTGGCCAACAGCCATTACTGACGCCGAAGATTATGTACGACGATGCGTCAATTGCCAAATGTTTGCCAAGTAGATTCATGTCCTAGCACATGATTTACAAACAATCCCAGCTGCTTGGCCATTCTCGTGCTGGGGACTGGACATGATTGGCCCTTTCAAACCAGCCCCTGGTGGCCATACTAACGTCTTCGTGCTTATTGACAAATTCTCCAAGTGGATCGAATACAAACCAGTCAAGAAAGCCATGGCTGAGAAGGCAGTCCAGTTCCTCGACAAGGTCATCCACAGATATGGTGTCCCGAACACCATCATCACCGATCTAGGCTTGCAATTTACAAGTGATGCATTCTTCAATTATTGCGATGACCGCCTGACCAAGGTCAAGTACATCTCCATCGCTCACCCACGAGCTAACGGACAAGTAGAACGTGCTAACGGAATGATCCTCGACGCACTCAAGAAACGAGTCTTCCAGGTTGACAAGCTCAAACCTGGTCGATGGCTCAAGGAGTTATCTGCAGTGGTCTGGGGACTGCATACTCAGACCAGCCGCAACACCGGAGTCTCACCATACTTTATGGTGTACGGCTCAGAGGCTGTCATACCAGCCGAGGTCGCTTTCCAGTCTCCACGGGTAGCCTACCACAATGAAACCACCTTCGACGACGCTAGAGAGGTGGACATCATCGCTAAGGAAGAGCAGGTCCTTGAGTCATGTGCTCGGACTGAGAAGTACTTAGCCACGGTGTGACGCTACTACAATTGCAACGTCAGAGGACGTTTGTTCGTGGTTGGCGATCTCGTGCTCCGTCGTATCCAGAACACGGATGCCCTCCACAAGTTATCACCAAGGTGGGAAGGACCGTACAGGGTCAAGGCTGTAACACGCCCGACATCGTACCGGTTGGAGACAATAGATGGAGTCGAAGAGCCAAACTCGTGGCATATAGAGATGCTCATACGCTTTCACCCATGAAGATATGTATCTTGTACTTATGATTTTTTCCTCTATTAACAAAGTTCCTCTTTTGTTGTCTCTCTTTCGTCCTGTTGCAATTTCTTCTTTGAAATTTCGCACCACCTTGCATACATGCGCCCTGCATAAGTCACATCTAAACTTTGCGTTTCACTCACCGAGAACGATTCGAAAAGGTCCTGCGTCTCGGTCCTCTGTCGATGTGCTACAGCTCCACGCTACACGGCACTAGGAGATTCGGCAGACACCCTCTAATAGGTACTTAGGATCGTACCTAGGCGTACCGCGCTGTTCACTAGTGCGTCCCTTTGTCACCTTGACAGAGCTAATCACTTCGAGAGTGGGCGTAAAACTTATTTGTCGACATAATTTTCTAAAAACGTTATGCACCGAGTTATGCATAACGATCTAATTAAAAATGGCAAAATACTTATCACCCGCTTAAGTATGCCTACCGTCTGCATCTTAACACGGCCTTAAAGTTTTGTTTTGAGCACCCCGTGCTCAGCACCACTTATATACAAGTTTTCAATAAACATGTTTAAAACAAGGGGCCCTACTGACCACCATCCTCCTCTGCAGGGTCCTTGATGAGCGTCATGTCACCGACCAGCTGCTCAGTGACAGGGACGAAGGTGGTTCGGAGCTCCTCGGCAGCAGCGTCGCTGAGTTCCGGCGCGATCCCAAGCGCGACGGTGGCTGGATTAGCCGCCGCCACCCTCGAGCGGACCACTGCCAGCACCGTGGACACCGCATATGTGCCCGCCCGCGCGATGAGGTCCTGCAGCTCCGGCCACAGCCTTTGGCACTGGCCAGCAACCAGTGTGGCTTCGCCAGCCGGATCCACCGGATGCACCTCCTCCGGGAAGACGGCGCGGAGAACCGGCTTGATGTGCTCGGTCATCCAGTCAATCTTCTTCTGGAGGTAGGTGCAGGTCTCCCGCAGACACTGGAACTACGCCAGGCAGCGATCCCTCATCTCTGCTACAAACAAATAACGTGGTCAGCATGTACTGTTCGATCCAGTACATGGCAGACAACCCACATAATTGATCAAAATGGTACAACTTACCGATCAGCTCCGCAATCTGCGTGGCGTCCACCTTGGCCTGCTCCTGAGCAGTTTCCAGCTACTTGGCCAGTGCAGCTTTCTCCTGCTCCAAGGCGGTGACCTTCTCCTCCAGCCCTAGTGCAGAGGCAGAATTTACTACATTTTCATGACAACAGAACTCTACTCAGCCTGGTTAAAGAGGACACGGTCACATACCTTGTCGGCCCTCCTCCAGCTCGGTCACCTGCCGCTCCAGCGCCAGCCGAGCAGACTCTTTCTCGGCGAGCCGGGTCTCATAGACCTGCGCCTGCGCCAGCATGTTGGCCTTCTCCTCCCGGAGAGTCCTGCATTCCTCATCAATCGGCGTGAACCGTTCTATGGTCCGCGCACGTTGTGCGTTTGTGGTCTGCAGGGTCTATAAACGACAAGATAATCAGAATGTTCGCTGCATGGTTGCTAATGAACAGTATTGCAACAACCATACCTGGATCCGAGAGGTGAGCGTCTCCAGGGCTTCCCTGATGCCCTCCTCCATCACCACCTCAGGCACCTCATCATATGAGGTCCACTCCTCCCCCACCATCCTCGAAATCATGACACGATTTGGAGGGAAGGGGCGGCTGGTGCCTGAGGCTCCCTGTGGATCTCTTGCATAGGAGAGGATGGGGGACTTGGTGCTTTCTTGCCTCGCCACTGGCCGAGCGATCGCCCGGGCTCCTGGCCCAGGCTGGGCCGGCGTGGCCTGCGTGCGGCCGGAGTGGCCCGTGTCGGCTCCGGGCTCGGCTCGGCAGGGAGGTGGACGGGCTCCGGCAAAGGAACCAACTCCTGCTCCATGCGCTCCTCCGCCCGTGGCACCTCCACATGTGGTGGAGCACTGGTGGCATCCGCCTCGCCCTGCTGGGGCTCTGCACCCGACGCCGCAGCTGCTGCTGGTGGCGTGGCAGCGGTCCCGGTGGAGCTCTGGGTGGGGCCAGTGCCCGCCCAACTACATATCAAAGACATTGACATGAGCATACACAGCTGATTCTCAAGCAAGCAATTATAACTGAAAGTACATAGCTACTTACCGGCAAAAACCGCCCTTGAACTTGGGCACGCCGCCGCTCCTCGGGGCCCCGCCACCAGACCCTGCTCCAGGCTTGGGGACTGACTTGGGCGGGACCTTCTGCCCGCCCGGGGACTGCTCGGCGCCCTGCTTGGCAGCCGCCTCCGATGCCGGCGTAGAGGGGGCGACGGCAGGCTTCGGCTTTGGCGGAGCAGGGGTCGGCCCGACGTTCCTCGGTGACCGCCGCGGCACTGGTTGGGGCGATTTGGTGCCGCCACTCCCATCGCCGGCGCACGCCTGACGCTTGCACCGACGCTCTGCTATGGTGATGGTGTCGTGGGAGTCCGACGACACCGGGCTGTCAGGGGCCGGCCTCTTGCTGCCGCCCTCGGCACCGGCCTCCTTGCCGAGGTTTAACTTACCCCCGGTGCCAAGGCTGGCCGGCTTCTTCTTCTCCTTGGGGGTCTCACCGGCCAGCTTCTTCCTCGTCGTGCGCCGTTGCCCCCTGGTGGTCGCTCCCACCACAATATCATCATCATCATCATCTTCAGGGCTAAGGTCCTCAACCTCGCCCTGGTTGGCAGTCCTCTCTAGAGGCCGCTGACCACGAAGGGCATCGCTCTCTGGCCAGTTCTCCACTGGTACAGCTGAAAAGTATTGGACGCTTCATCCCTACACACATGATAGTTACAGTGCTCAGCATCATATCACTGGTCGGGCACAATATCACATTGCAAAGAACGTAAACTTTGCATCATGTTACCGCTGGTGGTGGGTTGCTGAGACGGTAGGGCATCTGCTTGGTGGTCGGCAGAGAAGTATTTGAATTGTACCTCTCAAACAAGACCGAGAGCAGATGGTGAACATCATCCTCATCGGCTTTCTTGTCCGTCTCCCGTGCTGGATCCTTCAATCCACTGTACAGCCACAATGGGTTGGCTCTCTCCTTGCACGGTTGAACGCGACGGACTAGCCACATCCCGGCCACAAGCGCCCCGTTCACCTTCTGGTTATCAATCATTGCCAGAAGCTCCTCCACCTGGACATCTCCAACAGGTGGTGCTTCCCCCCACCTGGGATTGGCCTCCGGGATTTGGTGGATGTCGCACGGCACCTGCCTCCCAATGGCAACATCCTGGCTCATATAGAACCAGCTCCTGTTCCATTTCTTGGGAGCAGATGCGGCCAACCCATCCCGGAGCCGGATGTAACATCCCTCGGCCACTTGGCACCCCCCGGTCTCCACCCCCTTCTTCCGGAGCATGAAGAAGTGGCGGAATAGAATAAAGTGGGGGGATGCCCAAGAACATCTCATAGTACGCGATGAAGATGGACATGGTCAAAATGGAGTTGGGGTCCAGATTGCATATGGAGATAGACCACCATATGCACAGGTCCCGGAGGAACCCGTTCACTGGCTGCCCCAACCCACGAGGAACGAAGTCCTCAAAGACGACGAACTCACCTGGCCTCGGCATTGGCTCGTCCTCGCCGCGTGGCTCCCTCCACACCCCCATCTCCCGCGGCAGCAAGTACCCATTGTCCGCCAGCGCCTGGAGTGACTCCCGGGACGAGGTGGATTGGACCCAATCCAGCCCGCGCCTCGCTGACTCCGCCCCCTTCGCGCCCTTCTTGGTCGCCCGCTTCGTCATCTTCTCCGGCGGCGGCGGGTCGATGCGGTGGTGGCGAAACCCTAGCGGGGTGAGCAGCGGTGGTGGCTAGATCTATGCAGCGCAGTGGCTCCGGCGCAAGTGCAGGCACCAGATCTCGTCCGTTGCCCCTGCTGGTGGTTGCTGCACGGTGGATCTGGCGGTGAAATGGTTGGCGGCGGCGGCGGTTTTCTCTAGAGCGCAGCGGCGAAATGCGGAGAGCTCGAGAAACTTCTTCAGCGCGAGTGGCAATGAGTGCGGAACCGTCTCCTTCTGGAGGCAGCCGCTATTTATAGTCTCTGGGTGACGTCCGGTTGACTTCTAGGGTTGAACCCCCCTGACTCATGTGGACCGCCCCATTTTTTACCCTAGTAGGCCGCGGTCACATGGGCCGTACACTCCACGTGCCACCGACAATTTTTTACTATTGCAGTGAAAATTTCAACGGGCCCAGTTCCCTTGGTGCCGCACGTGGGCCTCATTTTTTATCCTGAGGACTGCCCAGTCAGCTCCCTGGTAGTCGTTTTTTACGCAAGCCTATGTCCTTGGTCCTTGGAAATTTTTCCTGTTCTGTTTCCTAAGCAGAGGGCCGTAGGTATTATGTCTGGACTTTTTCTTAAAAAGTTCAGTAGAACATATATTATCTTCCATCGAACTTGGGGACTATGTGGGCCCACGTCACCTCGCGGTGACTTAGGGCCTACTGTTTCTGAACAGTTCTGGTTGATTTCATTTTCTGGCTTACGTTGCGCACTGCCTTGACATTTTCTGTCACGTGTCAATGTGGGCCCACGTCTCAGGACAATAAAAAGAAAATTTCTCTTTTCTTTTTGAGCACCATGCATCTTTCGACAAGATCAACAACTCCCTGACATAACAGTGATCGAACACGGACTGCTCGTGAAACCTGCTCGGCTGAACGTGGTCGGCACTACGTGTGGTCAGCACTGTACGTGGTTGGCACTACATGTGGTCAGCACTATGCGTGGTCAGTACTACGTGCTCGGCACATCATTGCCAGCGCTCAACGTGGTCTGCATTTGCACTGCTCAGCACAAGTCAAGACGATGGACTTCCCTCAAGATACATGGTGCTCGGGGACTAGCTGTGGGGGGTATAAATCCAGTATATACCACCATAGACAGTTCCAGGGCTGCTCGGCAAGAAGGCCCGGACCAGACAAGACCCGGCCCATTACCGACCAGGCTGGTGGGCTGGACCACAAGACAATGGCGTAGTCCGCAACCGACCAGGAGGTGGATTGCGCACAAGGATGCTTGTTCCGCAAGTAGACTTAGTCGGTTAGATCAGATAGAGTCCTCCTAGGGCATGACTTGATGTAACCGACCACCTCATGTGTACCCTTGGCTGCTCGGCTATATAAAGCGGCCAAGGACCCCCCTAGAAGGCAGGCTATTCGCTGGCATCCTAGATCTAGAGAGCTTAGCGCTTCATTGTAATCCGACACTTGATCATACAACATAACACGAGAAGCAGGACGTAGGGTATTACACTTCTGAGCGGCCTGAACCTGGGTAAACCTGGTCTCCTTGGTTTGTATTGTTTCTCAAACGTCCAGATCGCGGATCTTAACGTGCCCTTGCCAAAACTCTACCACCGTAGGATACCCGTGGTGGACTGCCGGTTATCCGTAATCGACGACGGCGACGGCCATTCTCGCTACCTCAACATCAAGTGGAGAACAACTGCAAGGTGGTGGCGAAGTACAACCAGTAGAAGTGATGCTCGTTGAAGATGAAGCCTCAGCAAAATGAAGAATGGTGGAGAAAAAGAAACTTAGTCAGGCCTTTACCTTAGCTATCTAATTTCTGTAGCTAATGGATGTTGTTGTTTGCTTGCTCTATGGGTTTGATCCCTGAATGTTTAATTTTGCTGAGCCTCCTGCGTGGGGTTTTGTTGCCTGATGTCGGGTTGGCTCTGACATAGAGTCTCAACGGTACCTCAGTGCATTCTTCTCTTCGCCCCTCTCTCCCCCCTCTCCTGAAAAACTCTCTGCTATGGTTCGCTGGTATTTCCGTTATCTTTTAATGGAAATAGGGCAAGGCCTCTTTTGGAAAAAAATGAGCTAAGGATTAAGTTGCATACTTAATTTTGCTTGGTAAAAAGTAATAGTTTTCTTGCTTCTGGGAACTGCAGGTTCACGTTTGTTTCTAAAAGCCTTCGTGCCAAGTGAATTTGGAATTTGTGCAGGCTGTTCTCGAAGTGAGGGCAGGAGGCCTTCTGTGCTTATTTTTGATTGGTCAAAAGATTTAGCCTTTTGTTCCTGTGAGATATTTCCAGCCATTTGTTTTTCTTTCTCACGATTTTAGCTAGCAAATATTGGTTGTGTGCCTATCGGTAAACAACAGTTTGAGCTGCTAGTTAATTCTGTGTTGAGGAGGATGAACAGTTTTTCTGCAGAATTTCTGGAGAGTTTTCACTGGCTTTGATTCTCCATCTTGCTCATATCTTTGTTGTTTGTGCTCCGATTCACGTTCCGCTTGTTGCGTTGATTTTCTATCGCTCCAAACAATTTTACAAGGTACTTCCGTCACCGGTTGGCGTTAGTATTTTAGTATTGGAGAATTTGCGGTTTTGGAGGTGAACACGGGACAACAGCCTAAATATTTCACAGAAATTTTAAAGGCTCCCATTCACCCCCTCCGGTCGCCGATTCCGGTAATTCAATTGGTATCGAGCCAGGCTAAGGATCACTTCACCTTAATCGGTCCGTGATCCCCGAAGGCGACATCATGGAGAACCATGGGCTTGGCATGCCTGTAACAGAACCGACCAACTAACATAATTACTGTTCACTAATCAAGCCACGTAGGCGGCTTAAGCAGTAAATGGCAATTATACTAGCCCGGTAGTCTAGAAACCTCGAAGGGTTTCACCAATGTCACATACATCTCGGATCGTTTCCCAACACGTGCCATCACAGATCATTACAACAGGTTCACAAATTCTTACATAAAGTGCTCAAATTAAGTTATTACAAACCAGTTCTCAAATTCAAAGTGCGGAAGCAAATTTAAACTCTGTTCTCAAACACACCCATGAAGTTTTTCTCCAAATAGTGCCAGATTTCCATCGAGATCCACTACAGCAAAAGATACGAAGGAAGGAAAGATCGTGCCCACGATCTACTCATCTCCAACTGCCGGATGGAAGCATGTCGGGCAATAGCCGTAGAACATCTCACCATCTCGCAACAAAGATTGGAAATTTCACCCGAGTACTTGGTACTCAACAAGACTTACCCGACAAAAGGAAAAAATAAGAGAAAGACTCTTTGTTGAATGCCGGGCTTTATGTGGGGTAGCTGACACTTTCTTTGCCAAAAGGATGAGCTTATTAAGTAATCATTTAGTGATAAAGGACTCTCTAGCTTATCCAATTAAGTTGGTCCTACCAGCTATGTTAGCACCTGCACTACTTCACATTTTAGTAGAAGCAATCAATAATAATCATATAACGCATTGATTGAGTAAATCATTAACCAACATGTATGAACATAACCACCTCGCACAAAGAATTCTTGTTTGCGACCACGCCGCTGTCTCTCTCAAGTATTCACTATTCAGGAATGATGGCGATTATAATCGATTACTACTCAACTGAGGGGGTATTCCTCACACAAACCAGGCATGCTCCTCGAAAGCAGCCTTAGTCACCATGATCTACTCGGGAAAAGACGCGGGATCAACATACCACCACCATGACCAAGGAAACTCCCGGCAGCCAACAGGTAAGCGTGCCCATCAAATGACACTGCCCCATCTTAAGGTCTCACCAACCGGGCCCTTGTTACACCCACCCCCATCGCCAGCATGGATACATGGCAGTTGAAACCCGGCCCAAGTAAATTCTTGGCTTCGCGGTTGGGCACCCGGGCCCTTCCAGCTATCTGTGAGGCGGCATTCAACATGATCGAGGACGTACGAAGCTATATTTCTTTAAGAGGTGATTTAGAATGGCCACATGGTTATGTTCACTACCATCCTATACCAATCTCAATCCAAGGGATAGTATCCACCTATCCGCGCAGATGATGGTCGATCACCTGTCTTCTACCGATTAAGTAGCAGGCCTAAGCTCTGCGTAGCCCTGTACCTACTATAGGATAAATTTTGTGGTAAGTAGTCCTAATGCAACTATGTTTTCCGAGCAACTCCTATAACGTAAATGCATCATAGATAGTAAAGGACTCAAATAAATATTTGCAAACCATAGGAGAATATGCTCCGGGGCTTGCCTTTGACGAAGGAGCTAGGGACGTGGTTAGGACACTCAGGCAGATCAGCCTCGGACTCCTCTCCTGCTGCTGCCTCCTGTAGCTCCTACTCCTGCTGCTCCTCCACGTTCAGCTCCTCGGGAACTGCTTGGTTGTTGGTCTCCTGTGATCCTGTATGATGCGACGCAAGTATATAAATAACGTAGGGATGAAGTGAAGTTGTATATCAATGATGTCATGATGTATATGCTTAACAACTGAATGGAAACACAACATTAATTTACTCATACCCACATCTTAATCTAGCCATCATCATCAATCATCCCCACTTGCAACCTCGTCGGAAACCGACATAAAACACTATGCCTCTACAGCAGGTCCTACCTCTGCTGCTCCTAAAATTCCACAAAAATTACACTAGCACAATCATAGCTAAACTAAGCCACCACAAAAATTTCACCTTCAGACTCCAAGTATACAAGCCTACGCAAAATTCACAAGCCAGCTGCCATACTAGGTCATGAAAATCTACCATCTACCTTATTTCTGTGGACTTTACCCTGATCGCCCGTTCGGCCACGTCGCCCCTTTGTTCCCGCCCTTCGATTCCCCATCTACGTGCACACCGTTCCCTTCCAGCCCCAGAAAAAAAAAACACCGCCACCATCCGCTTCCAGCCTCTTCTACCGCCGCCCCTCAAACAAAAGAAAAGCGAACAAACAGCCGCCGCTCCCTCCGCCCGCCGCCCGTGCCACAGCACCGCCACGCACGCCGCTGTGCCGTCCCCGCTCCGGCCGGCGCCTGCCCTCCACTTCCCCGGCTTCGCCTCGTGACGCGCCGCCGCGCGGACCAACGCCCCGCCGTCTTCACCGGCGACCGAGCACGCGGCCGCCCGTCCAGGGCCCCGGCTCCGTCTTTGCCGCCGGCCGAGGATGCTGCCGCCCGTCCAGGCCCCCCGCTCCCTCCTGCTGATCGCTGATGCACGTCCTTCGCCGGCCCCCGTCGAGGCGTCTCCGCTTTTCTCTACGCGCAGCTCCACGACACTTCGCGCCGTCGGCCCCGTCGGCAAGGTTGCCGGCCCTCAGGTGTGCCCACCTCCTACCAAGTCCGCCTGCCTCTTTCTCCCTATCTCCTCCTGCCTTTACACCAACAGATTCAATAGATTCCTCATTGCCATATGTTTGGGACCATGATTCAGTACGTACTGCAACCTGCGGTGTCCTCCTTTCTATCATGAATACAGGACGTAAGCACAGGATTACTCATGTAGAAGAAGCACACTCATGTACGTCATGCTCATATTATCAATGGTAGATGCGACTGATTCCGTTAGTTGTCTGATTTACCTGTACCCTTTCATACCAGCGTAAGTAACTAATTATTTGTTCCTCTCTGCTGAAAAGCTCCCCAGAGCAATGAACAGCCATATGGTGAACCTTCAGACAGGCCGCCTTCGGGTTCAGGAACATCGACCTCGCACACACGCCATGTGCGACGATGACTAGGTGACTCCACAAATATGTGTTGCGTCCCAAGCCCTCCTATTTGCTGATGATGCTCAGATTCCATTTACTGTGTTCATTCACTGAAATTGTTGCACACCAGCATACATGGCTAATTGTTCCTTTGCCTTTACCACATAGGTCCCTGTGCCAGTGGATTACTACATGCTGAACCTTCATGCAGCTCAGCAGATCCACGAACTTCAGTCTCACGGGTCCGGCAGGTCCGGCGACGACTAGGTAACTCCACATTTAGATATCCCTTGCCATGTCGCATACTGCTATGGATTCATTTAGATATCTCTTGCCATGTGGCGTACTGCTATGGATTCTACACATACCCCTGCTTCTTTTTGTATGAACTTTTGTGTATTGGTTCTACCACCATTACTCTACCCTTTCATACCAGCGTAAGTAACTAATTATTTGTTCCTCTCTGCTGAAAAGCTCCCCAGAGCAATGAACAGCCATACGGTGAACCTTCAGACAGGCCGCCTTCGGATTCAGGAACATCGACCTCGCACACACGCCATGTGCAACGACGACTAGGTGACTCCACAAATATGTGTTGCGTCCCAAGCCCTCCTATTTGCTGATGATGCTCAGATTCCATTTACTGTGTTCATTCACTGAAATTGTTGCACACCAGCATACATGGCTAATTGTTCCTTTGCCTTTACCACATAGGTCCCTGTGCCAGTGGATTACTACATGCTGAACCTTCATGCAGCTCAGCAGATCCACGAACTTCAGTCTCACGGGTCCGGCAGGTCCGGAGACGACTAGGTAACTCCACATTTAGATATCCCTTGCCATGTCGCGTACTGCTATGGATTCATTTAGATATCTCTTGCCATGTGGCGTACTGCTATGGATTCTACACATACCCCTGCTTCTATTTGTATGAACTTTTGTGTATTGGTTCTACCACCATTACTCTACTTCGTCCCCAGTAGTGCTAACTCATCTACATCTATACAAACTTCCTAAGCTATCTGACTGAACACGACAAGCATGTTGATTTTTCTCACCTAAGACTATCCGCACTCGTGGTACTCCATTTTCTTCCTCTACAAGGAATATTCTATCCTTGTACTTTGTATTACCAAAGTAGTCCAACATCAGCACCAATGGCATGTGGACCTTCCAAACAGCATATAAACATGCCTCAAGAAGTTTCATGGCCATAGCATCAACCCATAATTTTCTATGAATTAATCTAGCAAAGTGCCAACCAATGCACTTGTACTACAACTCTCAAAATCTCCATTGCACAAGTCAATCTTACACCTCACAGAGACAGAGCATAGTCTAACTAAGCCAACAAAACAAACCTCACATTTTTCTGAGCCTCTGAGAATTACTTATGAATTTTATAAGATAAATGCATTTCCCAAAATTAAATAAAACAGTACATAAAAGTATGCCAAATCTGGCATCACATAATTTTATAGCATAGTTCATCTCATATGAAAAATAACCCAACTTGATTAATCTCATTTGGCCAAATAATGAGGGAGATATGAATTTCACAAGATTAAAACTAAATCTGAACCCTATTTTTCATTTTCAGGAAAATGGATCCAAATTGCTAGGTGCACCTCCATCACCTCCTAGCAGTGGCCCTAGCGGCCCGAGACGACGGCGGCGGCGTGCATGGCGGCGCTCGGCGGCGCTCGACGGCATGCAAAAATATTTGATTTATCCTAATTTTATTTTCACCACTGCATGTTTCTAGATTTGCATGCACATCACTCATTTAAATTCCTGCAATACCATGGCATGTTTGATTAATTGCATTCATTTGCCTCGCTTGCATTTGCTTTGCATGTAAAAAATTTTTGGTTCCCCATTTCATCATTCAATGTTCATACACCCGTACGTTTGAATCAATCAGTGTTGGTCATTCGCGATGATCACATTTCCATAGGCTTTTTAAATTAAGCGTGGTGCTTAGGTTAATTTGCCTGCCTGATTCAAATTAGACATGGAGTCTACTTTGAATTTTGAACTAAAACTGATAGTATAGACTTGGGTTGTATGCCTGGACTAACCCCTGCAGGATTTTCTCAAGTCCATAAGGGTATGTCTTTGAGATGAATTCATAACGGTGGTAAACCAAAGTTCATTTGGTGAACTGTGAATGAACCTTGATCACAAAAAAAAATAGACCAAGTTCAATTCGGTATCCTTTGCCACTAACAAACACAGGAATGAAGGATCGAACGATGTCTAGGAGCATGAGTCCTGCATGCTACGGAGGTGCTTCAACAATCCCACTTGGTTTTTATTGTCAAATGACATAAAAATCCAAGTGTGGGGGACCTGACCCTTCCATGCTAACGCTCGAGCATGCTGGTTTGCACTCCTCACCCATTTTTGCTCCTAAAAGTTTGATTTTGTTTAAAAATGCCTCATATGTTAATCAAACTTATAATTTGAAATAAAATCTTGCAAAACTATGAGCTTGACTTTATAAAGATTGACCTGCATAAACTTTATTCCTAGTTCATACACTTGCTACTTGTGGATACATTTTTTTAGGAAAATATGTCAACTAGGTTGTTGTGAAGTGAGATATGGTACGACTAAAGTGATCCTTTCCTTTCTATGCATGCTCTTGGAGTTTTCTATTTTGATAAAACATAAAATCGATAGCCTCACTTCTCCTCGGGTTGAAATCCCTACCAAGGCCATATGACATGCTTTACATACAAAACCCCAGTCATATGCTACTTGAGTCAGGTCAGATTGTTGTGACCGATGTAAGATTATGGTCATACACCCACGATCGAGATTCACTTGCACCCACCAAATAACTGCTGACTCTTACACTAAGAGTTGCACACAACATGCACCCCTTTCACCAAAATGCCAATTCTCACACTGAGAATTGCGCACTATTCTACCAAATAAAAATACCAACCCTTACCTTGAGGGTTGCGCATCCCCTTAGTTGCCAAAAGTACTCCACGCATTCCATCATGACA
Organism: Themeda triandra; assembly: GCA_018135685.1. NCBI lineage: Eukaryota > Viridiplantae > Streptophyta > Magnoliopsida > Poales > Poaceae > Themeda > Themeda triandra. Next base: position 166,213 of record JAENPR010001133.1, on the reverse strand, counting down.
TTTCTCCATTTCATCATTTACCAAACATAAAGTTATGGGCTATGTTCCTAGTTGAAAGAAAAAAAAAGAAATGATTCGTGCCAAGGGGTATAGGAGGACAAGGGTCCCATCATTTAGACAAACGGGTAATCTTAGATCCCTGTTAAAAAAAAAAGAGAGAGAAAAAAAGAAAAAAAGGAAAAGAAAAAAAAAAGAAAAAAATAGGAAAAAAGGAAAGAAAAAAAAGAGAGAGAAAGGAGAATAAATTTATATAATTCCTCTTTGTAGCCCATACTCCTTCAACTCATCATTCAACAATAAAGAGAGATTGTCATGATGCATGGAGTTCCAAAAATACCACAAATATAGGAACTATTTCTTCATCCCACACACTTGCACATCTCGATCAAGGTGTATGTCTTGTATCTTCGTCTGGTCCGGTTTTTAACTTGGCAATATATGTGATTCAAGTATGCCCACTTTCATACCTACCCAAAACTCCACTCACATCTTTAGAGGTAGGTCATGAAGAAAGGCATATATATCAATTGCCTTTGGTGAGGAATCATACACATTGAGCGATTCGAGAGTACCATCTGAGGAGAAGTTTGAGCTATATGTTTTCATTTGCAAAAATTTATAAAAACCTCCAAGTATGCTCCATAGAGAGAAAGTGATAGCTGGTGTCAAAGCCATTCCACTTTTCAACCGCTCAAGACGACATGGTAGACACTTTGAAATCCATAGGTAAGAGGAATGACATGGAATATCTTTTATGCTAGCATCATATCTTTCAAAGTCATGTTCCATAGTTACACTTAACTTTGCTCGAGGACGAACAAAGAATAAGTGTGGGGGAACTTGTTGGCGCTCCTTATTGCATGCTTTTCACTGCTAATTTGAAATAAAAATAAGTCTCCAAAACTTAGTAATAGGGTTTTATGCTAACATATTCCACGAGTTTCGGTGATTGTCGCTTACAGGAAGTCAACTCCAGAAGTGCACACAAATGGGCCAAAGCACACAAGAAACCATGAATAAGAGGGTGGCCCATTTGCCTGACAATTGTGAGTCTTAAACATGGGCCAAAATGCCAAACATAAGCCCAAGAGATGGAAGACCAAAACCCGGTCCAACTCCATCTCGGGCTGGATGAGTGGGCTTCGGTAAACAGGCCATATCTCACTCAGACGAACTCCGATTCAGGCAAACAAATATGCGTTGGAAAGCTTGTGACGAGGCCCATGTGCCTGCAAAATTTGGGCCTCAGCCAAGCTCCCCCTGGCGTGCTCGTGCCAGGGGCGCGGCCGCGCCAGCCAGGAGGCCAAACCGACCCAGTTTCATCCTGGTGGCCCATGTCGACAGCCCAATCACTATGGCGGTGGGGGTTTGTACATGGAAGGTACGAAACCGCCTCTAGAGGTCGGTTTTGGTACTTTCCAAATGGGCATGGACCTTTTGTATAGAGCCTCCTCCTCTACATATAAAAGGGGCTCTCTTTTCCTCTCATGGAGGACACACAATAAGGAAGAGCTCCACCTCCAAAGTTCCAAGATGTAGTAGTAGCACTAGCCTAGTTGGGAGTGAGGGAGAGGAAAGCTCAAGTTCTAGAGTAGTCCTCGGAGTTTCGGCACTCCTTGTATCGGTCCTCTGTAAGACTTATGCTTTTCAACAGAGTTATATTCTCTACATTACTGCAATGCCTTTATGCTTATCTAGTCATGTCTTAGTTCTTTAGCTAAGTACGGTTGGTATAGTGGTTCGCGCTTTGGCATGGGATCTCCATTCGACCGAATGCTCTAGTCATCATATGTGGCTAGAGTAGTAGCCTCTAGCATAGACGTGGTGTCTGGACTAGGGAGTTACCTGAGATTGCGCCCAACCCCACGGATAGTTGTGGTAGCCCCGGGGGTGACAGCTCCGACCAGGCCTTTGTATTCCACCACGTTCGGGTTGGTGTTTCGTAGAGCTTTGGCTGCCTGACCCCGGTTACCCCTTCCCAGTCTTTTCAAGAACTGAAAAGGAACAGCTGCTCCAAAGTGCTCTAGTGTGACCACTATGTTTGATTGTCGCTTAGTTAACCCTTTGGTATGCACTAGAATAGATCCACAGTAATGGAGGAGAACATAGGAATCTCGACCTCTCTCGTTGACCTCCCATCTTAGACTATCTACTCTGTTATCTTATCTAGGGTTCTCTTGTGTGTGTCATCTATCAAAACTCTAAACCGTTTCCTCTACCCATCTTTAGTCTACTCGGTATACTAGCTAGCAAATGCATGATGGTTAGATATCAACTTCTTTACCCTTTGCTTCCCTGAGGATAAATACGATACCCTGGAATACTCCTGGGTGAAAGCTACAATGGTATCCGTGTGCTTGCGGATTTCACTGTTTCCGTAACTTATACCAATTGGTTTTCTAGTGTCGTTACCCGGGATGGACTTAAAACCTCCATACTTGGTAGTGACGCTAAGAAACGCCAACAGTGGTAATCCCGTAACCTGTAACTAGCAGTAGATCCTGGGATATGAGGTAGAAAAGTTTTGTTTTCCGGCTAGCATAGCACCCTCATAACCCTACAGTGGTATCAGAGCTATACTGCATCGTTATAGGTTCTGGATATTGCATATGTGATATGCGCGGTTTTAGATGTGTCTCTGATCTTGGTTCATGGTCTTGCCGCATTGGTCTTGTAACGATCTACTCGTACCGGTCGGAATTCCGCCATCCGAGTTAAGTGATACATGTAAATCCAATCACGGTGAGTTAGAGATCAATCAGATTGATTGAAGCAGATTGGATCGGCCGTCGGGCGCCGGGTTGCCGAGAAAAGTTCTGTTCGTAAAACGGCCGTAACTTTTCAACCGTAACTCGGATGGAGACGATCTTTAAATGAAACTTGTAGAGAATTTCGTGATGGCCCGATGAGATTAGAATTGTGAAATAAGGTCCACAAAATAGAGTTTTTCGCGATTTACTTTTAGTAGTCGGAATCGGTTAACTCTGTTTTGCAGGATTTCGTGACTGGTATAGCCCTTATGTGTATGTGATGCATGTATGTAATTAATTCATGGCTTGCATGTCATGAGGATGACAATATGGGCTGGAGCCATAGAGATATTGTCAAAATTATTGTAATGGCCTGCGTGCCAATCTGTGATGTCCTATCCGCGACTATGTAATTTTAATTCACTAGCTTTGGCGTTAGTGATAGTTAGTCATGGCGGATTCATCACTGAAGGATGGCATACATGGATCGTGGAGATGGAGATCACCATGATGAACAGATTGATGAGATGGAGATCTCGAAAATAACAATGGGCTATACCAAGTCATATCTGTGTTTATGCCGTTCTTACTATGTTCTACTTTCACATGCTATAATGTTTTTTGTCTACATTCGTGCGGTAGTGAAGTAGAACGATCCCTCAGTAATGTTTGAGTTCATGCTCCCCCAAACCTTGCACTGTCGCTGTCTTGTACAATCGGTGGTGGGTCTATGAAATTAGGGTGCCACCAATTTTCCTTGACTAGACAGGTTCGTATCGGATACTTACTGCAGAAGGTTTGGTTGCTTGAACGAGGTCATCCTAACGGTTAGGGACATTGGAGCATAAGAAGTTGGTAACCCAAGCATAGAGATGCTATCCAACAACAAGAGTCATATGCGATATGATTAGCAAAGAGTTGCTTACCGATCTATCATGTCTTCTAGCGGTGATGCTAAAGCTCACTAGTCGACTTGCTAGTTGTGGGTCTTCAATCACTAAGTTTCAATCGAGGGATATTGATTTTAGTGGGAGTAGATTATATTTGATATTATTTACTCTATCATGGATACTTTGTCTTAGTATTTTGCATTACTTTTGTTGTAGATTAAATGGCGTCTTCTAAGCAACCATTTACTTTGCGTTCAATTCTTGAGAAAGATAAGTTGAATGGAACAAACTATGCGGATTGGATCCGCAATCTGAGAATTGTTCTCAGGGCTGAGAAAAAGGAGGATTATATAGACAGCCCCTTACCAGATGAGCCTGCTACAGATGCATCTGCTGCTGAGAAAAATGCTTACAAGAAAGCATGTGATGCTGATCTTGAGATAAGCTGCCTTATGCTTGCATGTATGGAATCCGATCTGCAGATGCAGTTCGATAACAATCACTCAGTGAACGATATGATCGTGTCACTTGAGGATATGTTCCAAACTCAAGCTAGGACTGAAAGGTTCAATTTATCTAAGGCGCTTGCTGAAACCAAGCTAGCAGAGGGTGCAGCTGTTGGGCCACAAGTAATCAAGATGGTTGGTTACACTCAGAGGTTGGAGAAGCTAGGCTTCCCAATTGGCCAAGAGTTGGCTACTGATTTCATTCTCTCGTCTCTGTCGCCCAGCTATGGAAACTTCATCTCGAACTACCATATGCATGGGGCGGAAAGGGGCTTGAATCAGTTGTGTGGCATGCTGAAAACAGCAGAGGCTGACATTAAGAAGCAGGGTGGTGGCCAAGTGTTGGTAGTATAGAACAAGCCTAACTTTAAGAGAAAGAAGGGCTGGGGGAAGAAAATGGGCAAGGCTAAAGATGAGATCTCCAAGCCAGCTCCGCCCGCCCCCAAAGCTGGACCACCAACCGATGCTAAATGTTTTCATTGTGGTCGGGAAGGTCACTGGAAAAGAAACTTCAAGTAGTACTTGGCGTCCTTAAAGAAGGACGGCGGTAGAGCTGGACCACCAACCGATGCTAAATGTTTTCATTGTGGTCGGGAAGGTCACTGGAAAAGAAACTTCAAGCAGTACTTGGCGTCCTTAAAGAAGGACGGCGGTAGTAAAGGTACTCCCGCTCATACGCTTGTTGTTCATGTTACAGACATTTTCCTCGCTAACTCTTATATCAATTCTTGGGTATTTGATACCGGATTGGTTGCTCATATTGGCAATACGATGCAGGGAATGATAAGAAGTAGGAGCGTGGAGAAAGGAGAGGTTGATTTCCGCGTGGGCAACAATGCAAGAGTTGCTGCGTTGAACGTCGGGACGATGCAACTTCACCTACCCTCAGGATTTATATTGGAATTGAATAATTGTTATTTTGTTCCTAGTCTAAGTCGAAACATTGTGTCACCTTCATGTTTGATGAAGGATGGTTATTGATTTGCGAGTAAAGACAATGGTTGTGTTATCTCAAAGAATGATATGTTTGTGGCTTTTGCATCCATTGTGAATGGATTATTTATTTTAAATCTTAATGATGCACCTGTCTGTAATGTTAATGCTAAAAGGCCTCGGCTTAATGAGTTAAGTCCTACATATATGTGGCATTGTCGTTTGGGTCATATAAGTGAAAAATGCATGAAGAGGCTCCATGATGATGGGCTTCTAACTTCGTTTGATTTTGAATCTTACGAGACATGTGAAGCTTGCCTATTAGGCAAAATGACCAAGACGCCTTTCTCAGGTTTTCCTGAGAGGGAGTCTGACTTATTGGAACTAGTACATACTGATGTATGTGGACCAATGAGCACGACAGCTAGAGACGGATTTCAATACTTCATAACCTTTACTGATGACTTTAGTAGATATGGCTATGTCTACCTGTTGACGGGAATAAATACCAGATTTGGTACACTCAGAAACCCATCAACAGTCCTCGATAGAAGGAAGATAAGCATCACATGAGCATATTTATCACTAATAAAGTTCCACTTGTATTCTTAGCTTGTGAAATGCGGGAAAGGCGGAAACAGGCCTGTGAGACCGAAACCCGTGGTCTGCGACCGATTTTGGTCTCACCAGATCTAAACACCAAGCGGGTCCCTGAATTCTACAGGAGAGCCTGATCCTGGATCCGAATGTACCACACATCAACATTCCACCCGATTGGTACATTGGACCAAGGATCCACATAGAAGCAAGCAAGATATCAAGTGAACCCAACTTCGGACAAGACTACACGTGACAAGCCAGACAGCACCACGAAGCTGCCAGGTGGGCCAGGGACCCCAGTCGGCCGACCAGGCCCTGGTGGCCTGACACCTTGGCCTTGCCCCCAAGACACCCTGGACCTTCTAGAAGGCCAGTGGGACCCACAGGTCAGCCACCTACAGGTCGGCCGACCTGCATGTGGGCCCACCTCAAGGTCGGTTCGACTCCACCGACTTCATTCATGGTCTCCACGTGTCCTACACCGAGCAACGTTGATTCAAGTCGGTGGGAAGGTCGGTTTGATCCAAGGGCAAGGAGACAGCGTCACACGGATCGCTGACGTGGCACTGGAGTAACCCCTACTCCACCTCCACTATAAATACCCCCTAGTACCTCATTGTAAAGTGTCCCCAAGTAGTTCACAATAGTGTTCTCAAGCTCAAGCTCTCTTGGGAGATCAAGAGTAGTGTAGTCTAGTCTGGAGGTGGGAGTTAGAGTCGAGTCGAGCGAAGCTCGGGTCTCCGGAGTCGTCTTCTAGAGAATCTGGTATAGCTCTTGTACCTTTACTTTCGAAGTACTTTTCTTATATTAATATAGTCTTGCTTTACTTTATTAAGTCTTTACTTTAAGTACTTTACTTTCAGTATTTACTTAGTGCACTGCTATACTAGTGTAGTAGTGTCGTGTCTTAGTCCCATTAGTGTAGAGTCTGAACTAGTTTAGTGTCTAGATCCTTTGTGTGTGTTTCACTACCAACTGGGGCTGAGGTTACTTACGTGGTAGCCGGAGTCTTAAGACTAGATTAGGCGAGGTGCTTAGGCTAGTGCTTAATAGTGGATACACCCTATCGTTGATTGGTATATCCATTCACTTTCCGACGTATATTAGTGGGGGCGGTTGTGACAGAACACAGACCCCCAGTTGGCTCTATTTGCGTCAGGGATAGGCTGTAGGGTGCCCATTTAAGTCAATGGTCCGCTAGAACAGGGGATGAACCCTCCTGTTTGTCAGCCGACTTCCCCTGTCACACAGATTGTCTAGGCATTAGTTTAGTTAAGTCATTACACTAGTAAGATTAGAACACAGGAGTATAGTAAGATACATAGGAGTCCTTACTCACTCGTTGTCCTCCCACCTAGCTAGCTACCTACTAGTTACCTTTAGTTTATCACTCATATCAACACTTACCCCTTTATCAACATCAATAGCTTAGATTGAGTAGAACCACCACGGGTTTCCATTACCCTTTTTGCTAGAGAGTCTTAATCCGCTTCCCGTGAGCGAACTACAAATTCAACACCGGAATACTCACCCGGTTGAAGTGCTACAGCGATACCTGTGCGCTTGCAGAGTTACCCTTGGTCAGTCTTACATTGTCACTAGGATCTAGCATAGCTTAGCATTCTTAGGTCATTTGCCGGGAAGAGGAATTGTGACACCCTCTCTCTGGTGGTAGTTCGGGTTTGCAGTAGGCTTAGCTACCAGACGCCAGTCGAATTTATCTATTTCTAGTGATTGCGCTAAGATCTGCCAACAAGCATTTCTGGCGTCGTTGCCGGGGAAGCGCCGTATTAAGAATTTCTAGTAAATTGGAATCCGTGGTCTACTCTTAATCTAAACATCCGTAGTGTTAGGGGCTTATCCTTCACTTGTCCTGTTTTTGTTATCATCCTTTTCTAGACAGTGCATGAGCGGTTTCAGTCTGCCATCGAGCTTCATCGAAGATCCTGAGAAGTTGCTGAAGAGAGCTAGACGCAGTCTAGTCCCTCCTCGAGAAATCATCTCGAGCTGAACCGTTTGTGGAAGGAAGTCCCGCACCGTTGTTGAGGCGCCATGGCTCGAAGACCATCGCCGAGTTCTCGTCGCCGTCGGCCCGACTTTGTCGCTACGGGTCCGAACGTGAACTTGGGCGATGCGACTTTGAACTCAAGCCCGCACCGATCAACATGGTGCAAGCAAATCGGTTACGTGGGAAGCCACATGAGGATGCCAATGCCCACCTCCAACACTTCCTGGAGGTGTGCAACACCTTCCTAGTCAAGAACGTCACTGCAGATGCCGTTCGCCTTCGTCTTTTCCCATTCTCATTGTTGGGAAAGGCGAAGCAATGGTTCTACAACAACAAGACCGAGGTGACAACTCGGGACAGATGTGCCAATGCATTCCTCAAGAAGTTCTTTCCCACGGGCAAGACCAATGTCCTGCGTGGGAAGATCTCAAGCTTCCAACAAAAGTCCGACGAGACGTTTCCTGAAGCATGGGAACGTCTCAATGAGTACATTCAAGCCTGTCCCCACCACGGGATAGACGAATGGCTCATTATTCAAGGTTTCTACCATGGGCTGACTGGCGTAGCCCGGAGTCACCTTGATGCTTCCGCTGGAGGGGCATTCCTGCAACACAATGTCAGGGATGCCAAGGAGCTCATCGAGAAGATAGTGGTCAACCAAGGATGGAACGAAGAGCGCCTTCAGCCCAAGAAGAGAGGTGTCCACGCCCTTAGCGAGGTGGACATGCTCTCTACCAAGATGGACCTCCTAATGAACAAGATAGAGGGATCGTCCTCTAACAAGGAAGTGGAGGCCATCCAGACTCCTGCCGCTATCTGTGCTGTGGGTACCGACCCATGGTGCGAGGTTTGCGGAGAGGAGGACCATTCGGGCAACAACTGCCCCATGACTCAGGAGGAGGTGAACTTCATCAGCAGCAACAACAACAACAACCACTTCAACAACGGGAATCGGCCCCAACAACCGCAATGGAGTTCACGCCCCTTCTACCAAGGCCAAGGTATGAGTTACAATAATAATTCTGGTAATTCTTTCAATAACCAACCTTCCTTGAAAGAACTTGTCTTTGGTCAAATTAAAATTAATGATGGTCTAAATAAAAGAATGATAGCTAATGACAAGATCTAAGAAAGTCTTAGTAAGAAAATGGATAGCTTTAACTCGCTATGAAAAATCAATTGAGCTTTAATAAAATGTTAGAAAACCAATTAGCTCAATTAGCGGCAAGAATCCCCCCACTTATGAGCAAGGTAAGATTCCGGCAAAGCCCGAGGACCCTATTGAGGGCGTCAGGTTGGTAACTACGAGGTTCGGTAAGCCTCATTCTCGTTCTGTTCGGGTAATGGTGGATTCACCGTTTGTCCCGAAGAAGGGAGACCCTGGCATGCCGACGATCACTTGCCAGATCGGACCACAGATCTTCGACAACACCTTCTGCGACCTTGGATCCGGTGTCAACATCGTGTCCAAGGTAACTTATGATAACCTGTTAGGGAGCCCGTTGCACCCTACATATGTGCGTTTGCAGATGGCGGACCAAACCATCCGGTTTTCCGAGGGGTTGGCACGGGACATCTTACTCAGAATTAAAGATGAGTATATCCCTGTTGACTTCCTGGTACTGGACATGGGAGCCAACGTCGAAGTAACGCTCATCCTGGGACGACCATTCCTGAACACGGTGGATGCAACCATCTACGTGCAACATGGCGAGATGTACATGTCAGTCCAAGGATGGTATGTGAATGTGCCTTTCAATGGTTTTAAAGCTAACATGTAGGCACAAGCACCCCAGAAGCCGCGTCGTCAACACCGCCGACGGAAGAACACTAAGACCGCTAAGTCGGCCAAGAAGGCCAAAGAGAAAGAAGAACCCGCCGAACCAGAAGCTGAAGTCAAGCAAGAATGGCGGAAGAAGGAGACACCCTCAAGGTCCCCATCTCCGGGACCGACTGAGGTGTCCACAGAATGAATCCGACAGGAGAGGTCCTGCTCTATGCACCTAAAACACGAAGCCCTCCGCTGACCAGGTATGTCAGTAGTTATCACATATTTATTTTCATGCATTTCAATTCTGCATTTCCCTTTTTCAATTGCATGTTTACTTTTACAATTGCATTTTTATTCCAATAAAATAAAGTTAGATATAGGTAATAAGACTTGAGAAGAGTGTTTAGAGAAAAGTTGCGCTGGTGGGGCCACCAAGGCCTGGTCGACCGACCTGACCTTTGGGGTCCACTGTTGATGGTCATTAAACCCTGTTTATAACCATCAAATATTGCTTAATATGACATGAAAAGAATCACAGAGCATAGTTGTAGGGTTTAAAACTAACAAGTTCCACAAGTTTTGGTGCTCTCAGTTGTTTTGCAGGTATCCTAAAATATCACTATACAAAAGTACCTTAAATGATGAATTGGAGTATACCATTGCGAAGGTCTCGTCGCGCTGATCGAAACGGATATATTATTTGCTATGTTCGGACTTCAGAATGAGAAGATATTAAGGAGAGAAGAATTCACATAAAATGATGACAACATTGCACCTGAAGTCAACGGACAGTGACTGACACGCGGGCCCGCCCTGTCCCCATTGCGGCAGCAACTGGCGAGGTGGAGGCAGGCGCTGCCAGGTGGGCCCCACGCCGGCAGGCGCTGCCCCCTCCAACTCCAGCACGCTCCTGAGCGTGCCAACCACGCGGCGACACATGGCGGGGCTGTCCCCCCACGCGCGCGCACGCGGGACAGCGCGAGCGGGAGGCGGCCGGCCCGGTCCAGCAGCCAGGCGGGCCACGTGGCGCCAGCAGACAGGGCGCGGGAGGCGGTGGCCCGGTCAGGCGCGGCTCAGGGCGGTTGGACCGGCCAAACCGGCCGGTCTCACTGCCCAGTTGCCCTGTTTCCTCCGCAGTAAACGCAAAACAGCGACCAGTGCTCCGGTTCGGGTCCGGTTCGCGGCCTTAGGATTTGGTTCTCCTCCGGTTTTCTGCGCCAACACATGGTGGACTTACCCACCGACCTATAGAGGTCGGTTGCATGCCTTTGGACCATCCTAGCCACTGGTTCCATGGTGGTTTTGATCCAACAAAGCACATTCGAAGCACGCGGATCGCTGAGGTGGCATTGGAGTAGCCCCTACTCACTACTAATTTCTAACCCTTGCGCAATGATGAAAATTCGTTGCAATAGGCCCAATTTGGTTGCAAGTGGTAGATGTTGCCACCAAATCGTGTTCGTTGCCAGTGGTTGCAAAAAGTCTCGTTGCATTAAGTTATTGCAACGATTGTTAGTTTGGCGTTGCAAGTGTTAGGGTTTCTTGCAACCATAGATGTCCGTTGCCAAGCATGGCAATAGGACAGTGTCGCAACATTCATGGTCGTGGCAATATTAGCACTTGCCACGAACATCCTCGTCGCAAGAGATGGTACATGCCACGATCAATGCCGTTGCAATAGTCTGTATTACCACGCTAGAATTTTGTTGCCTAATGTGTTATTGCAACGACCTCCATGCCGTGGCAAGTAGATCATTTGCCACAGAAATTTAATAGTTGCGAGAGATCATATTTATTGCCACGATCATTGAGCGTGCCCATATAATCTTTTGCCACGCAGTTTTGTTCATTGCAAGAGACCATATGTTATTGCCACGATCGGTGTGCCATGGCAAAAGTATCATTTGCCACGCAACTTCATTCATTGCGAGAGATCATATGTTGTTGCCACGGTAGTCATGTCGTGGCAATAGTACCTTATGCAATGCAATTTTATTCGTTGTCATATATCATATTGCCACGCAAATAAGTTCGTTGCCATATAATCTTATTGCCACAAATAGCAGCTCGTTGTGATAGTTTGTATTGCAACGCCCAGGTAGCAATTGAATTATCATCATTGCAAAAATACAATAAAACCGTATCAAAAGCAATTACACTCACATATATTAATTATAACCAACCATTCAATAATTTGACAAAACATTAAAATAGTAGCTAAAATCATTCACAACTTTTGAAATAGTAGCTAAAATCTAAAGGAGTGTACAGTTCACTCATATTTCACAACTTTTTAAAACTTGCAGCGGTAGAAGACTTCCTAGCATCTATGCAGCACCTCAAGGTTTCCCTAGCAGCAACATGTCATCACCTCAGCTATGTCCTCCTTAATTATGAGCCACCCACTCAAACCTTGTCCAACTACTGATCAAAAGAACAAGATTGGTGTATTAGACAAATATTAAGTTTACTACATCATGCACAAAATGTAAAGATAGTTAGCATAGTGGCGATTAATAAGAAAAGAAGAAATCATCAAAACTATGGAGAGCATGTTGTCAATTCAAGTAGAACTAAAATTTGAGAAAAATAATATGCATACAACCATTTTGCTATCAAAGTACCTTCATTTTAAGGCAGCAGCTGTACAGTTACTTAAAGAAATCATAACTAGAGTTCTAGACAACGGAAAAATTATAATCTTTAATGGTATGGAAAGTCCATAAAATTATCTACATCTCTCTAGCTATTTGTAAAATCAGATTATGCATTTATCAAGGTCTAAAACCAAAAAAGCCCCACTACTATGCAGGGCAAGGTCAAAACCTGAAAGGCTACTTTGTAAAATTCATAAGTCCACATTCTCTAGGTATAAAATCATGAAATTTCATGTCGACAAACATCTCTGAACCCTCTACAACGTTGGTATTATCAAGTATCACAGAAAATGTAATTTACTACATGGAATAATTCACGCAATCAAAACTGCACAAGCTGCGGTTTCCCACACGTATGATAAATGTATTCCTAGTCCCACAAGGAAGGTCACTTTGATAAACTTTCAGCAAACGATACAAGAGTGCATCTATCAGAGTTAGTAACTGGAAACAGTGAAATGGAATTAACTATTTATCTAATTATTTACATATTTTGTGTAGATGCAACCTTTGAGTTAGTAACTGGAAACAGTGAAATGGAATTAACTATTTATCTAATTATTTACATATTTTGTGTAGATGCAACCTTTCTTGCATTAGATGTGTTCACTAATAAGCATATGCATTGACATCAAAGATAAATGCACACTAATGTTAAATAAATGGCAGATTTGTGCACTCTATATTAATGAACAAGGCAGAAAAAAATTACACCCAAATCATATCTATTTCTCATGGCATGGTTGTGTTAGTTCAGGTCTGTCCAGAAAAGAGCCATGATAAAATGAGCACAATTTAGTTTCCATTTAGCTCATAACATATTATAGTTGTTACCTTCTTTTTAGAATTTCTTGCTCTATTCATCAGCTGTTGTGCAGTGACAAATTTCTTCGGTGCTGCCACATTTGTAGTGCTTTCTTTGAAGAGATTTTTGGTGACATTAGTAGCTGATCTAGTGGCGCGACCAGTAGGTGGATCTGCATCTCTTTGTACAGTGACAACGCTTCCTGAGATAGTCTACAAACATTGAATTGTTCAATCGGTTTTAGTTAGAGTTTAAGGTACATAGCTCAAGATTACTTGGAACATAAAGCAACAATGTGATTACCTGGGGTAATTCATCTTCATTCTCATTATTTGCATGTACATCAGTCTCATCGTCCTCTTGTGTGGTTGGTGCAATTTGTATGTTGTCATTGTTTTGCAGTGTACTCTACACATACAAATATTGAGGTAAAAGATTAGCATCAAAATGATGAGTTTATAAGGACTAATGATAAAAAAGTATTTTGAAATATTACCTGATTCATAGTTCCATCTTTGTGTTGCGCTAGCATCTTAAGCATTTCCTGCCTCCATTCGTTCTTTGCATTTTCCAGATCCTCTTGCATCTTTCTCCTGTTTTCTTCCTTCTCCCTTTCCCGTTCGTAGCTTCGTGTGAAAGCTGTTCTTTCAGCTTCTCAATCTCTACTTCATAAGCAATTCTCTTCTCCTTGGCTGCAGCTTCCGCACGTGCATGTACTTCAAGGTTCTCTTTCATAAGATCTCTACGAGTTCGATACTTAGCCATGTATCCATGCCCGTGTACTTTGGATGATTTTGTCTCGTGTGGTTTCTTTGTAGCATGACTGGAAAATCATGTTCTCCTCAGCCGTCGAAAGTGCTTGTCTATTAGGTTCGACTCAATCTCAGCCATTTTTAAGGCCGCGTTTTCCTAAATCAAATAACATAAATCGTTAGAGTTGAATGGATTGACACACCCAGTAGCCATGAAAAAATCTTGATGAAAGATTTACTCACATATACTTGAAATGATGCAGAATTTGACCATCTGCCGTGTTTTGTGTGAGTGGCCTTCCAAAGAGTATGATCACTTGGCTCTTCACCGGTTTCTTTGTCTCTCTATAGGATGCCAAAATATAATTCAACACACAAGTATTGCATGATACAATAGAAGGACTAGATTAGTGTACGTAATGATTACCATCTCAAAGCTGCGCTGGGAGAAGTTCATTGAACCCGACACATGCTGGGTTTTTTGCTGCTGACGGTTGGAGGAGTTCTGGGCGCTAACCTTCTGCAGAATGAGAACGAGTCGTATGTAACAATGCAACGTTGGTTGATAAAGTTTATTTGACAAAGTAGATGTTACTCGAACTGACCTTGAATTCATCAGTTCCAAAATACAACAGCAAGTAGTGCCACTCAAAAAGGTCTAGTTCTTCAGGTTTATTTCGGATTCTCTCAGCATAACTATTATAAAGATTGTATGTGGCACTGAAAGCTGATCGCCATCCTCTCGTATCGCACTCTAGCAATTTTCCATATTTTCTCTTTTTTTCATCCTCGGTGGCAATGTTGATGAAGTCCCACGTGAGCTGTTCCCAATTAAAAAACAATCAATTTGTTTACCAAAGTTAGTTTATGCGTCACAAGAGTAGGAAAAAATAGTACACAACGTACCGGTATATCTTCTGCAATTTGTTCTTTGACACCTTCATTTATACCCTTCCAACTGTTTACTCCAATTAGTGGGGCCCATTCCCTTGTGGACATGACGATCTCATCGACAAATGCGCGGTATTCGGTCCAATCGGACCTTCACGAATTCCAAATTCAATTGGGAGTTTTTGAGTGCGTTCCTTAACTCTCTTGGCGGTTACTGCTAATCCTTTAACAACGCCACGACCTCTTTTCTTGCGTTGATTGGAGCCATCTCCTTGCAAAAAAAAAATAACAAACTTGAGCACAAACCATCTCAATTAAGATATGTGAACCCACTATTAGAAGCGTAGGAATGATCACAAACCATTTCTCTCTTCCCTTTTCTTCCTTGCATGGCTTGGCCTATTTGAGGGTGGTGTCGCATTGCTTCCGTTACTTTCATCGTCTTCAAATATAATGCCACGACTAACATGTTGCTCGACAATTGCCACTGCACACAAAGTTAAAAGCTTTAGTTCTAAAAATGTAGTAGTAACACAATAAATTGGTTCAGAAAGGAAATTAATTACTAATTTGTGGAATGTCCCCTTTCAGCTTTAAATATTCCTTGTAACTCGTTTTTGTTGCAGTCCTAGAACCTTCTGTCAAATCTGTTGGTCACCAAAAATATGTTAGATAAGGTGTAGTTCATATAAATGCGCTAAGATTATAAACAATACGAATACATAAGCAGAAACATAGATGGTATACTTTTGTATTTGTCCTTTGGCTGCTTCTTTAGCCACTCCAAGTATGCATCAATGGGTTCATCCATAAACGGATCCTCGTCTTCTTCCGGCTGCTGCTGCCTTGGTCGCTTGAGGGGTGTTATGCTCACTTGTTGTGTTGTCTCTTCCTCCTGTGACAGTACTAATCTAATTTCCTTCTCCCTCTCATTGTCTTGTACCATAATCTCTACATGCTTGTTATATTCAATGGCCTGAAGAGTAGCTACATCTCTTCCACATCGCTTCTTGTAGTATAAAAAGTCTCGGACAGCATACCCAAGCTGGTCCTTAATAGTTGTCAAGATTGACATTCTTACATCAGCCCTATCTATTCTGAACATTACATACTCCATATCAGGAAGTCCCCTCTTGCAATGAACATAAAGAGTCCAGATATCACTTGTGTCACTGCATAATACGACAATGGTTGATAAATAAACATGTTACAAAAAGGTGAAGTATTACGGTTTGGCAGAACTTTACTTGAGCAAGAATAAACATGGTATAAGGAAAGACCAGCATCCAGTGCTTGAAAAGGGTAAGTACACCTTGCCACCAGCGTTATACTCTCTAAGTAAGGGTCAAAAGGAAATTCTGTGCAAATTTTTACATGACATCAAGTTCCCGGATGGTTATGCTGCAAATATCAAGAGATGTGTGGATGTTGGTGGTTGCAAGGTTTCTGGACTTAAAAGTCATGACCTCCATGTAATCTTGCAAAAACTTTTACCATTAGTGCTGAGCGACATATTGCCTGAAGATGTGGTGATCCCATTGATCGAGTTAAGTAGGTTCTTTAACTCATTGTGTTCAAAGGAGTTGGAGCTTTCAGAAATTGAAAACCTGAGCACTTCAATTAAAAAGACCCTTTGTCGGCTAGAGATGATTTTTCCACCAGCTTTTTTTGATATTATGATGCACTTACCAGTACATCTTGCTGACGAAGCTAGTCTTGGAGGCCCTGTGTGTTACAGATGGATGTACCCGGTTGAGAGATACCTTCGTACTCTTAAAGGCTATGTGAAGAACAAAGCGTGCCCTGAAGGTTCAATTGCAGAGGGCTATATATCTGAGGAATGCCTCACATTTTGCTCTCGCTTCTTTGATAATATTGCTACCAAGCTTAATCGTCCAGAGCGTCATGAAAGTGCCGCTGCTAGTGAACCACCATCTGGGCTAAGTATATTTGGGAGCCTTGACTACAGTAGGAAAGGATGTACTCTTGAAAATGTTTCTGATATTGACCTGCATAGGATGAGGCATTACATATTAACCAACAGTGACGAGGTCACAGGATGGATAAAGTAAGCTATATTTTAAATTTGATTTTTTATGGTAGTCATGAATGTTTAAAATATATATGTAACTAATGGATGCATTTTCAATTGTTGTGGAAAGTGACCATAAGGATGAGCTGAAGAAAACCGACCCTCGGCGTGCTGATAAAAGACACAAGGAGGAATTTGTATCTTGGTTTGAGCATAAAGTGAGTCATCCCTAATATATTCATGCATATTGTGTTTGTTCAGTTTGCACATGCAACTGGTTGATTTACTAGTCCCTAATATAATTTAAAATGATGCTCACTGCAGATCAGGACATTGCGTGCCCAAGGGGAAGTTGATGACATGATTTATTATCTATCTCGCGGTCCAAAACGTCTAGCACGTGTGTTCAGCAGGTGTTTCATAAATGGATTCCTTTTCCGGGTATCTTCCATAGAGAACTCCTTAACTACTCAAAATAGTGGTGTATTTTGTGAAGGGTGATGAAAGCACAGGAAACATGGGCTGGTATGGCGTGCTTAGGAAAATCATTTGCCTCGATTTTCCTGGAGAGAAGGAAGTAATGTTGTTCCAATGTGATTGGTTTGATGTACCTGCAGCAAGTACCAGCAAATCTAGAGGGTACAGTAAGGATGACTTTGGCGTCATCCATATTGATATCACTCGGTTTAGGTATTCAGATGAACCTTACATCTTGAGCACACAAGCGGAGCAAGTGTTTTATGCCAGAAATCCAAAGAAACCAAATTGGTGTGGTGTCCTTAGAGTGCAGCCAAGAAACCTGTTTGCCATGCCTGAAGGGGAAGGTACTGATAATGTGGGCGAGCTCGATCTAGACTCAGTTGTTGTAGGAGTGGAAGATATGAATCTTGAACAACAAAATGAAGATGTCACAACTTGGAGTAGGTCTGACCTTGGTGGGGTTAGTGTTGATGCTTGTGTTATTCAGCAGGCTCTTGCAACACCAATGGATGAACCTGACGATGACCTGTTTGATGAAGACGAAGACCCAGATGACACTTACACTGCTGATGGAGTCGTCCCTCAATTCGCTACACTAGGAGAAGATTCTGATGATGATTTTTTTGTGTAAAATTTGCTCAAGGAAGAAGGAAAATGTGAACTTGTGCACATTTATTTGATATTTTTGGAGACATGTTTTTAGAAACAATGAACTTGTAATAATTGAAGAGGGCCTGAGTCCCTCTCTCAACCTTTTAGTGTTTCTTTGATCCCACACCCATGCTGTAATAATAAACACTTTTATGAGATTTCCTTTTTTTCTGCCTTGTTTTTCTTGCCTTGTCGACTTAGCAAAGCTGACAAAGTTTCCAGGTTCAGGTGACTTGCTTGCTGCTTTGTTGGCTGGGTAAAGTTTCCATGTTTTGGTGATTTTCAATGTTTCTCCAAGACTTGATAGCCTGAAATAATGCCACCTGAATATTATTTATATCTACTTGTTGTTCCACCCTTGTGCCACAAACCCACAAACATCCATTTGCTGGTCAATTTTTTTTGTTCTGTGCTAGTTTGTATGTGCGTAACTACATGCTTTATTTTTTGAGAAAAGCTAGTAGCTACATGCTGATGTGTACTGTGAAGAAGTAACGTAGTCTTATTTTTACAGAATATGCTTATACCAAGAAGTTCACTGAAAATGTGACATATATAGTCATGGTGTCGTGCTGGAGCTGCTGAATGGGCCTGCGAGATAGTGATACAAGTTCACTCGATCTTGCGAACAAGCTGGTGATACAAGTTCACCTGTTAGGGCACGACAACATCCACACTAGCGGCCATGGCGGCACGTACTTGTGTAGGTGTGGCTTCTAGCTGTCGACAAGGTCATGTAGCTGTGATGGCAGGGCAATCGAGCGGCAGCGGCCATAAAGACACAAGCGGCTGCACGAAGGCCCACCGCGAAGATGCCGGTGTTAGAGCACTGAGGGCACGTGATCCGGCGGCAGCAGCGATAGGGACACCAGCAGCTGCCAGGAGTGAGGATGCGCCGATAGTGGCTGCGGGGATGGCCGCGACCACGCCTGGGGAGAGAGACGGCGGTGACGACGTCTTGGAAAGAGGAAGGCAACTGATCGTGCACATGTACGTAAATATACGAGATCCGGTCCTGTTTCAATACCTAAATGCTTTCTACATATTTAATTTTATAAAAGTTTCTGTCAGCACTATTAGCATCTTTCCCTATCGAATCCAGAGCTCAAGCTCGGGCCGGAGAGAGTGGCCACGTCGCCCCATTTTCTCGCTGCCGTCCGATTGAAGTTCTCGGTTCAATCTCGCCGTCCAATCAAGCCCAGACCCTTCGTCTCTGCGCGTCGCATGCCTTCGCGCAGCTCTCCAGAAGCGTCGACACAGCCTGGCCCCTCATCCACGCACGCGAGGGCCACCGTGCCACGGCGGAGCCTGCTCGCGTCGCCCTATGCAACAGCGACCCGTCGTGTCTCTGGCTCGGCTCCTACTGCGCCTCAATCGTGGCCGCTGTCCGCCGGCGAGGGCAGGCAGCCATGGGGGCTCGGCCTGGGGGCAACGAAGAGAGCGCGGCGACGCGCCTGGGGAGGAGCGGCCCGGGGCGGCGACCGTCGCGAATCCCTTCGCGTGGCAGGCCACCGGCGAGCTGGCAGACAGCAGGCTCCAAGAGCGGCGAGGGCTCCCAGCGCGGCAGGGGGCTCTAGGTGCGGCGGCGGCTCCCGGCACGGTGGCCTCGGCCACCAGCCACGGGGCGCGCCGGCGGCTCCCTGGGAGCTCGCATGCCAAGGACGTTACTCGGCCGAGACATGAGCAGCAGCCCGGATGACGCTGACGCTGCTGCCGCACCCGAGCCACGAGCAACAGCCCGGACATCGCCGCCGGTGCCGCGCCCGAGCTGCTATCATCCACGACTGCTACATCCCCTTACTCGTAGCAACCCCGGAGCCGGCCGCTCGCGCCGTCCGTGACAAGATACCGGCGGTGGTCGCCTCTCGCCTCTCCTTTGTTACGTACTTCCGTGGCCCCTCCCACCCACACGCAGGCAAGAAAGGGTGTGCCATGCTACGAGGTCCGTTTCTGCTGCCCCTCTCTCTATATATTAAAAGCATATATGCACAGCAAGTGCTCGATGCTTTGCCTGTGTGTGTGAGATTATTGTGGCTGGTACAGCTTTGAAGCTGAGAACTTAATAACTTCATTGAGTAGGCATACTCATTTACAATTTTTAGATTTACTGCTAATCCTTCCCCTTGCCTACCAAATATCAACTCCATCATTCACTAGGTGAATAGCTAACGTATTTAGTTAATTGAATAAGTATTAGGGGCTAGGGCAGTTTAGATGTGATGAGTATTTACTATTTAGCTGTTGCTAATTCTAGAAGGGCCATTGTTTGCTTATACCCCTTATTTTCATGCTACTTGAACCATCAAAAAGTACTTGCTCATGGATTCTGAAAAACTAAAGTGTGATATGTGTGCTGAAATACATAAAGTACCTTTCAATTTGCAAAGATTGCAGGCTGTATCGGTTACCTTTGTCACTTATTGTGTGGTTCATGGCCTAACGAACTTGATCAAACTCTGGTCTACACAACTAAACACAGGGACATGCTCAACCTTCTAAAGGGCATTGCAATGTAGCGGATTTATTTCTAAATTATGTTGCTATCAAGAGTTACAGTTCTTTTGTACACTTACTAGACTAAAGAAACAACCATATATATATATGTGAAATTTTCCTAACTTCTGCTCTATTCGTTAGATTGACTAAATGAGTTAGAAAACTAAATATCTAAATGTCATTCCATAGAACTTGCTTCTCTAAAGAGATTCTACAGAATTTGCTTTTTCTTTACTTTCATGTAGGTGAAATGTTCAGAACAACATAACAGTCTGCTCCTTAGATGAATGAGGTGCCAGCCAAAGAAGCAATCATGGGAGACCCACAAGGAGAGATGACAGGAATCCACCACTGCCTAGACAACGGTTTGAACTAACAATCGAGAATAACATTGTGAGAAGGATCTACCATGCAAATGGTGAATTAACTCACAATCACATGCTGATTTTATGGAGTTCATAGTTTACAGTCAAGGCTAAATTGTTTTATGCAATGGTAGTCTTTCCAATTCAATTTTATCTATCTTAAAGTCCTCAGTGATGGTGCTTTTAAATAGTGATGACTTATGTCCTCTGTGTACTTTCAAACTCTTGTAGAGCTTCAGCATCCGAGGAACTGCTTGCCTGATTAAATGGTGGTTCAGCTGAGGTGTTTCTAATTACACTGTTATAAACCTGAGATAGCGGCTTTAGTTTTTCTTGGTTTGGAATTGCCTCGGTTGCTCTGGCATATCATCAACCATTAGACTTTCTAGAACACTCGGTATTTTTTTTCATGATCTGAAACTCTCAATAAATGGATCCTGCATAACGCATTTTACAAAGTTTTTTTAAGCACCACGAACTGATGTTGAAACAACATCAGACGCTCTGTATTTTACACATGGAAACATAGAAATATAATGTTTCCTTAATTATAAATTGATTAAAAGAGTAAACAACAAAATAATTTCCATAGCTTAAGATACTCGAATTAGCCATATTGGAGAAATGCGGTGTACCAGGATTTCAGTGGATGGATTCCATTCCGATTCTTCAACGATGACAGTCTCCTGCAACTCAAGCTTACAAATCTCATGATCTTGGCTTGGCATTTTCGTCAAGCCTAAGAAACTTAATGAATACAAATGTTACTGTTGTTATACTGTAATTTTTCACAACAATAAATTCTAAAGCTGTAGGAACCTTACAGAAAAACACCATACCAACCATGATATCTATAGCATAATGAATTATAATTCTACTACTGCCATCTAGACAAATCACCACAGGCAGATGAAACATGGCGCGGCAACGCCGCGCCCCATGTTTTCTAGTTAACACATAAACAACGTAGTGGTAAACACTTTTATTAATCTGATATCGGAGGTCTCACGCTCGAAACTTGGTTGTGGAGTTTTTGTTTCTTAATTTATTTTTTACTTATTATATAACCATTGTGCTCGAGAACCTTAGGTATTTCAATAATTTAGTATTCGTTGCTATATGTTCAATCTTTTAGCAACGCATGGCTAATGACCAACAAAAACAAATATGGTATAGTGGTTAATATATCTTTTCTTTGGACTTAAAGGTCCCATATTCGAAACCTAGCTACACACTTTTTTTTTATTTTTTTTCCTAAAGGCGTCGTGCTCCTTAACCATACTTATTGCAATGACTTATTTTTTCGATTGCTATATGTACAAATCTTTTGCAACGCAAGTGACTATTACATACAACGAACTATATTCGTTGCAATATAGATGCGCTTTTGCAACCATGAGCTAAAGAGTTGCAATATCATCTCAGTATTGCAACGCCAATAAAAATGCCCGCAACGTAAATCAAATCGTGGCAATAGTGAAGGCTTACTGCAACCAGTTTATAATTGGTTGCGATTGCACTTACTTATTGCAACGATCTTCGCACTTAGGGCCACAAAATAATTTGCGTGGCAAAAATTCCACCTATCACAACCAAAAGTATAAATGGTTGCGATAACACCCCTTATTGCAACCAAATCTTGCCGTTGCGACAAAAAGGCGTGGCATAAGGGTCAAAAGTTAGTAGTGACTCCATCTCCCGCCTATAAATACAGCCCCTAGGCCTCATTTGTAACACACACCTACACATATTGCACTCTATATTCTTAGTAGTAGTGTCCTCCGCGGAGTCTCTCCCCGTTGTAGAGAGGCGAGTTCGGGAGAAGGCCCTGCGTGTCGGAGTCTCTCCCCGCCTTCTTCCTCTCCGGGATCCGTAAGTTCAGCTCAGTTCGAATACTTAATTGAGCATTCGAGTTACTTTATTAAAGTCTTTATTTTGTTCCTTGCTTGCTACTTAGTGTTTATTATTCAAGCATAGTAAATACTAGTGTGAGTGCTTAGCCTTGTTGACGGGGTAGAGTAGTAATTAATAGTGTAGACGTGGGGTCTAGGCTATTAATTACCCTGGTCTACATTCAGTTCAACGGATCGCAGTGGTAGCCGGCAGGTGGTGACAGCCCTGTCCGGCCTACGTATTCCACCACGTTAGTTCGGCTCTGTAGGACCTAGGAGTGGGCTGGCCTGCTGTTTTGAGTGGGGTGGTCCCAGGCACCCGAAGTAGAGACTTTAGTGATCGCTCTCTGCTCAATTATCTATAGAACCTTAGCCCTACTATCCAAGAACCTATCTACCTTTCCATCACCACTCTTGGACTACCTGGCTTTAGATTAGAACACTTCACGTTCCCTGTGGATAAATACGATACCTAGGAATACTCCCGGGTGAAAGCTACATCGGCATCCGTACGCTTGCGGATTATATCTGTTAGGCATAGGATTTGCCAACAAGCTTTCTGGTGCCGTTGCCGGGGAACGGTAGCTGTTCTTAATCTAGAACCTAGTGGTCGAATAGTCCATCATTCCATCAATTCATACACATCATGGACCAAAAACCCCTCTTTGAATATGGTGCTCCAAAGGGCGATAGTTTGGAGCCACCTAAATCAAACAAAGCCATTTTGGCTGCCCGCTATGAGCTCCGCCCTGGTTTCATAGCAATGGTTCAAGCAAACCCATTTTCTGGGAGCGAAGACGAGAGTCCGTACTCTCATCTACGTGAATTTGAGCACTTGTGCGCATGCCTTCACATCCAAGGCATGACACGAGATACCTTGAAATGGAAGCTATTCCCATTCTCTTTGATGGGGGTAGCTAGACATTGGTATGATCGTCACGTAAAGAGTGTACATGGAGAGTGGGAAACCCTTCAAACCAAATTCTGCCTAGCTTTCTTCCCTATCTCTCGAGTATTTCGCCTTCGATTGGAGGTTCTAGCCTTTAAGCAAAAGGAGAAGGAGTCTCTTAGTGCATCATGGAATCGATTTAGAGACCTCGTAGCATCTGGCCCTGACCTTGCTATCCCAGACCCAATGCTTTTACAGCATTTTTACATGGGTCTTAGCGAGGATTCTGCCCAATTCCTTGACACATCATCTAGAGGAGCTTTCCTTTGTCTATCTGAGGGTGAAGGGAGGACCATTCTTGATAAGATCCTCGAGGACACCCCTTACACCGGGATTCATGACGAGTTTCCCGATGAAGTACCCGAAGAGCAAATAAAGGAAGAGCCAATAAAGGAAGAGCCACAGCATGTAGAGGCTAAATCCATAGACCCTCCTTCTGAGCCCGCCTTTGAATCATTGCCCGAACCTAATCTTCAACCCAACTGTTGGTTAATATTACGCTGCACCGGATTTGGGTAAGGATTCTAGTTCCCCGGCAACGGCTCAAGAAATGCTTGTTAACAGATCTTAGCGCAATCACTAGAATTAAGTAAATGTGACTAGCGTATGGTAGCTAAGCCTACGCAAACCCGAACTACTACCGAGAGAGAGGGTGTCACAATTCCTCTTCCTAAGCAACAGCCTAAGGATGCTAAGCTAAGCTAAACTCTAGTGACAACGTAGGACTAACCAAAGGGTAACTCGCAAGCGCACAGTACCGATGTAGCACTTCAACCGGGTGAGTACTCCGGTGTCGAATTTGTAGTTCGCTCACGGGAAGCGGATTAAGACTCTCTAGCAAATGTGTGATGGAAATCCGTGGTGGTTCTACTCAATCCAAGCTATTGATATTGATAAAGGGTATGAGTGTTGTTATGAGTGATAACTAAGAGTAACTAGTAGGTAGCTAGCTAGGTGGGAGGACAACGAGTGAGTAAGGACTCCTATGTATCTAACTATACTTCTGTGTTCTAATCTAACTAGTGTAACGACTTAACTAAACTAATGCCTAGACCATCGATGTGATAGGGGAGATCGGCTGACAAATAGGAGGGTAGCGTCTCCCGAGGGACTAACTCCTATTCCAGCGGACCTATGACTTTAATGGGTGCCCTACACCCTACCCCTAACGTAAACAGATATAACTAAAAGGCTGCATTCTGTCACAACCGCCCCCGCTGTAATACGTTGGACAGTGAATGGACTTACCACTTAAGAGTGAATGGAATAACCAATCATCGATAGGGTGCATCCACTATTAAGCACTAGCCTAAGCACCTCGCCTAATCTAGTCTTAAGACTCCGGCTACCACGTAAGTAGCCTCGTCCCCGTTGGTAGTGAAACACACACAAAGGATCTAGACACTAACTAGTTCGGACTCTACACTAATGAGACTAAGACACAACACTACTACACTAGTATAGCAAAGCACTAAGTAAATACTAAAAGTAAAGTACTCAAAGTAAAGACTTAATAAAGTAAAGCAAGACTATATTAATATAAGAAAAGTACTTCGAAAGTAAAGGTACAAGAGCTATACCAGTTCTCCGAAGACGACTCCGAGACCCCGAGCTTCGCTCGACTCGACTCTAACTCCCACTCTAGACTAGACTACACTACTCTTGATCTCCCAAGAGAGCTTGAGCTTGAGAACACTAATGTGAACTACTTGGGGACACTTTACAATGAGAGACTAGGAAGGTATTTATAGTGGAGGTGGAGTAGGGGTTACTCCAGCCACCACGTCGCCGATCCGTGTGCTCTTCGCCATGCGCCGTTGGATCAAACCGACCTTCAACCGACTTGAATGGACGTCTCTCGGTGCAGGACATGTGGGAGTCATGCAGGAAGGCGGTGGAAGCGAACCGACCCCAAGTGGGGCCCACCTGCAGGTCGGCCGACCTGGGTCTGGCTGACCTGTGGGTCCCACTGGCCTTCTAGAAGGTCCAGGTGGCAGTAGGACCAGTGCCAAGGTGTCCTGCCACCAAAGGTGGGTCGGCCGACCTGGCCCTGGACCCCTGGTCCACGTGGCAGCTTCCTCGTGCTGTCCTGGCTTGTCACGTGTAGTCTTATCCGAAGTTGGGTTCACTTGATATCTTGCTTGCTTCCATGTGGATCCTTGGTCCATTGTACCAATCAGATGGAATGTTGATGTGTGGTACATTTGGATCCGGGATCGGTTCCCCGTAGAGTTCGGGACCTCGCTTGGTGGTCGGATCCTGGTGAGACCGAGAATCGGGTCGAGGACCCGGGTTTTGGTCTCACGGGGCCTCGTTTCCAGCTTTCCCGCATTTCACAAGCTAAGAATACAAGTGGAACTTTATTAGTGATAAATATGCTCATGTGATGCTTATCTTCCTTCTATCGAGGACTGTTGACGGGTTTCGAGTGTACCAAAACGGTCTTTATTCCCGTCAACAAGATCCCCCAAGCTTAACCTTTGCTCGTCCCGAGCAAACGATTAAAACTTGGTTCGATTGGATCGGTATTATTACTAAGTTAACATCTCAATAGTACTAAGTGCACAACAAAGTACTTCTCCTTGAATGAAAAATTTAGCAATGTTAACACACCCATATTACTCTAGCACCCATGGGGCTTATGGCATTAGCTCAGCCTTGGGATGTTGAAAGATAGAACAGTTTTGACTAGAGCATCTACCTTTCTCATTCTTTTAACAAGTTTCATGCCGAGGTTTTTGATAAGTTTTTCCAAAGAAGTCTTAATGTTCCTCAAATGGTTTCTCTCAAGTCACTCAAGTGGTGTATAAATCCTCACTAAGGCACATAATGTGTTTGTCTTTCAAAGACATCCTATCTCTAATAAGGCTTTATATGGAGCTTAAGTAGGTATGTCAAGGAATAGCGTACTTGCAAGGCATATGTTGTCTTAGTTAAGAAGAATGAAGTCTTGGACCACAAAGCAGAGTCTTATCATACCCTTAGATCAAGATGTAGGATGGAATGGATGAATGTGATGGATGATAAAGTAATGAGGGGAAGTGGATGTATGGTGGATGAGGTTGCTCCTTTATTTTATACTATCTCTCTTTCTACTTCTATTGAGACAAGGCTAGCTCTTCTCTCTTTTTTTTTCATCTCTCTCTCTCTTTTTTTTCAATAGATGCCTAGCCTTTATGAGATGTGTCTCACCTACAAATGATAACTGAGAGAAAATCTCTAACTGTGGAGCATGGAGCAACTCATGGGATAAAATGGTGAAGGTGCGTACTTTCAATGTAGAAGCAAGACAAGAATGGTGGTATGGATGATAATGCGTGCTCCCGGTGTAGGAGTAGCATAATTATGATAGTGAGATGCGTACCCCCAGGGTAGGAGTAGCATAAATGATGTATGGTGAGATGCGTACTCCCAGGGTAGGAGTAGCATAAATGATGGTAGTAAGATGCGTACTCCCAGGGTAGGAGCAGCATGGTTGCGTACTTCCGGATTAGAAGCAGCATATTTGGTGATGTGTGGATCTTGATCTTAGGGACACGACAAACCTCTAGCAAAGGTTCTACAA
Source organism: Themeda triandra (assembly GCA_018135685.1). Taxonomy (NCBI): domain Eukaryota; kingdom Viridiplantae; phylum Streptophyta; class Magnoliopsida; order Poales; family Poaceae; genus Themeda; species Themeda triandra. Next base: position 139,220 of record JAENPR010001133.1, on the reverse strand, counting down.
GTCTTAACCAAACTCAATGCAAGCAAGTAGCTTATGTAGAAGGCTTATGATATATCAAGGTATATGTATGGCCGTGGTAGGTATTTCAACACCATTGAGGAACAATTAAGTTTTTTCATTCATTTAAAAAAAGAAAATCTCTGGCAATCATGCGTGCTTAGAACAATAGAGTAGAGCTCCTATCTTAACTATCTCATATCTCACAACAACTTAGACTTTGTATTAGCACTTGCAAGCCACTAAGTGATCAAGTTCAAGGTGGTTAAAGGTGCCAAATAATCTAGACTTAGAGAAGTGCTAAGTTGTAAACAAGCACCGAGAAACATTAACTAGCAATTTCATCATCATTTCCATAGAAAGACTAGCACACATGAAGCATATATACAAAAAGGGAAATAAAGCAAATAAATATTTTTGGATTTTTGAATTTTTAGATTTTTTTTAAATGCAAGAAAACAATAACTAAAATGCAATAAGACAAGAATTAAATGAGAAGGATTAGAAACATACCTTAGATGAACTTACCTTAGTTGGGGAGAGGATCTCCCCCAAGCTTGTCTCTTGCTCACTATTGTGAGAACCATGCGTTCCACTGGTCCCAGCGGTACTCGTCCTCCGTGATGACACCTTGGACCATCTCCAAGTTCTGTTGCATGAGCTGCAACGTGGCTTGATTCTCGATGTGCAGGTTTTCTACTTCCTGGGTGAGTGCTTCGATCTTGGTCGATGGCTGACGCCTCCCTCTGCTGGGGCGAGGGGTATGTGCCCAGGAAGGTGTCCTGGAATGAGGAGGTGCTTCCATGTGGGAAGAGCTCACCTCCTCTTCTTCATCGGGTGCAGCATGAGAGGGACCAGCTTGCTCCTGAGCAGCGCGGGCTTGTGCTCTCGTCATTCTGTCCGTCCCTGCAGCAGGACAAGGTCTTCCTCTTACGTCTGGGTTAGTGTTGAGACATTATACAGCCAAAGTCCCTCATTAGGGAGAGGAATCTCGACGCATCAGTCCCATATGTCATCTTAAGCGTACCTCTTGGACCTCTTTTAATTAGATTAGTACGTAAAAACGTTTCTTCTAGAATAATAGGTCTCTCTTTAGGCATAAACTCATAGATATTCCCCTCAAGCACACCCAAAGATTCAGCAATTCTAGTCATGAATGAAGTAAAACCTATGGGTGTTTCTTGAACAACAGAGTTTTCCCAAAAGTGTACTAGCATTCTAACAGGGGCAAACTTGATTTTATTAACCATGACATACATGAGCTGCATTTCTTTAAGACCTATCATTGATAAATCAGCCCTAGGAAACAGAGTGATTGCGATCCAATAGAACATAAACCTCAAAGTTGGATTATGAATTTGCTTAGGTTTAGGATTGGACTAGTCATTGGACGCAGCAATTGATTTCCAAAAGACAGCAAAGTTAAAATTTGCTAACGCAACCTCTTCATCTAGTATGCAATCATGATCAAAGCCTAGACCAACACTCAACTCATTCCAAGACAGGTCATAGTCATTATTAAACATGCGAAAGCTAACACCCAAAGCATTTGGCTTAAGTGAGCAAAGAAATTCTTGTGTGAGTAACTCTATGCCACGTTCAGGAATTTGCCAAAGTGATGACCAACCAATGGTATTAAAAACTATGGCAAAGTCTGTGCTCATACCTGTTTTGTCGAGGAGTTCTTGGTCGAAGACGGCGGAGGCTTGGAAACCGCAAGTGCGAAGAGTATAGAGCTTTCCTAACTCCTCATGGGTGACCATGAGGTTGCTAATAGGCTCCATCATCCTGCCAGGCATGATGGCAGGAACAAGTTGGTGCACTTGTTCTTCCTCCTCCCTCTCATGACTCCTACCTTCGGATTGGTGAGAGCTCGAGGACGAGCCTTCGCCCTTCTTCTTGCTAGACTTTCGAAAGGGGTTCTTCATCCTAACTAAGCTAGTGGGCAAACAAGACCAAGCTTTTCTACTACACTACTACAACAGAAAAGGGAAATATTTTTGGGTTTTTGGGTTTATGACTACTACTACACTAAACTTGAGAAGGCTTGAAACACTAAGAGAGAAGAGAAGGCCAAGTGAGCTCGAGATGATTCCGCTGGTTGTGGTGTGGGATTGAGCTCACCTTGGGGTGGTATTTATAGGGTTGAAAGGGCAAGGCCAACCCGGCCAAAGGGCAGTCGGCCAACCACCCCCTTGGGCCATGTGCTCTCGGGTTCCACTTTAGACAAGGAATCTTGCCTCGTGCTTGCAAAAAGTCGAAAAAGGGGACCAAACCTTGGTCGGCCGACCAAGGATTTTGCCCCCACTACTTTGGACATGTTTTGTCTCGGTTGTCTCGATAAAGGTAGTGGTGGTCCTGGTCCTAGATTCCTTCGGTTGATTCGGATTCCTATGTCTAGTGTTTGGTGAAAGAGAAAAGGAAAAAGGGCAAAAGTGGAGACAAGAATAAAGGTTGTCCCCTAGCATGCATTGCTGTTCCCTATGCTTGCTTTAGTGTTGGGATGTTCCCCAAAGCATTCTCATGCTTAAAGTAGCATCCTAAGCTAAAGTCATGAGCATTGGACCATCTCTCTTCGAATTCTGGCTAGTGGGATAGGCATAGGATCCAAGTGTGTCAGCAGTGGGTGGCAGCTGGATGCCTGGTGGGACCAGGTCCAGGTCGGTCGACCTGGGCTTGTGAGCCCCAGGGCACCCAGTGCACTTCCTTGGATCCCTGCTTCTAGCTAGAGTGAAGACAGAGGTGGTGGACCCCAAAGGACAGGTCGGTCGACCATGCCTTGGTGGCCCCACCAGCTCAACTTTTCTCTAAACACTCTTCTCAAGTTTTATTACCTATATCTAACTTCATTTTATTGAAAATAAAAAGTGCAATTGTAAAAGTAAACATGCAATTGGAAATGGAAAAATGCAGAATTGAAATGCATGAAAATAAACATGAGATAACTACCGACATACCTGGTCAGGAGGGCTCCGTGTTTTAGGTCCATAGAGCAGACCTCTCCCCGTCGGGTTCATTCGGTGGACACCTCGCCGGTCCCGGAGATGGGGACCGTGAGGGTGTCTCCTTCTTCCGCCATTCTTGCTGGACTTCGGCTTTTGGTTCGGCGGGTTCTTCTTTCGCTTCGGCCTTCTTGGCCGACTTCATGGTCTTAGTGTTCTTTCGTCGGCGGTTTTGACGACGCGGCTTCTGGGGTGCTTGTGCCTGCATGTTAGCTTTAAAACCATTGAAAGGCACTCTTACCCTCCATCCGTTGAACTGCATATGGATCTGTGCAGCCCCCATGTAGATGGTGGCGTCCACCATGTTCAGGAACGGTCGTCCCAGGATGAGCGGTACTTCGACATTGGCTCCCATATCCAGTACCAGGAAATCGACAGGGATATACTCATCTTGAACTCTGAGTAAGATATCCCGTGCCAACCCCTCGGAAACCGGATGGTTTGGTCCGCCATCTCGCAACGCACATATGTAGGGTGCAACGGGCTCCCTAACAGATTATCATAGGTTACCTTGGACATGATGTTGACACCGGATCCAAGGTCGCAGAAAGCGTTGTCGAAGATCTGTGGTCCGATCTGGCAAGTGATAGTCGGCAGGCCAGGATCTCCCTTCTTCGGGACAAACGGTGAATCCACCGTTACCCGAACAGAACGAGAATGAGGCTTACCGAACTTCGTAGTTACCAACCTGACGCCCTCAATAGGGTCCTCAGGCTTTGCCGGAATCTTACCTTGCTCATAAGTGGGGACAGCTGCTGCTAATTGAGCTAACTGGTTTTCTAACATTTTATTAAAGCTCAATTGATTCTTCATAGCAGAGTTAAAGCTATCCATTTTCTCACTAAGACTTTCTAATATCTTGTCATTAGCCATCATTCTTTTATTAAGACCATCATTAATTTTAATTTGACCAAAGACAAGTTCTTTCAAGGAAGGTTGGTTATTGAAAGAATTACCAGATTATTATGGTAAGTATTACCCGAATTATTATTGTAACCCATACCTTGGCCTTGGTAGAAGGGGCGTGAACTCCATTGCTGTTGTTGGGGCCGATTCCCGTTGTTGAAGTGGTTGTTGTTGTTGTTGTTGCTGCTGACGAAGTTCACCTCCTCCTGAGTCATGGGGCGCTTGTTGCCCGAATGGTCCTCCTCTCCGCAAACCTCGCACCATGGGTCGGTACCCACAAAGCACGGATAGCGGCAGAGTCCGGATGGCTTCCACTTCCTTGTTAGAGGGCGATCCCTCTATCTTCTTCATCGGGAGGTCCATCTTGGCAGAGCATGTCCACCTCGCTAAGGGCGTGGACACCTCTCTTCTTGGGCCGAAGGCGCTCTTCATTCCATCCTTGGTTGACCACCATCTTCTCGATGAGCTCCTTGGCATCCCCGACATTGTGTTGCGGAATGCCCCTCCAAATGAAGCATCAAGGTGACTCCGGCTACGCCACGGCCCATGGTAGAAACCTTGAATAATGAGCCATTCGTCTATCCCGTGATGGGGACAGCTTGAATGTACTCATTGAGACGTTCCCATGCTTCGGGAAACGTCTCATCGGACTTTTGTTGGAGGCTTGAAATCTTCCCGCGCAGGACACTGGTCTTGCCCGCGGGAAAGAACTTCTTGAGGAATGCGTTGGCACATCTGTCCCAAGTTGTCACCTCGGCCTTGTTACTGTAGAACCATTGCTTCACCTTTCCCAACAATGAGAATGGGAAAAGACGAAGGCGAACGGCATCTTCAGTGACGTTCTTGACCGTGAAGGTGTTGCACACCTCCAGAAAGTGTTGGAGGTGGGCATTGGCATCCTCATGTGGCTTTCCACAGAACTGATTTGCTTGCACCATGTTGATTAGTGCAGGCTTGAGTTCAAAAGTTGCATCGCCCAAGTTCAAGTTCGGACCCGTAGCGACAAAGTCGGCTGACGGCGACGAGAACTCAGCGATGGTCTTTTGGGCCATGACTGCCTCAACAACTGGGTGTGGGACTTCCTTCCACGAACGGTTCAGCTCGACGGTTCAGCTCGAGATGATTCTCTCGAGGAGGGACTATACTTGCGTCTAGCTCTCTTCGCAACTTCTCGTGGTCTTCGACGTAGTTCGATGGCGACCGAAACCGCTCATGCACTTGTCTAGAAAAGGATAATAACAAAAAAAACAAGACAAGTGAAGGGTAAGCCCCTAACACTACCGAATACTTAAATTAAGAGTAGACCACGGATTCCGATTTGCTAGAAATTATTAATACGACGCTTCCCCGGCAACGGTATAACACCCTGGTTTTCAAAAGAGAACCAAAGGCCGTCATATGTGTGCCCAGGAAGTCCACACATATAACATAGAATGGAAATATCAAGAACAATGTACTATAAAATAACGATAATATACTTAATAACACTTACAAACATCGCCTAACGCGGAACGGATTGCGTAACTCCTCTTCGTGCTCCATCTTCACAGGGACAGTTGATCAGGGCTCCGTACGCCAAGCAACTCAGACATCTCAATGCCTTTGTTCTTCTAAGTACACCTTGCTAGCAAACTATAGCAAGGTGAGTCCATGTCGACCTCAACAAGTACAGGCGGAAAGTAATATGATATGCATGGCTTGAACAAGGTAAAGCTCAGAAGTATAACTGTGGTAGCACTTTTAGTAGGAGGTATATTTTAATTAGCAACCTACTACTAATCAACTTGGTATAAAAGCCCAACCCTTAATTATGGTTCAAGTAGAATTAAGAGTTGATTAACATCGTCATTATATTATATAGATCATAACATGATCACCAAATCAGCGAGATCGCTATCTCAGAGAACACAGGATGGCAATCCTGATAAAACCCGAGGTAGCAACCTCCATAAACTTCTCCACCATCAAAGATCCATGAGGTCCATTTGCTAATCCAGAGGGCGCTGGGCCGCTCATACCGAGAGCTCGGACGATATATCGGTTTGATCAAACTCTGCGCAGAGGTGTACACTTTCCCTCCAGGTCGTGATTCCCATTTGCCCGGGGTCATGACTCCCCAAAACACTACCAAGGTGAATGGGCAGGGTCTCACTACGAGGCTGTTCACGGGTCATAGGTAGTGGTAGCCCGATCAGCAATGTCCCAAGCACATGAGAGACGTCCCCGCACACGCCGCTCCGCTGCGGATCTCCCCAGAACCCTCATGCTTCGAACTTGGGATCACCCTTCTCACCATAGCTATGGCACCCGTCGGCAGGTTACCAACCTACCTATGATGACTCCCGATAATTTGCCAAGCCAGAGCCATATAGCCTGGAGTCGTACGAAATGTCCCAGTTGAACCGTCTAGGAACCGGTCCTTAAGGAGAGCAGACACGGATGCCCCCGTCGCTACGGGTCTCCACACTAGCATCCGCATCTCTCTTGCTTCACCAACCAATGATGCATCCCGCATCAGACATGACCACCATGGCCGCAGCCATTACCATCAGCTTTACTTAAGAAGCAACATTTTAACTGTATAACATTAATGAGTAGGTAAGTGGAGCACTAGCAGACCTATATCCTATCTATAAACCCCCATGGGTGATATATGGATAGTAGTGGCTAGTATGTCCTTAGGTTTGATGTATTAAACACATGCATGTAATTAATATTGTTCTTGGGACCAAAATGATCAAAGGGTGCCTGCACTTGCCTTAAATCCAAAGATCAACTGCTCTGTGATCTATAGCTTCTATCTTCTGGTCACCAACTCTAGCTGCTCTTGTTGATCCTCAGCCTCCGATCTTCAGCACTTGTCCACTGCTCTTCGTCTACTCGCAACAAGCAAGCAACACAAACAAACAATACTAAGAACAGGCATTACACAAAAGAAATGCTAAAGAAAGAGCGGACTAAACGATAGGGCTCGAGGCTACGATCTCAAGAGCGCAATAATGACCAACAAAGAAGCTATCGTTAGTAGGGCACAACTGACGAGGTTGCTTTAGGCTAATCGCATTTTGAAAAGAGCATCAATAGGTCATTAAACAAGCTCACACTAAAGGTGCATTTTCAAAAGCATCAAACGAGACTATTGTCACTGCCAACGTGTAGCTTACTTCGAGACGATTCCAACGAGTCCAAGATCGCCTAAAACGGAGCTATAACGGAGAAGTTATGGCTAAAACAAGGTTAGGGACTAATCTGCAGAAAACAGGACTTAAATCTAATTACTTTGAACTGCGCTGGACTGATACACAATTAGGATAAACTGGAGGGGCTTTTCTGCAAAGCTACCATGGCTGACCGGATGGTTGACCAGTTGACCTGGTCAACGCTTGCGTGGCGCTGACGTGGCGCCAGCGTGGCTGCCACGTCGGCAGCTAGCGGGGCCGGGTTGACCTGCAGTTGACCTGCGGTCAACAACAGATCTGGGCCGTTGGCCTCAGATCGAACGGCCAGGAAGGGGCTGGCCGGGATGGTCACCGGAGCAGAGCTGCCGGCGGCGGCGGGGTCGCCGGAGCTTCACCGGCGTTGGCCAGATCGGCGCTACGGGCGTCCGCTTGACACGCGGATGGCACGGGGGTGACGAGCGCGGCCTCGCGGTGCCGATGCGGGGTTTCGCGGCGGCGGAGACCGGCCGGAGGCGGCGGCAGCTCGCGGCGGCGCCATGGCCGGCGAGTGGAGCTCGGCGGGAAGCGGCTACGCGGCACGGAGGGTAGCGCGAGCGCGCGGCGGGTAGCGTATGCGAAGGCAAACGCGATGCGATCCTCGGCCATGACCGCTGCGGTGGCGCGATGGAACACGCGGCGAGGCGGACCGAGGCGGCAACGCGATTTCGGCGCGGCGTGCGGTGTGCACGGAGCGGGAGAGGGGGTCGGGTCGGCGCCGGGGGTTCTCACCTGTCACGGAGCTCGGCAAGGCGGCCTCCTTGACGGGGACTCCGCTGCGGCGGAGATCGACGGTGGCGCGGACGAGCTCGAGGGCGACGGCGACTTTGGCGGCGCGCTAGGGCTTCGGGTGGCGGCGCGGGCTCGGCTAGGGTTCCAAAGGGGCCGCGGAGCGCTGGGGCCATGCCTTTATAGGCGCGGGCGATCCTCGTGGCGCGAGCTCGCGGGGGATCGGGCGGCGGCGCGCATGCCCATGCGATCCGGGAGCCGGGAGGCAGCTGACGAGTGGATCCGCTGGTGGGGCCCGCGTGGCAGTGGCTGGGCTTGAGGCGGAGCGGGCCGCGGCGCTGTGCAGCTGCTGCGCCTGGTGGGCCGGCTAGCGGGCCGCTCGGCCGGTTGCGGGAAGGGGAGGGAAAGGCCATAGCGGGCCGCGGCTGCTGGGCTTAGCCTGCTGAGCCGGCTGGGCTGCTCGTCTTGCGGCCCGGGCGGCTCGCGGCCGGGCTTGGCCGGGCCGCCGGGCAGCCGGAAAGAGGAGGCAGCGTATTCGCTGGAGGAAAAAAAGAAGAAAAGAAAAAGGGTTTTCTTTTCTCAAAAGGGATTTTCAAACCTCTTTTCAAACCAAAACTTGAAGAGTCTTTTTGGGACTTTGCTATAAATATTTTTAGGGAATATAAATCCATTTTCCAAAGGCTTTTCTAACTCAAGCTTTGGACTCATTTTTGAAATAGTGATTTTTGAAGGCTTTCTATATTCAACAAAGAGAAGGTCGACGTCGTGACTTGCTCGGGTTTTAGAAATTATTTTTCACACACAATCACAACAAAGCAAGACACACCACACAAGCACACTTTGGTTAACTTTATAAAAGTTTTATAAAACCACATTTTTCTCATTTTATATTGGAAATAATTGAATTAAATCTTGGTTATTTTTAGGAAAAATTAATAAATCCTTTATTTTATTTAGTGTTTTCTAATAACAGCCAGAACCCAAATTTTAGGATGTTATAGATCTACCCCACTTGACATGAATCTCGTCCTGAGATTCGGAAAGAGTTGGGATAAAGATAAATAGATGATCAAGATTGATTCGAGTCTTGGATGAGACATGATATAGAGATTCTGAGAATTTCCAATGGTTGCTACTGAAACTAAGGATTGATCCTCTAGAGTGTCCTCATGATCTGAAACAAAGCAGATAAATGAGTCATGGATTAACCATACCCAAAAGGTTAAGTCGAGGATCAAGGTTAACTCAAATTTATTGATAACCCATGACACAAGGATCTTTTTGAAGATTCTCAAGGATTAAGAACAAGGTTGAACACAGTTCCTCCGAGTCAATACGAGATTACCAAACAAGGCGTGGGAAATGAATCACAAATGCTTCATACACTAAGTTATGAAGACAAGGTGACAAATTAGCATTAATCTCATAGAGACAATGCATGTTCTTCTATTTATCCTCCGAAAAGCTCAGAGAGAGATTGGGCTTCGATTCTTGAAGGATTTGCACTTCCTTGTTTAAAGGTTCACTTTGTGCAATGAATAAACTCAAAGGTCAACACGGATCAACCAGATGGATCGAGACTTCTCTGGGATCTCTAGTGACATAACATAGAAAGATTGTAGATTGATAAACATCAATCATAACAAAGAAGAGTTGGTCACACGAAAAGGATAGGTTGAGCTCTGTGTGCTTACTTTTCAAGAGCCATGAGACATAGGTCTATGGATTATAACAAGATCGTTTTAGAGGACAAGGACTCGTTCATTCGATTGACATAGTAAGATGACCAAAGAAATGTTCATAATGAGATAACACCTCAGAGTAGCTTATATAATGGATCATGATTATAAATCACGTTACCAGCGTGTGCCAAGGAACATCCATGTGTGTGCACCCACATGAAGCTCCTGGTTACGTTGTGGCACCATCAGTTATTAATCAAGATGTCATTACCAAGTTTACTACCAATTTGCTATCTCTCATGACATAGGTATAGATCTTGCATGGTTAGGCATCACATGCAAGACAAAAGAATGATCATGAAGTTTAGATAAAAGAATGATAGAGGTTACTTCGATTTTGCATTGGGAAACGCACCAACATACCTTAAAAATCCAAGTGAGGTGATGATCTTAAAAGGAATAGCAAGAAGATAGAGATAGAAGACCTCATATCACTAGACGCGAGTCAGGAGCAAGGGTTAGCCTACATGCCATAAAGGACAAGAGTACATCTCCTGGTGCTCACAATTCCTTGGTCCAAATGAAAGGATTTAATATTCGGTGAGAAATGTCCAAAGGAAATGAAGATTGATCTTCCAACATTCGTGCCATGTTAACTCCGATTTATATGAGTCATAGAATATGGACTGAAGATGGGAGAAGGAAACAGAGGTGATCACATGATAGATAAAACTTAATCCCTTAACTCTTGGTGACTTGAACCTCAAGATACTCTAGATCAAAGATAGTAGCGGATGCTACCCCACTTAATCCATGTGTTACTTAACATTAACTCCGATGTGAGAGCATCCTCTTGATTTGAGATGTATGAGACATATGGTGAAAGTATTTTGAATTATCAAAGATTAACAAGGAGAATGAGGATAGATTCCTTCAGGCCTTCATGCTTTCCTTAACTCTTGGCCTATGAGATGTAAAAGAGGATCAAGTGTAGTGAGATGGTTAAGAGATATATATGGATCTTTTGCCATCTTCATGTCCTATGACCAGAGACACCCAGGATTGATTGAGCTGGGTAGCAAACGCTAACCCACTTAACAGAATTCTTACTTATCTCGAAGAGCATTGATAGGAACACCATCTTGTCAGAGCTATCTTTAGAATATTCCTCTGGAAACTTCATCTTTAAAGGACTCACATAACTCCCTCTCCTCTTACAAGAATCTTGCCTTGAGATTCGAAGAGAGTAGCAGAAAGAATGATAGATTTTTTTTTTCAATTTGATATGGAAAGATAGCCTGAGATAGCTTCATGATAAGATAACTCATTCCAAACATTTACATGCACAACTTGACTTGAAGAGTATCTCATATCTCATATTCAAACACTAAGAGTCTGTAACATCTGAGGAAATAAGCAATACTTTATTAAATCGGGGATCACAACTGAATTTTGGAAATGAGTACTAAAGGCCAACGAGACATTGATGACTCTTGTGTGATCTTGAGTGTCTTGGGATCCTTTTGACCGCCTTAGTTGCCCTAAACTTCCACTTTGGATCTTGCAACTTCTTTGATGTTGAGGTGACTCTTTCTGTGTTGAGCTGCATTTTCACTGATCCAGCCATTCCATTGTATCTTCCATTTGCTTGGGAGACGTTTGAGTGCCTTCATACTTGATCTTTTCACCCGATGGGGTGATCATAGACACCGAGTGTGGGAATTGATTAATTGATGCATGATATGTGGAAAACCACCACCTTCCTAGGACGACGTCAATCTCTAACGATTCCAAAACTACAAGGCCTACTTCCAAGTTTGCACCCTTTATGTCGAGATTCACCTTCGGGCATAAATGGGTGCCTCTTGTCTTCCCTCTTGGAGTCTTGACTGGTATGGGTTTCTTCTTTGGAAGCATAAGCATCTTCTGGTCGGCAACACATTTGCTCGAGATGAAGGAATGTGAGGAACCCGGGTCAAATAATGCAATAGCAGGGGTCTGGTTTACTAAGATGGGTCCAAAAACAACCGTTGGATCTTCGTAAACCGTGTTCAACTCCACATGATCCAATCCACCATGCTTGTGAATTCTCTTTTGTTTGTCGTTCCCATATATTTGTGGGTGCTTCTTTGGACAACGCCACATAAAGTGTCCCTCCTCAAAACAATGGTAGCAGTCTTTACTATTAGACCTCTTGAGGGTGCCAACCTGATGCTGGACTTCTTGAATCGAGTTACTCTGGGTAGCTAGGATGCTTCTGAGTGGTTGATTCTTTAGTGGGCAACACCGAGCGTAGTGTCCTTCCTGTGCACAACGATAACACACCACATCATTAGGAGTTTCTTGGGTATTACTAACTAGTTGATTATGAGGGTCCTCTTTTGCTTTAGCTTCTCCATTGTTTTGCTTCTTAACCTGCTTTCTCTTTGTTGTTTCGGCCCCTTGGGGTTGCTCCCCCTAAAGGACCGAAACAGGAAAGAACTGGAAAATACGGAATTACAATGCGAGACAAACAACGCAAACCTTATATACCATGTCCTCCGGCTAAAACGCACGGAGTCCAGAAGTCCCTTTACAACGTCCCCTGAGGGGTCTACTTATAGGAAGTCGTGTTGCATTTTGTACAAGAATGCCCCTGGCAACCCTAATTTCTATGTACAGGAGTAGCCGACACAGGGCAGACAAGTAAATGGCCCAAGGGCCCACCCTTGCCGGTTAACCGCCGACCGACACATCCGGACTCTTCTTTCTCGCCGGGCCGCCGAATGCGTCCCAGGCTTGTGCCGACGCGCCTTCTCGCTATCGGGGTTTCCGCCCGGGCGCCCGACGACGCCGAATGCGCGTCTTCCCGCGCTATCGGGGTTTTCCGTCCCGGCGCCTGATGTCGATGCCGAATGCGCGCCTTCTCACGCTATCGGGGTTTCCGCCTGGCGCCCGAGAACGCCGAATGCACGTCTTCCCGCGCTATCGGGGTTTCTGTCGGGCGCCCGGCGATGCCGAATGCGCGTCTTCCCACGCTATTGGGGTTTCCGTCCTGCGTTGACGCCAGATGCGCGCCTGCGCGCGCTTTTGGCCGTGCCTGCGTACATCAAACACATGAGGCGCACACAATCAGAGGGGACGGGATGGCCAATTCCACTCCTGCCCCCAACAGTAGCCCTCCGGCCTTGTCCGGAAGGGTGGTCCCTTCCGGGCATGGCCGACAATATTTCGCTGCACCGAATGTGCCCGCGCCGAATGTGCCAGCGCCGCCCCGCGCCGAATGTGCCAGCGCCGCCCCCAGGATGAGGAGACGTGTTTTTTTGTTTTTTTACCTTGATTCGCGTGAAACGACGCGTCGGCTCCCCCCACGGCCGCCCCCTGCCTATAAAAGGCAAAGAAACGGGAGGGGGCGGGCACTTAGCCCCTGTGCGCTCGGCTCTGACGCATTCGCGGATCGCTTCCGTTCTCTGCATCCGGTGTTCTCCTTCTCATTCGGTAAGGTGTAAATTTGCACTTTCGCTTCTGTTATGTTAGTTTAGCTTTCAGGGTTGGGTGGGGGAGGTTTGGCTTGGTTACGGTGTCTCTTTCGGCCCTATTGAACGCAATTTCGTTTCTCTTCATAGCTCGGAAGCCCGGGCACCCTCTTGGAGCGATCGCCTATGTCCGAAAGCTCCTCGTCGGGGATTCGGCCGGAATGCCCACGGCACCGCATCCGGACTCTCCACTTTTTGCGCTGAACTGGTAGCCCAGCTTAGCCAATCCGGATCAGAAAACATGTCACAGAATTCTGGGGCAAGCTTGGGGGAGCCAGAAATAGTTGAACCCATTCGTGCTATGGCACCCGCGATAGCGGCGCCCGTGGTTGATTTGTCTGCTGAAGAAACCAATAGCGGCCAAGGGAGCGCTGGAGTGGCCGGTGAAGATGGTGTCGATTCTGTGGAGTATGATGGGGCAGAAGGGAGCGCAGCGGCCGCTGGACCGGATGGGGGTGAAGGCGCCGAATCTGGCCCGACCCGTAGAAGCCGCCGGGTCAGAATCGAGGGGCACACCGGCATTATTTGCCGATCTAAAGTTGACGAGGAGCGACTTAACTCCTACCAGCGCAGCGGCCTTCTCAGCGCATTCGAGCGCGAAAGGAGCCGAGCTCCGGGGGACGAAGTAACCCCGAAACTGGAACCGAATGAGGCAGTTGTGTTCCGCGATTTCTTCATAGCCGGGTTGAGGTTTCCCTTGGCCCCGTTTTTCGGAGCCGTTCTGCAGAAATACCGCCTGCAGATTCATCATCTCACGCTGAATGCCATCGCGCGGCTCAGCATATATGCCATGGCCATGAAGATGATGGGCCACGAGCCCAGCGTCGCCCATTTCGTGAAACTCCATTGCACCCACTTCCACTCGAACGTGGGCAAGGTAGATGGACGGCCCAATATTCACACCGAATATGGGTCCTACAACTTCGTGCCAGCGCCGGGGCAAGAACAGAACTGTTTGGTGCCCACCTTCAAAGAAAAATGGGAGGACTGGAACAAGTACTAGTTCTACATTCGGGTTGCCTCGGACGAAGAGGTGGAAGCTGCCAAGAGAGTAAGGCGCCGCCGGGCAAACCCCTTGGTGTCCTTGATGACCGTGATGATTGGAGAGAAGCAACCGCCACACGACACTTTCGGTCCGGCCGATCACACCGCCAAGCTGAAGCGTATGCTCGACCGCCACCGGCAATGACTACCGTGACTTGGCCGAGGAAATGATTGCTATTGACGAATGGCCCCTATGTGAATCAGTGAAATTCGAGCCTATCCGGGACGTCAATGGCTATCGGGGTCCCGACTTCCTCCTCGAGCGCCCGGATTACTTTGAGTCTGATGCTGCGTACCTGGCTGCGCTGGAGAAGAAGGCTGCCCAATTGTGCGGGCCGTATGGAGACAGGGAGCACAAGAAGAAAATGCTCCGACTTGGAAACTCTCCTAGGAAGAACCGTGCCCTGGACTGCATGGGTATCGCCTATTCGGAGAGGCCGCCGCTAGTTCCGAAAGCGTCCAAGGCCAAGGCCACCGATAGTGCCGACGAGCCGGAGGCCAGCGTGCCAAGCGGCTCAGTATCGGGGATGCCCAGACCGATCCCCGTTCGGCGCCCTCCTTCCGCGCCGACTTGCGCTACTACAACGGCCACTGCCGAGAAGAGAAAACGCGCGAAGCAAAACCGGGAGCGACCGGAGCCGGAGGCTCGCGATGTTCAGGTATGCCGCGAAATGGCTGGACGGCTGTGGACCAAACCTCTGAAACGCAGCGCTAAGTTCTCCTTGGACTTCCTGGGGGTCCCGGAATCTTTGCATACCGAAATGGTAGAACGAGATATGCATTGCGCATTAGGGCATAGCTACTGAATTCACATTTCGGGCGGCGCATGCTAACATGACAATTTCGGCCTGTGTTTTGCAAGACAATACCGGCGGATCGAGTTCGATGGCCGGGACGCACCCCAAGAAAGTTTCGGACCCGTGCCGCCCGCCACAAAACCACAATGGCCTAACGCCGAGCACCCTTGGCCTCAGCTTCAAAAGGCCGGCTGATGCCCCCGGAGGTGTGTTTGAGATGTCCAAGAGGCAGAAGGCCGCGGGCACGCCAGCGAGCGCGAATGCACCCGTCTCCATGCCGCCGCCTGCCGCGCCCGAAACCTCTCGCGCGCATTTGCCCCATCCGGCCCGGAAGTCTGGTAAGTCCCGATTCCACCGCGAGATGAGCCGCATGACCCCCGAAACCGCCGTGTGTGCTCTATTTGGCCATGGCAAGCTCTCCTTAGAGCGAGCCCCGGGCGAGTGTGATCACATGCACATGTATTCGGGGTGCTCATCTCCCGAAGAGACGAGCCCAGACCGTGAAAGGACTTACCAACTTGCTCGTGCTCTAGGGGCGCCTTCGGACGCCCGCTTAATCGTGGGGATGGACTGTCGCGCAAGTGGCGTGCTGCCTGGTGGGGCTGCTATCGCTTTCGCGGACCCGGTCAGACTTCTTTTAACACCACCACCACCGAAAGGGACTTGACCCAGGTGGATCGTCTGGAGCTCCTCTCGGCCATCAACTTCCACGCTATTTCTGTGAGTTGTCGAACCCGAATAATCAGAGTCTTTTCGATTTCGGGTTGTTTAGATTCTCACTCCTTTTTCTCGCGTAGCAATCTGTTATAAGTGCTGCGCTCGCCAAGCAGGACTGCGCCGCGGTCACTTTCGTTGAGTCAAAGCTCACCGAAAGTGAGGCCGAGGTGCGTAGGCTGAAGGAAGAGCTGGCGCAGGCGCGCACCGAGCTTAATCGGGAGAAAACTGCGCGCGAGGAGGCCGAAGCTGACGCCCGCACCGCCAGGACCGAAAGAAATACCCAGAACCAGCTGCAGAGGTCCGCCCGGCGCCAACAGCTCGATGAACTCAGCCAAGCCGCTGCCATATTCGCGCGCCTGGTGGCTGGAGTCGGCGACGAAGTGGTGGTGCCCGCCATCGGGGAGGACACCACGGTCTTTGACTTCTCCAGGTTCCTCCGTTGCGGGCTCGCTACGTTGGAGGGCCAAATGGAGCTCGGACACCGCTGGGCTGCCCTCGAGACCGCCCGTGCACTGTGCAAGGCGCTGAAGGACGCGGCCTGTCCGCATGCGGCGGCCCTTCCGGCTCCTGATGACGTGGATCGTTTCTGGATCCCGGATAAGGACGCGCACGAGGCCGCCGTGAAGTTCTTCAGCGGTTTCTGGAGCTGTGGCGGACGCAATATCAGCTTGATGCGGGCGGCACTGAGCGTAGCGGAGGTAAGAACTGCCTAATGCGTTTATCCTTTATGACGGATATGGTTAGGAATCTTTTAGTTGACTTGACCACTTTCGTGTTTCTTTATTTTAGGGGATGAGCGTAAGAGGCCATTATCCGTGATCGGGTTATGGCCTACATTCGGACAGGATGAGCGCGAGGCGGCCGCGGCGGGCAGCACGCCATCTTCCAACGCGCCGCGGTCCCCGGAGATGGCTCTTGCGCCGATAGTGCCGCACAAGGCGATCCTTCCGGTGCCGTCAACCCTTCGCGGCGGCGTCCACCGGGCCGCCGCGCCTCAACCTCAATCTCCCGCCAACGAAACGCGGCCGACTCTTAATCTATTCATTCTTCCTCTCGTATCGACTTAAGACTTGCAGTAATTGGCCCTGCGTGGCCGTGTTTGAGGCCCTGCGTGGCCGGGGTTCGGGGAACCCTTGTACTGTTTGGACACATTTTGTGGCACCAGTGCCGAATGCGGCCGTAGCTTGACTATCCGGTTGTTTTCCGGCGGGCTTATGTTGCCACTTTCGCCGTGGCGATGCATTCGGCCATGCGTTTTTTATAAGTCGTTTTGTGGCGTTTCTTGCGATTTCGTAGACCAGCCTGATTACGGAGACTTAGAGCGCCGAACCCATGAATTTGAGCGGCGCCACCATCGTTGTGTGAAGTTTTAAAGCGCCGCCCCCCCCCCGAATCTAAGCGGTGGAGGGCGCATTCGGGAAAATTTCTCGCTAAGCCCTCCAGCGTTTATTTTCCAAGGTATGCTGATGTTGTTACACGGTGTTCTTGCGCTCTGCATAGCTACTGAATGGAACTCTATATGGCTTTAATGGTTGTAGCCGGCTGAGTCCAATCTCGAAGAGCTGGGGTGTGGCTGCTGACACCCATGCGGGCGTGCTGGTTCTCTTTCTTGCTTACAGGAAGTCGGAACCGAGACGGTTGGCTAGACCCCGAATGTGAGCTAGTCGGCGTGCAGGAGCTGGGTCTTCCATTCATTCTTGGCGATAGTGAGACACGCGGTTCTGCGCATCTCGCTATTGCGTGCTTGTTACTTTTGCTTAGGCAAAATCGAGTTGAGCCTCGGCTGCACCCGCTTGTCCGGTGCTCTCAACGAAACGGGAGGACTAGCGCGACTCCCCCTTCGACTCCTCCCGAGTTGAGCCCGGCTCGCTGATTACCCGCCACAACTGAAACGGGAGGACGAGCGCTGGCTCCGTTCTTGACTCCTCTCATTCCTATTATCCTTGGTTTGAAACAGGATAGGTTTGTTTTGACCGACATGGCTTTGCGTGATTAGGGATGTTATGTATATATAATACTGCTTGGATCGTGTTGCCATGAAACACCTTTTATGTAACAACATGGTCGTACTTTTGCTAGGTGGATCATAAATTTTACCCGTCTTAGAGGCCATGTAGCCGGATTATATAATCCAGTCAAACCCGTTGGTTTTTATCATGCCTGCAGGAACCTTAGCTTTGGTTCTACTGACTGCTCATATTGTTTGTAGTATGCTGGAATGGGAGGTTTCAGGATAACCGGTATCGTCGACCAAATGCAACTTCCCGCTTACGGCCCTCACTAACCGCATTGGGTGTAGGCTTTCGGCCCTTTTGCCTCGTTGTGTATGCCATATTCGGGTGGAGCATGCTCGATAATGGTGCAGTACAGCGCTCCTTTCGAGAGTCCAAGGGGTTCTATTCGTGCATATTCTCGAGGCATTGCTCGATATAGAGGGTGTGTTGCTCTTGATTGTGAGATTAGACACCACAAGCACTTCCGGTGTAATTATACCACCAGAATATGATGAATAAGAAGTTTGGCTTTGCGGATGAAAATTGCTTGTTAATGGCTTTGCGCCATTGTTACATTCGGGTTTTTATCCCCGAAGCTCGTTTCACCTGAAACGTTGATTGCACGCATTCGGCTTTCTGCCGTTTTCGCGACTCTTCCGCGTTTTTGCCGAGTTCGCTGCAGCGTTTTCTTTTCGCGCAATTTAGATGTTTGTTCGTGACACTCCAAATACGTTTTGTCGTTCACTAGCCGTTTTTGGCTTTTGGTTGCTTGCAACCCGACAAAAACTGATCCGAATAGGGACAGTGGCGTATTTGCCATTGTCTTTTTCGGCTTAAAGAGATTAGTACGCATCCTCGCTTTTGGGGAAAACGCGGCTTAAAAAGCATTGAAAAAAGGGGTACATAGGGACGCCTCATTAAAAAACCTCACGCCTCCGAAAAGGCTTCCCCGTGAGGAAAAAGAGCGCGCCCCGAATTGTAAAATGTATGCTTAAGAATTAAAAAGGAAAATTACAACCCCCGTGGGGCAATTTCACGGTAAAAGCGGCGTAAATTGTCGGCATTCCAGTGTGGGCCGGACTCGCGCCATTCTCATTCACCAACGTGTAGACACCGCTTTTACCATTCTCGCGACAATGTACGGTCCGTACCATGGCAACTGCAGTTTGCCTTGCTTGTCGGGCTGCCGAATAAGCACCATATCGCCGGGGTTGATGACTTGCCTGAGCACTTTTTTATCTCTCCAAGCCTTTGTTTCCTGATGGTACTTGTCAAGATTTTCCGCCGCCGTTGCCTTAGGGAGTCGACCTTCAAGCCGAGTGTATCGTTGTTCCGCGTAGTAGCCATGATTTCGCCCTTCGGAAAGATCCTAGCCGCACCTCTTCCGGGTAATGGCCTCTTCTCCGAAAAGGAGTCCGAAAGGCGTGAAGCCGCTTGCGCGCGACTTGGATATATTGTGCCCCCAAACCGTGGCCGTTAGCTCCCGAGCCCATCCGCCTTTCTTCTCGGTGCTTTCGAGGGTCTTTGATATGGCGGTGAAAATGTCGCCGTTGACCCGTTCCACCGCGCCATTTGATTCTCGGGTGGTTTAATGAGGCGAATGTCGCATCCCGAGGTCTTCACGTAAAGTCCTCGAACTTGGTACTATCGAACCGCTTCCGTTGTCCACCGTTATGTAGGATGGGACCCCGAAACTGCAGATGATTCTCTGCCACACAAAGTTAACTAGAGTGCCAGATGATATTGTCGCCAGCGCCTTTGCTTCGACCCATTTGGTGAAGTATTCGAGTGCCACTGCAGTGAATTTCAGATTTCCGGGTGCTGGCGGAAGCGGCCCCACTATGTCGATGCCCCATCTCTGCAGCGGCCAAGTTGGACATATCGGGGAGGTTGGGTGCGCCGGGGCCCTCTGATATTTTGCAAACTTTTGGCAGCCCTGGCACGATTTCACCAACCGCTTGGCATCCTCGATGGCGGCCGGCCGCAAAGCCTTGTCTCATTGCTCGTGAGCGATTTCATGCGGACCTCGTGCGCTCCACATGTACCCGAGTGTATATCGTGCAAAAGCCGGACCCCTCGTTTCGGCTAATGCACTTCAGCAAAGGGCGCTACAACTCCCTCCTTGTACAAATTCTCTCCAATTTTGGAGTATTGCTTGGTTCGACTCCATCCTTTGCCGTTGCTTCCGTCTCCGGGCTCATAAGTTCCAGAAATGAATGCCCATATCGGTGCTCTCCAGCCGCCACTCGCGATAGCGTGAATTACCGCGGTCGCTCCTCCTCCAGCCTGCACCGCGGCCGTCAAGACTTGGTAGAAAACATCGGTGGCAAGGGAGTGTTCTCGGCCGGCAGCTTTTGCCGCCGATCTCGCCTCCGTGTTGTCCGCCCTTGGAATGTATTGCAAAGTGAAACCAAGGAAATATTTCTCCATTCGTCGAACCGCTTCCGGATACTCGCCGAGCCGGTTCCTTAGCTGTGTATTCCTTCCGGATGTGCCCCATAATTACTTGGGAATCAGACTTGATGACGATCTCGGGGATTCCTAGTGCTCGGAGTTTCCGAGACCCGGCAGAATCCGCCTTGTATTCGGCCGTGTTGTTGGTGGTGCGATATCAGAACCTTGCGGCGTATCGCGGCTTTGGGCCAGCTTGGGGGTGTCAATACCGTGATATGCTCAAGGCCGCTCGAGCACCACGCTCCATCCGTGTGCACCGTCCATTCTCGGTTCCTCGAAGCCGAGGGTGGTGTTGTCCCCGCATGGGGTCCAATCCGCGATAAAGTCCGCTATGACCTCGCGATTTGATGGCCGATCTCGTGCTCGAAGTCAATGACATATTCATTCAAGCCTCAGCCGCCCACTTGCCTATCCACCCTACCCTCTCGTTTTCCGAATAGGGCATCTAGGGGCCGAGTGCGACAAGACCCGAATGTGATGAGCCCGAAAATAGTGCTTGAGCTTCCGCGACGCCATGACCACCGCATATGCAATTTTCTCCACTGAATAGTTTGCCTTCGATGTCAACGCTTCGATACGAAGTAGATTGGGAACCGCCAGTAACCTCCCTCGTTCTCTTTTTCTTCCACTGTGACCGTGCTCACCGCGGCGTGGGATGCCGTACGTATAGTAACAGGGTCGCATCTGGCGATGGGCTTGATAATGTTGTGGCCTTTGACAGATAAGCTTTTAGGTCATCGAATGCTTGCTGCTGCTGCTCCGGGCCCCATCCGAAACCTTCTGAATTCTTTAGGATGCGGAAAAACGGAAGTCCCCGCTCCGCGCTTCTGGATATGAACCTCCCTAGCGCGGCGATCCTGCTAGTGAGCTTCTGCACCTGCTTCTTTGTCTCGGGCGGTCTCATGTTTACAATAGCGGCAATCTTGTCCGGGTTAGCTTCTATGCCTGCGGCGATACCGTGACATCCCAACATCTTGCCCTTGCTAACCCCGAATATGCATTTTTCCGGGTTTAGCTTCAGCCGCTTGCTCGAAGGTTCACAAAAGTTTCCTTTAGATCCTCGATGTGTGTGCTTTTTTATCGCTCTTTACCACTATATCATCCACGTATGCGACTAGGTTTTTCCTCTTTTTTCTCGCTCCCTAAAGACCTCGTCTGTCATTCGGGAGAAAGTAGGGCCAGCATTGCGCGAGCCCTCGGGCATGCGCTTGTAGCAAAAGGTCCCCCCGAGTGATAAAACTTGTTTTCTCTTGATCCTCTTCATTCAGCCATATCGATGGTACCCCGAGAAACAATCCGAAGAACTTAACGGCTCGCAACCCGATGCGATATCGACCAGCTTGTCGATCCGCGGCAATGGGTATGGGTCTTTAGGGCAATGTTTGTTTAGATCCGTGAAATCCACGCACATGCGCCATTTGCCGCTTTTTCTTCTTGACCATTACCACATTGGCTAGCCATTCCGGATACCGCACAGTTCGATCATGTCTCGGTCCAAAGCCTTTGCACTTCATGGGGCCGCGCGTCCGCTTTTTCGGATGACATCTTCCTCAACTTTTGCTTCCTTGGCTTTGTCAAGTGTTTTGCTAACGTTGAGATTGTGCCGTGCCAATTCCCTGTCCACCCCCTTGAGGTCTTTGGTGGTCCACGCGAATACGTCCTTGTTCTCAGCTAGAAATGCTAGCAGCTCCGAAGCGTCCTGTTCCGACAGACTTGCCCCGATATGTACACACTGATCCGGGCGGTTCGCCGATAAAGGCACTCTTCTCGTCCCCTCGTCGCTCGCTCTCCGCTCTTTCCCGCTCTGCGGCTACATTAGCGTCCTCTTTTTCTTGCAGGCTTGTTTACTTCGTGCACCATGTCAGTATCCCGGTATAGGTTTGCCATCTATCTTTCCGCTGCGATTTGATCACCATGCACCGTGATTACCTCGAAAGGGAAGGGCAGCTTCATGCACAGTAGCTCGCTTGATTATGATGTCAAACTTGTTTATGATTCCTCTTCCGAAGATTGCCGTATATGGGTATTCCATTTGTACCACATCGAACGATATCTCTTCCGCCCGCACTTTCTCTCCTTCGCTAAACGCTACCGTGAGTGTCTTCTTCCCAAGTGCATCTATTTTCTTTCCACCAAAACCGAATAGGGCATTGCCCGCCCGATCAAGCGATCGCTGTCGAGTTTCATGCGTCGTACGCTTTGGTGAACAAGATGTCCGCCGAACTCCCGTTGTCAATCGAATGTTGTGCAAGGTGTACCCGGCTACGAAAGCGTTGCAACGAAAGCGTCATAGTGCGGGTAATCCCGGACCTGATTATCTTCTTCGAAGGTGATGGGTCAAGCTTCCACGCGGCCCGATTCGTCGGAAAGGCAGTGATGATACCGCCAACACGCGCCTCGATATTCTCTCCGCGTTCTCTTGCCGTCGTGCTCTATATTGGAACCTCCAATGATGGCGTATATGTGCCCGTTGGATGGCATCGCATTCGCGGGTGCTACAAAGTGTGTACGATCTGCAACTCCTTGGAAGTTTCTTGCTTTGCTGCCTGTTGCTGCTGCTGTCTATTCTCGGTAGGCGCTGAGGAAGAAGCCACAGCCGATACTGGCATCGGTTGCGCAATCATCGGCTGCTGGTATTGTTGGTACTACATGTTTGGCGACCCCCCCCAATGTGCCTGAACATGTGGGGCGAGGTACGGATTCCCCGGCTGCCCAGAGTGGAAAGCAGCCATTTGATGGGGGAAAGCGTAGTGTTGTGCCGGTGCCGTGTGGAATACATGCTTTGTAGGTTCGGATTTCCCTATGGCGTCATCTCTTTCCTTCTGCTCCTTGGCCTGCTGCGTGTATTTGCAGTCTCTGGTGAAATGGCCCTTGTTTTCGCCACACACGCAACAATACGGCGTTTTCGGGGCGCCGCCATTGCGCCCTCGACCTCGTCCGCCTCTGTTAGCACGGCCCCCCCGGTTCTGCTGTCCTCCTCCCCGGGTTTCATGAAACTGACTATCGTTTTGCTTCGGGGGTGCAGGGTTGGATGACTCCTCCTGAAGGTTGTTGACATAACCTTGATTCTGTCCCCACTTCTGCTGATTCTATTGATTCTGCTTCGGGGTATTTTGTTTGAGGCTGTTTATTGATACCTTGCGCTTCTGCAGGTCTTCCTCTGAAATGGTGAATTTTCTCATCTCATCGAACAATTGCTTTACGCTTTGGGTACCTCCCCGGTCAACACTTCGGCGCACGGCCCACTTTTGAGGCCTCCGATGGCCGAGGCGATGACCGTGTCGTCGACACATTCGGGACTTGTGCCCGCATCCGGATGATGCGTTCCAGGTACTTGGCCATTGGCTCGTCATCTGGTTGATACAAGGTGAGCAGATCCATTATGGTTTTCTTTTCGGCTTGAAGCCCCTGAAATGTTGCCAACAGCTCCTCTTTTGCCTGCCTCCATGACCGAATGGATAATGGACGCAGGGACATGTACCAATCATGTGCCACATCTTGCATTGCCAGAATCAAAGTCTTGGCCAGTAAGGATTCGTTGCCTCCTGCTGAATATATTGCAGCCTCGTAACTTGATATGAACCTTTTGGGATTGGATTTACCATTAAAGTGCGGGATTTTGGGCTTGTACCCCGGTGGCCATGGGTATTTTTGCAGCTCGGGGGACAAAGGGGACGCCATGTCAACCATATCCGGGGCCCCTTGCATGAGGCCGAACCCGGATATCCGACCTCGCTCTCGCCGGTTCTTGCTCCAAGTGCCCGAATCTCCCGCCGTAACCTTTCGCTTCTCTTGCCGCGTGATCGACCGCTACCCGGGTCGCCGTTATCCCGTTTCTTGCTTCGATGTCTCCTTGCAACCGATCACGGTATGCCTTTAGCTCCTCGATTCCGGGGTTGTGTGCTCATCCAAAGGCTTTAACAGCTTGGAATTCCCGGATCGGTGCGTCCACCGCATTCGGGCTGCTGGTCCGGGTCAGCCTCCGCGTCTTCCGCCGCCCCTCGGCGACTGCGGCTTCCACATCGGATGGGATCGGCGCTCCGTCTCGCTGCTCTAACGGCATTTTCTTCGGCGGCCGGATCCGGCCGCGGAGGCGTCGGATTCGGTGGCGGAGGCGCGCCCCGACGCCGTGGCTTCGGGAGTACCGGATCCGAGCCGGTTGCTGCTGAAGGAATGATTTCGTCAATGGTTGGCATTTGCTTTCTTTAACTTCTAGCTTTTCCCTTGGGTGGCATGACAAGTCCGGGCGACAACCACGGTGGGCGCCAATGTTGTTTCGGCCCCTTGGGGTTGCTCCCAATAAAGGACCGAAACCGGAAAGAACTGGAAAATACGGAATTACAATGCGAGACAAACAACGCAAACCTTATATACCATGTCCTCCGGCTAAAACGCACGGAGTCCAGAAGTCCCTTTACAACGTCCCCTGAGGGGTCTACTTATAGGAAGTCGTGTTGCATTTTGTACAAGAATGCCCCTGGCAACCCTAATTTCTATGTACAGGAGTAGCCGACACAGGGCAGACAAGTAAATGGCCAAAGGGCCCACCCTTGCCGGTTAACCGCCGACCAGCACACATCCGGACTCTTCTTTCTGCTGGGCCGCCGAATGCGTCCAGGCTTGTGCCGAATGCGCGCCTTCTCGCGCTATCGGGGTTTTCGCCTGGCGCCCGATGACGCCGAATGCGCGCCTTCCCGCGCTATCGGGGTTTTCCGTCCCGGCGCCTGATGTTGACGCCGATTGCGCGCCTTCTCGCGCTATCGGGGTTTCCGCCTGGCGCCCGACGACGACGAATGCGCGTCTTCCCGCGCTATCGGGGTTTTCCGTCCCGGCGCCTGATGTCGATGCCGAATGCGCGCCTTCTCGCGCTATCGGGGTTTCCGCCTGGCGCCCGACAACGCCGAATGCATGTCTTCCCGCACTATCGGGGTTTCTGTCTGGCGCCCGGCGATGCCGAATGCGCGTCTTCCCACGCTATTGGGGTTTCCGTCCTGCGTTGACGCCAGATGCGCGCCTGCGCGCGCTTTTGGCCGTGCCTGCGTACATCAAACACATGAGGCGCACACAATCAGAGGGGGCCAATTCCACTCCCGCCCCCAACACTCTTCTGAGGTTGAAACTCTTTATATGTTATGGTCCATCCATCTACACATATCTCAGGCATGAAACACGAAGGGGCATCTAACTTTCTAATGTGTGGAGGTATCTTCTGAGGGATTAAGTCTAAGCCAAGTTGCGAGATAGAATTCAAGTCTGTCTTACTCCTCAAAAGTAGCTCTTGCGAGACTGCTTTCCTTTTCTTGTTTGATTGAGTCTGAAGCTTCTGGGATGCCTCAACTCTTTCATCACTTGACTTGTTCTGAAGACAAGATAAGCCATAATGTCTGCAACAATGACATGGCTCTCGAATTCCAAGTGCTTCATTAAGGTTGCCTTCATTGGATTGTAGATTCTTCCCCTGTCTCTCGCAATCGGCATTTTCATCCGCCCTTCTCGAGTTTCATTGGTCGACTTTCCCGAATGAAACCGGATATCTCGCTTGTGATTCCACTCCACTTATCTTAAGATCCCGCATAGTCGATGACTTGTGCTTGACAGTAGAGGATGAGGGGAACATGGATGGATCTTCTTGACACTTTAGAATAGCTCCTTCAATGTCACCTTGGAGAAGTAGAGCTTGCACCGACAAAAGATTTTGGAACTTAGCTGTCTGAACTCTTGTCATCTCGAGGATATGAGCCTGCCAAGCTTTCATCTGTTCATTGCTCATTGGAGTTGCTGAAGTGGTCTGCTGACTCTGATCATTAGCATCTTTTCCATTGACACCATCGATTGAGTTTTCCATCTGATGATGTAACAAGGACTAGATAAGTAGAAGTGTATAAGGATATAAAGCATGATGCCAAGTAAGACAGGAGTTATCAAAGATTGGGATGTTAGAAGGATAGCTAGAATAAAAAAGGACTCTACTCCACTTTAACAAAGATAGAGCTACACTTCCAACTTTAACTTCAGAGCCTACTTCGGGACACCGAAAAGGAGACGACACACAGGCAAAACCACAAACAAGCAAAACAAGCAAGCAACACACCATCGATTCTACACGTGCTTCTTCATCAATGGTGGTCATCCTAAAGGGCAGATGATAGATGATAAGGGCCATCGAAATTTTTTTTAAACAAAACTGATTCATAAACTTTTAGTAAACCAATCAAAATAAAAATTCAAGGAGATAAGAAATTAATAGCTCGAAGGAAGCTATTCAAGGAGGGGATACAACTCAAGGATGAAGATAATAATCGAATTCAATGGTCAAGGGTTGACAAAATAGTTTTATAACAAAATAAGCTTTTGAAAATGACCGCTATCTTAGCATACGTCCCTACGATCGACATTGAGCCGATACCATCTATAACACCCTGGTTTTCAAAAGAGAACCAAAGGCCATCATATGTGTGCCCAGGAAGTCCACACATATAACATAGAATGGAAATATCAAGAATAATGTACTATAAAATAACGATAATATACTTAATAACACTTACAAACATCGCCTAACACGGAACGGATTGCGTAACTCCTCTTCGAGCTCCATCTTCACGGGACAAATTGACTCGGGGCTCCGTACGCCAAGCAACTCGTACATCTCAATGCCTTTGTTCTTCTAAGTACACCTTGCTAGCAAACTATAGCAAGGTGAGTCCATGTCGAACTCAACAAGTACAAAGCGAAAAGTAATATGATATGCATGGCTTGAACAAGGTAAAGCTCGGAAGTATAATCAAGCGGTAGCACTTTTAGTAGGAGGTATATTTTAATTAGCAACCTACTACTAATCAACTTGGTATAAAAGCCCAACCCTTAATTATGGTTCAAGTAGAATTAAGAGTTGATTAACATCGTCATTATATTATATAGATCATAACATGATCACCAAATCGCGAGATCGCTATCTCGCAGAACACAGGATGGCAATCCCGATAAAACCCGAGGTAGCAACCTCCATAAACTTCTCCACCATCAAAGATCCATGAGGTCCATTTGCTAATCCGAGGGCGCTGGGCCGCTCATACCGAGAGCTCGGACGATATATCGGTTTGATCAAACTCGCGCAGAGGTGTACACTTTCCCTCCAGTCGTGATTCCCATTTGCCCGGGGTCATGACTCCCCAAAACACTACCAAGGTGAATGGGCGGGGTCTCACTACGAGGCTCGTTCACGGGTCATAGGTAGTGGTAGCCCGATCGCAATGTCCCAAGCACATGAGAGACGTCCCCGCACACGCCGCTCCACCGCGGATCTCCCAGTAACCCTCATGCTTCGAACTTGGGATCACCCTTCTCACCATAGCTATGGCACCCGCTCGGCAGTTACCAACCTACCTATGATGACTCCCGATAATTTGCCCGCAGCCATATAGCCCGGAGTCGTACGAAATGTCCTGCTTGAACCGTCTAGGAACCGGTCCTTAAGGAGAGCAGACACGGATGCCCCCGTCGCTACGGGTCTCCACACTAGCATCCGCATCTCTCTTGCTTCACCAACCAATGATGCATCCCGCATCAGACATGACCACCATGGCCGCAGCCATTACCATCAGCTTTACTTAAGAAGCAACATTTTAACTGTATAACATTAATGAGTAGGTAAGTGGAGCACTAGCAGACCTATATCCTATCTATAAACCCCCATGGGTGATATATGGATAGTAGTGGCTAGTATGTCCTTAGGTTTGATGTATTAAACACATGCATGTAATTAATATTGTTCTTGGGACCAAAATGATCAAAGGGTGCCTGCACTTGCCTTAAATCCAAAGATCAACTGCTCTGTAATCTGTAGCTTCTATCTTCTCGGTCTCCAACTCGGCTGCACTTGTTGATCCTCGGCCTCCGATCTTCGACTTGTCCACTTGCTCTTCGTCTACTCGCAACAAGCAAGCAACACAAACAAACAATACTAAGAACAGGCATTACACAAAAGAAATGCTAAAGAAAGAGCGGACTAAATGATAGGGCTCGAGGCTACGATCTCAAGAGCGCAATAATGACCAACAAAGAAGCTATCGTTAGTAGGGCACAACTGACGAGGTTGCTTTAGGCTAATCGCATTTTGAAAAGAGCATCAATAGGTCATTAAACAAGCTTACACTAAAGGTGCATTTTCAAAAGCATCAAACGAGACTATTGTCACTGCCAACGTGTAGCTTACTTCGAGACGATTCCAACGAGTCCAAGATTGCCTAAAACGGAGCTATAACGGAGAAGTTATGGCTAAAACAAGGTTAGGGACTAATCTGCAGAAAACAGGACTTAAATCTAATTACTTTGAACTGCGCTAGACTGATACGCAATTAGGATAAACTGCAGGGGCTTTTCTGCAAAGCTACCATGGCTGACCAGATGGTTGACCAGTTGACCTGGTCAACGCTTGCGTGGCGCTGACGTGGCGCCGCGGGCTGCCACGTCGGCAATGGGGCCGGGTTGACTGCGGCTGACTCCGCGGTCAACAACGTATCCGGGCCGTTGGCCTCGATCGAACGGCCGTGAAGGGCCGGCCGGGATGGTCACTGGAGCAGAGCTGCCGGCGGCGGCGGGGTCGCCGGAGCTTCACCGGCGTTGGCCAGATCGGCGCTACGGGCGTCCGCTTGACACGCGGATGGCACGGGGGTGACGAGCGCGGCCTCGCGGTGCCGATGCGGGGTTTCGCGGCGGCGGAGACCGGCCGGAGGCGGCGGCAGCTCGCGGCGGCGCCATGGCCGGCGAGCGGAGCTCGGCGGGAAGCGGCTACGCGGCACGGAGGGTAGCGCGAGCGCGCGGGCGGGTAGCGTATGCGAAGGCAAACGCGATGCGATCCTCGGCCATGACTGCTTGCGGCGAGGCGCGATGGAACACGCGGCGAGGCGGACCGAGGCGGCAACGCGACTTCGGCGCGGTCGTGCGGTGTGCACGGAGCGGGAGAGGGGTCGGGGTCAGCGCCGGGGGGGTTCTCACCTCGTCACGGAGCTCGGCAAGGCGGCCTCCTTGACGGGGACTCCGCTGCGGTGGAGATCGACGGTGGCGCGGACGAGCTCGAGGGCGACGGCGACTTTGGCGGCGCGCTAGGGCTTCGGGTGGCGGCGCGGGCTCGGCTAGGGTTCCAAAGGGGGCCGCGGAGCGCTGGGGCCATGCCTTTATAGGCGCGGGCGATCCTCGTGGCGCGAGCTCACGGACGGGCGGCGGCGCGCATGCCGTGCGATGCGGGAGCCGGGAGGCAGCCGACGAGCCGGGGCCGCCGGGGGCCCGCGTGGCGTTGGCCGGGCTTGGGCGGAGCGGGCCGCGGCCAGGCGGGCCTATCGCGCCGCGCACAGTGGGCCGGCTAGCGGGCCGCTCGGCCGGTCGCGGGAAGGGGAGGGAAAGGCCATAGCGGGCCGCGGCTGCTGGGCTTAGCCTGCTGAGCCGGCTGGGCTGCTCGTCTTGCGGCCTGGCTGGCTTGCGGGCTGGCTTGCTGGGCCACTGGCAGGCCAGAAAGAGGAGGCAGGCCAGATTCGCTGGAGGAAAAAAAGAAGAAAAGAAAAAGGGTTTTCTTTTCTCAAAAGGGATTTCCAAACCTCTTTTCAAACCAAAACTTGAAGAGTCTTTTTGGGACTTTGCTATAAATATTTTTAGGGAATATAAATCCATTTTCCAAAGGCTTTTCTAACTCAAGCTTTGGACTCATTTTTGAAATAGTGATTTTTGAAGGCTTTCTATATTCAACAAAGAGAAGGTCGACGTCGTGACTTGCTCGGGTTTTAGAAATTATTTTTCACACACAATCACAACAAAGCAAGACACACCACACAAGCACACTTTGGTTAACTTTATAAAAGTTTTATAAAACCACATTTTTCTCATTTTATATTGGAAATAATTGAATTAAATCTTGGTTATTTTTAGGAAAAATTAATAAATCCTTTATTTTATTTAGTGTTTTCTAATAACAAATTTTAACCCAAATTTTAGGATGTTATAAACGGCGCCAGAAATGCTTGTTGGTTAATATTACGCTGTATCGGATTTGGGTAAGGATTCTAGTTCCCCAGCAACGGCTCAAGAAATGCTTGTTAGCAGATCTTAGCGCAATCACTAGAATTAAGTAAATGTGACTAGCGTATGGTAGCTAAGCCTACTACAAACCCGAACTACTACCAGAGAGAGGGTGTCACAATTCCTCTTCCGGCAACAGCCTAAGGATGCTAAGCTAAGCTAAACTCTAGTGACAACGTAGGACTAACCAAAGGGTAACTCTGCAAGCGCACAGGTACCGATGTAGCACTTCAACCGGGTGAGTACTCCGGTGTCGAATTTGTAGTTCGCTCACGGGAAGCGGATTAAGACTCTCTAGCAAATGTGTGATGGAAATCCGTGGTGGTTCTACTCAATCCAAGCTATTGATATTGATAAAGGGTATGAGTGTTGTTATGAGTGATAACTAAGAGTAACTAGTAGGTAGCTAGCTAGGTGGGAGGACAACGAGTGAGTAAGGACTCCTATGTATCTAACTATACTTCGTGTTCTAATCTAACTAGTGTAACGACTTAACTAAACTAATGCCTAGACCATCGATGTGATAGGGGAGATCGGGCCGACAAATAGGAGGGTAGCGTCTCCCGAGGGACTAACTCCTATTCCAATGACCTATGACTTTAATGGGCGCCCTACACCCTACCCCTAACGTAAACGATATAACCGAAAGGCTGCGTTCGTCACAACCGCCCCGCCGTAATACGTTGGACAAAGGAATGGACTTACCACTAAAGAGTGAATGGAATAACCAATCATCGATAGGGTGCATCCACTATTAAGCACTAGCCTAAGCACCTCGCCTAATCTAGTCTTAAGACTCCGGCTACCACGTAAGTAGCCTCGTCCCCAGTTGGTAGTGAAACACACACAAAGGATCTAGACACTAACTAGTTCAGACTCTACACTAATGAGACTAAGACACAACACTACTACACTAGTATAGCAGTGCACTAAGTAAATACTAAAACTAAAGTACTCAAAGTAAAGACTTAATAAAGTAAAGCAATACTATATTAATATAAGAAAAGTACTTCAAAAGTAAAGGTACAAGAGCTATACCGCATTCTCCGTAAGACGACTCCGAGACCCAAGCTTCGCTCGACTCGACTCTAACTCCCACTCTAGACTAGACTACACTACTCTTGATCTCCCAAGAGAGCTTGAGCTTGAGAACACTAATGTGAACTACTTGGGGACACTTTACAATGAGAGACTAGGAAGGTATTTATAGTGGAGGCGGAGTAGGGGTTACTCCGCCGCCACGTCGCCGATCCGTGTGCTCTCCGCCATGCGCCGTTGGATCAAACCGACCATCAACCGACTTGAATGGACGTCTCTCGGTGCGGACACGTGGGAGTCATGCGGGAAGGCGGTGGAAGCGAACCGACCCCAAGTGGGGCCCACTGCAGGTCGGCCGACTGGGTCCGGGCCGACCAGGGTCCCACCGGCCTTCTAGAAGGTCCAGTGGCAGTGGGTGCAATGCCAAGGTGTCCCGCCACCAAAGGCGGCCGGCCGACTTGGCATTGGACCCCGGTCCACGTGGCGCCTTCTTCTGGTGCTGTCCCGGCTTGTCACATGTAGTCTTATCCGAAGTTGGGTTCACTTGATATCTTGCTTGCTTCCATGTGGATCCTTGGTCCATTGTACCAATCGATGGAATGTTGATGTGTGGTACATTTGGATCCAGGATCGTTTCTCCCCAGTAGAGTTCGGACCTCGCTTGGTGGTCAGTCCCGGTGAGACTAGAATCAGTCGAGGACCCGGGTTTTGGTCTCACAGGGCTGTTTCCGGCCTTTCCCGCATTTCACAAGCTAAGAATACAAGTGGAACTTTATTAGGGATAAATATGCTCATGTGATGCTTATCTTCCTTCTATCGAGGACTGTTGATGGGTTTCTGAGTGTACCAAAACTGGTCTTTATTCCCGTCAACACCAACCTAGACCTTGATGATCACCCTAGTGAATTCTCCTATGAGTGTTATGACGAGTTATTTGAAGACTATGGTAATGAGTCAAAACACCCATTGGAGGAGAAACACACAAGGCAAGGGTGCGAAGAGGTCTACGGACCCGACCGAGAAGAACGACAACAGCAGAAGCTCTCTCGGAGAGTCTATCACCGTCATGAGTCGGAATGGATAGATGAGGCCGAAGCCTCAAGAGAAGTCGTCAAATTGCCTATGCAAGTACGACAGATATTTTGTCAAGTTATGGGCATAGACGACGGGTTTGGTTATGATCCTAGCCTTGGGATCAATATCATCTCTCATTTCCTTAGCCTTTGCCCAATGTCTAGCCGATCTAGGTCGAAAAACATCTCAAACTCCCATCGGGTCAAATCCTCGAGTGCACTAGAGTTCTTCACTCTGCTAGGTTAGGATCGACGACCGCAAAATTCTCCTAGACTTTCATGTCTTTGACCTTCCAATAGATTCCTCCCATCGTATCATCATCGGAAGGCCAGTTATGATAATCCTAGAGACCATGTTAGGAAAGGAGACTTTGAAGCTTAAGGTTGGCAAGGAATATCTACCCGTGTCGTTCTCACGATCACTCAACACGCGGGTAGAACCTGAGCCTGTACCAAACACTGTAGAGGAAGTGATGTCGGCCACCTTAGCAGACATGGCCCAACCAGATCTCGAGGAGGACTCTAAGTACTTTAGTAAGGAAGAAAGCAATGAACCTCCCATTAAGCTCAACACCTCCGAAATTCCTAAACCATCTCCTGTTGAGCTTAAGCCACTTCCTCCTGGTCTTAAGTACGCCTTTCTACACGATAATCGGGAGACTCCAGTTATCATAAGTGACAAGCTTTCTAATGTAGAAACCCAACAGCTTCTCACTGTCCTGGAGTCACATCGATCGGTCTTGGGGTATTCGCTCCAAGATTTAAAAGGGAATAGCCCTGCTCTCGCACTCATCGAATCCCGATCGATCTCGAAGCCACACCATCAAGGAACCGCAAAGGCGGTTAAACAATGCCATCGAGAGAGGTAGTGAAGAAGGAAGTTCTCAACCGCTTCACGCCGGGATCATCTACCCAAGTACCTCACGGTGATTGGGTTAGTCCAAGTTCATGTTGTCCCGAAGAAAGGAGGAATGACGGTAGTTCGCAATGAGAGGAATGAACTCATCCCTCAGCGTACCGTCACTGGGTGGCGTATGTGCATTGACTATCGTAAGCTCAGCAAAGCCACCAAAAAGGATCATTTCCCTCTTCCTTTCATCGATGAGATGCTGGAATAACTAGCAAAACACTCCTTCTTTTGTTTCCTTGATGGTTACTCTGGTTACCACCAAATCCCAATCCATCCTGATGACCAGAGTAAGACAACTTTTACATGCCCCTATGGGACGTACGCTTATCGACGAATGTCTTTTGGGTTATGCAATGCCCCCGCATCCTTCCAACGCTGCATGATGTCCATATTTACGGACATGATAGAAAACATCATGGAAGTGTTCATGGTTGACTTCTCCGTTTATGGAAAACCTTTGCTTTGAGTGCCTAAGGAATCTAGATAAGGTTCTTCAAAGGTGCGAGGAGAAGCATCTAATCCTGAATTGGGAAAAATGCCAATTCATGGTGAGAGAAGGGATAGTTCTCGGACATAGAATATCCGAGCGGGGATAGAGGTGGATAGAGCGAAAATCGAAGTAATCGAACAACTTCCACCTCCCACAAATGTCAAGGGGATTCGGAGTTTCCTTGGACACGCCGGATTCTATCGGCGTTTCATCAAAAACTTTTCTCAAATAGCCCGGCCTCTCACTAGCCTTCTTGCCAAGGAAACCCCCTTTGTTTTTGATGAAGAGTGCTATGCAGCCCTCTATACCCTCAAGCAAGCACTCATTTCGCGCCCATCATACAACCACCGTGACCGGGGTCTCCCTTTTGAGATCATGTGTGATGCGAGCGACTTTGCCGTAGGAGCCGTTCAGGTCAACCTAAGGATCGTAGGCATCATGCTATAGCCTACGCAAGCAAAACTCTATCTCGGCCCTCGCCTAAACTACACGACCACCGAGAAGGAACTTTTGGCGGTGGTTTTTGCCATTGACAAGTTCCGATCCTATCGGTGGGGGCAAAGGTGATTATCTACACGGACCATGCCGCTCTCAAGTACCTCCTCACCAAGAAGGATGCAAAGCCTAGACTCATTCGGTGGATTCTTCTACTCCAAGAGTTTGATATAGACATTCGAGATAAGAAAGGAGTAGAAAATTCAGTGGCCGATCACTTGTCACGGCTGCAACCGCAAGTAGATTCTTCTCTTCCCATCAATGATTATCTTAGAGATGACACTCTCCTTAAGGTCACAGCATCAGACCCTTGGTATGCTAACATCGTCAACTTCATGGTTTCTGGGTACGTCCCACCTAGAGTAGACAAAAAGAAACTCATACAGGAAAGTCGGGTTCACATGTGGGATGACCCGTACCTGTATCGAGTTTGTGCCGATGGTTTGGTAAGGCGTTGTGTGCCTGTCTATGAAGCAACCAAGATTCTTGAGAGATGTCATGCATCACCATATGGTGGACACTATGGTGCATTTCGGCCTCATGCCAAAGTATGGCAAAGCAGATTCTTTTGGCCCACCATGTATAAGGATGCCATGGAATTTGTCCGAAGATGCCCAAGATGTCAAAAGCATGGAAACATCAACTCAAGAGACGCCATGCCCCTCCACTATAATCTTCAGGTTGAACTCTTTGACGTTTGGGGAATAGACTACATGGGTCCATTCCCTAAGTCAGGAGATTCAGAATATATACTAGTGGCGGTAGACTATGTCTCTAAGTGGGTAGAAGCCATGCCTTGCCGAGCAGCCAATTCGAAGAATGCCAAGCGACTGTTCCATGAAGTCATCTTTCCTCGCTTTGGCACTCCAAGGGTAGTCATTAGTGACGGAGGAACTCATTTCATTGACCATACCTTTCGGAAGTATCTCTCTGATCAAGGGATAGACCATAGAGTTGCCACTCCTTATCATCCACAAACGAGTGGGCAGGCAGAAACTTCCAACAAGCAAATCAAGAATATCCTTCAAAGGACAGTCAATGAAACGAGAAAAGGATGGAAGGACAAATTACCTGATGCACTATGGGCCTACCGAACGGCGTACAAAACTCCAATAGGCATGACACCATATCAACTAGTCTGTGGAAAGACATGTCATTTGCCTGTGGAGTTAGAATTCAAGGCCTATTGGGCAATCAGGAAATGGAACATGGACCTTCCAGCCGCCGGAATTAAACGACAAATGCAACTTGCTGAGCTAGACGAATGGAGAGAAAACGCTTATCACAACTCCAAGCTCTACAAGGAGCGAACCAAGCGGTGGCATGACAAACGAATCAAAATCAAAGAATTTAATCCAGGAGACAAGGTACTTCTCTTTAACTCTTGCGTAAAGCTATTCGATAGAGGTAAGCTTAGGAGTAAGTGGGATGGACCATATAGCATTCTTGCCTAATCCCCTCATGGTGCCATCACCCTTCAAGACGAGGCAGGTAATGTATTTAAGGCTAATGGGCAACATTTGAAAATCTTTCTTGAACCTGAGATGCCCCAACTTGAGGAAGTAGATGTCTTTGAGCTCATAGAAGTAACATAGTCATCTCCCTTTTCCTGCTTTGATCTTGTGTGTGCCTCTTTAATTTTTGTTCCTTCCTCGGTATGCTTTAATTAATAAAAAATAGTAATAAATATATGTTTTTTTTTCAATAATCTAAGTTCACCTTAAATAATTTGTTGTTAGTTTGCTTTGAATAAATTACTCTGACTGGTGCTTTGAGCCAGTCAGAGCATGCTCAATTAACAAAAGTTGCAAGAATGAACTTGAGCACAGGAGAAGGTCAAATGATGCAAAGATCCTAGTGTGGGGGACGTGTGCCACTTCTCCCAATCGAGGCTTCGTCACGTCAAATGCCAGGTGCATTTTTCCTAAAACCCACATGATTTCCTTGCTCTTTTCTAAGTTTGAGTGAATTAAAATCTTGATCACATAAATCAGACTTAAAAATTTGCCTTGAGAAAGTTAAGTTTAATCATGATGTGTGATTTTCTCAAAGTTGGCTGGTATAAACTTTATTCCATGATCATAAACTTGATGCTAGTGGGAAAAACCTTACAGACCACATGTCAACTAAGTTGTTGTGAAATGTGATATGGTAAAGATAGTGTTACATCTTCTCTATACTTGAACTTGGAGAAAATTTGTTTTTGATAAAACTTTGAAAACCTCATGGCTTAGTGACTCCTCAATTGGTGATAAATTCCTACCATGGCCAAATACACTTTACAATGTTGCAAACCTCCCACATTTGCTATTTGCTTTGTGTTGAGTATGGTCGAGCCTTGCGACCCTTGTTTAGAGATTTTTCGTCATACTCCTAAGATCAAGATCCACATACCACCAAATATGCTACTTCTAATCCGGAAGTACGCAACCATTCTTATGCTACTCCTACCCTGGGAGTACGCATCCTCATACCATCATTATTCTGCTACTCCTACCCTGGGAGTACACATCTTATCACCATTATTATGCTACTCCTACCCTGGGAGCACGCATCATCATCCATACCACCATTCTTGTGCTGCTTCTACACTGTAAGTACGCACCTTCACCATTTCCACCATATAGGTTGCTCCATGCTCCAAAGTTAGAAATTCTCTCTCAGTTATCATTTGTTAGGTGAGACACATCCCAAAAAGGCTAGTTCTTATTAGATCCATTATAGTTCAAAAAAAAGAAGAAAAAAAGAAGAAAAGAAAAAAAAAGAAAGAAAAAAAGAGAAAAAAAAGAGAGAAGAGAGAAAAAAAGAAAGAAATAAAAAAGGGAGAATGCTAGCCTTGTCTCGGTAGAGAATAGAAATTAAAAGAGAGAGATCTGTCAAATAGAGGAGCAACCTAGTCCACTACTATACATTCTATACCACACACTTGCACATCTTGATCTGGGAATATGACACTTCTCTACAAGGATCCGGGCTTTTGACCAAGCAACATACGCAAAGTAAGTATGCCATCTTTTTTTTCATTCCTACCTTGAGCTCCACATAAGCCTGTTTAGAAGTAGGATGAATTATAGAAGGCAACTTTTATCATATGCCTTAGTGAGGAATCAATACACCTTTGAGTGATTTGAGAGTACCACTTGAGGAGTTTACCAAGGCCATGTTGTTTTAATTTTGTGCGTAAAAGAAAAATCTCCAAGTTGCTTGTTATAGAAGTGTGTGATGTCTGCATATCTGCATCATTCCATTTCTCAACCACCTAAGGCAACATGTTAGACACTTCAACAAACTCACTAGTACATGCAAATGACTTGGAATAATTTTTATACTAGCATCATACTTAGAGAAGTTATAACTCTTGGTTAATCTGAGCTTTGCTCGGGACGAGCAAAGGTTTAGTGTGGGGGATCTTGTTGATGGTCATTAAACCCTGTTTATAACCATCAACTATTGCTTAATATGACATGAAAAGAATCACAGAGCATAGTTGTAGGGTTTAAAACTAACAAGTTCCACAAGTTTTGGTGCTCTCAGTTGTTTTGCAGGTATCCTAAAATATCACTATATAAAAGTACCTTAAATGACGAATTGGAGCATACCATTGTGAAGGTCTCGTCGCGCTGATCGAAACGGATATATTATTTGCTATGTTCGGACTTCGGAACGAGAAGATATTAAGGAGAGAAGAATTCACATAAAATGATGACAACATTGCACCTGAAGTCAACGGACAACGACTGACACGCGGGCCCGCCCTGTCCCCATCGCGGCATCAACTGGCGAGGTGGAGGCAGGTGCTGCCAGGCGGGCCCCATGCCGGCAGGCGCTGCCCCCTCCAACTCCATCACGCGCCTGAGGGCGCCAACCACGCGGCGACACGTGGCGGGGCTGTCCCCCCACGCGCGCGCACGCGGGACAGCGCGAGCGGGAGGCGGCCGGCCCGGTCCAGCAGCCAGGCGGGCCATGTGGCGCCAGCAGATAGGGCGCGGGAGGCGGTGGCCCGGTCAGGCGCGGCTCAGGGCGGTTGGACCGGCCAAACCGGCCGGTCTGACTACCCAGTTGTCCTGTTTCCTCTGCAGTAAATGAAAAACAGCGACCAGTGCTCCGGTTCAGGTCCGGTTCGTGGCCTTAGGATCCGGTTCTCCTCTGGTTTTCTGCGCCAACACGTGGTGGACTTACCCACTGTTGGTTAATATTACGCTGTACCAGATTTTGGTAAGGATTCTAGTTCCCGGCAACGGCTCAAGAAATGCTTGTTAGCAGATCTTAGCGCAATCACTAGAATTAAGTAAATGCGACTGGCGTCTGGTAGCTAAGCCTACTGCAAACCCGAACTACTACCGGAGAGAGGGTGTCACAATTCCTCTTCCGGCAAATGTGACCTAAGAATGCTAAGCTAAGCTAGACTCTAGTGACAATGTAGGACTAACCAAAGGGTAACTCTGCAAGCGTACAGGTACCGACGTAGCACTTCAACCGGGTGAGTATTCCGGTGTCGAATTTGTAGTTTGCTCATGGGAAGCGGATTAAGACTCTCTAGCAAATGTGTGATGGAAATCCGTGGTGGTTCTACTCAATCTAAGCTATTGATATTGATAAAGGGTGTGAGTGTTGATATGAGTGATAAACTAAGGGTAACTAGTAGGTAACTAGCTAGGTGGGAGGACAACGAGTGAGTAAGGACTCCTATGTTTCTAACTATACTTCTGTGTTCTAATCTAACTAGTGTAACAACTTAACTAAACTAATGCCTAGACCATCGATGTGATAGGGGAGATCGGCTGACAAATAGGAGGGTAGCATCTCCCGAGGACTAACTCCTATTCCAAATGGACCTATGACTTTAATGGGCGCCCTACAGCCTACCCCTAATGCAAATAGATATAACGAAAGGCTGCGTTCGTCACAACCGTCCCCGCTATATTACGTTGGACGGTGAATGGATTTACCACTCAAGAGTGAATGGAATTACCAATCAACGATAGGGTGCATCCACCGTAAGCACTAGCCTAAGCACCTCGCCTAATCTAGTCTTAAGACTCGGCTACCACGTAAGTAACCTCGGCCCCAGTTGGTAGTGAAACACACACAAAGGATCTAGACACTAACTAGTTTAGACTCTACACTAATGAGACTAAGACACAACACTACTACACTAGTATAGCGATTGCACTAAGTAAATACGAAAGTAAAGTACTCAAAGTAAAGACTTAATAAAGTAAAGCAAGACTATATTAATATAAGAAAAGTACTTTGAAAGTAAAGGTACAAGAGCTATACCAGATTCTCCAAAAGACGACTCCGGAGACCCGAGCTTCGCTCGACTCGACTCTAACTCCCATTCTAGACTATACTACACTACTCTTGATCTCCCAAGAGAGCTTGAGCTTGAGAACACTAATGTGAACTACTTGGGGACACTTTACAATGAGAGACTAGGGGGGTATTTATAGTGGAGTAGGGGTTACTCCAGCGCCACATCAGCGATCCGTGTGCTCTCCGCCATGCGCCGTTGGATCAAACCGACCTTCAACCGACTTGAATGGACGTCTCTCGGTGCAGGACACGTGGGAGTAATGCAGGAAGGCGGTGGAAGCGAACCGACCCCAAGTGGGGCCCACCTGCAGGTCGACCGACCTATGGTTGGCTGACAGGTGGGTCCCACTGGCCTTCTAGAAGGTCCAGGTGGCAGTGGGTGCAATGCCAAGGTGTCCTGCCACCAAAGGCAGGTCGGCCGACTCGGCATTGGACCCTGGTCCACGTGGCGGCTTCTTGGTGCTGTCCCGCTTGTCACGTGTAGTCTTGTCCGAAGTTGGGTTCACTTTATATCTTGCTTGCTTCTATGTGGATCCTTGTTCCATTGTACCAATCGAGGTGGAATGTTGATGTGTGATACATTTGGATCCAGGATCAGGTTCTCATGTAGAGTTCAGGGACCCTGCTTGGTGGTCAGATCCTGGTGAGACCCGAGAATCGAGGTCGAAGACACGGGTTTTGGTCTCACGGCCTGTTTCTAGTTTTCCTGCATTTCACAAGCTAAGAGTACAAGTGGAACTTTATTAGTGATAAATATGCTCATGTGATGCTTATCTTCCTTCTATCGAGGACTGTTGACGGATCTCTGAGTGTACCAAAACTGGTCTTTATTCCCGTCAACAATATCCCCCAAGCTTAACCTTTGCTCGTCCCGAACAAATGATCAAAACTTGGTTCGATTGGATCAGGTATTATTACTATGTCAACATCTCAATAGTACTAAGTGCACAACAAAGAACTTCTCTTTGAATGGAAATTTTAGCAATGTTAACACACCCGTATTACTCTTGCACCCATGGGGCTTATGGCATTAACTCAGTCTTGGGATGTTGGAAGACAGAACAGTTTTGAATAGAGCATCTACCTTTCTCATTCTTTTAGCAAGTTTCATGCCAGAGGTTTTTGATAAGTTTTTCCAAAGAAGTCTTAATGTTCCTCAAATGGTTTCTCTCAAGTCACTCAAGTGGTGTATGAATCCTCACTAAGGCACATCATGTGTTTGCCTTTCAAAGACATCCTATCTCTAATAAGGCTTTATGTGGGGCTTAAGTAGGTATGTCAAGGAATAGCGTACTTGCAAGGCATATGTTGTCTTAGTTAAGAAAAATTGAAGTCTTGGACCACAATGAGTTTTATCATACCCCTTAGATCAAGATGTAAAATGGAATGGATGAATGTGATGGGTGATAAAGTAATGAGGGAAAAGTGGATGTATGGTGGATGAGGTTGCTCCTTTATTTTATGCTATCTGTCTTTCTACTTCTATTGAGACAAGGCTAGCTCTTTCTTTCTTTCTCTCTTTTTTTTTGTTTTTTTTTCAATAGATGCCTAACCTTTATGGGATGTGTCTCACCTACAAATGATACTTGAGAGAGAATCTCTTACTATGGAGCATGGAGCAACCCATAGGATAAATGGTGTAGGTGCGTACTTCCAGTGTAGAAGCAGCACAAGAATGGTGGTATGGATGATAATGCATGCTCCCAGTGTAGGAGTAGCATAATTATGATGGTAAGATGCGTACCCCCAGGATAGGAGCAGCATAAATGATGAATGTAAGATGCGTACTCCCAGGGTAAGAGCAGCATGGTTGCGTGCTTCCGGATTAGAAGCAGCATCTTTGGTGATGTGGATCTTGATCTTAGGGCCACGACAAACCTCTTACAAAGGTTCTACAAGTCTTAACCAAACTCAATGCAAGCAAGCAGCTTATGTAGAAGGCTTATGGATGTATCAAGGTATATATAAGGCCGTGGTAGGAATTTCAACACCATTGAGGAACAATTAAGTTTTTCATTCATTTTAAAAGGAAATCTCTGGCAATCATGCGTGCTTAGAACAATAGAGTAGAGCTCCTATCTTAACTATCTCATATCCCACAACAACTTAGACTTTGTATTAGCACTTGCAACCCACTAAGTGATCAAGTTCATGATGGTTAAAGGTGCCAAATAATCTAGACTTAGAGAAGTGCTAAGTTGTAAACAAGCACTAGAAAAACATTAACTAGCAATTTCATCATCATTTCCATAGGAAGACTAGCACACATGAAGCATATATACAAGAAGGGAAATAAAGCAAATAAATATTTTGGGTTTTTGAATTTTTAGATTTTTTTTAAATGCGAGCAAACAATAACTAAAATGCAATAAGGCAAGAATTAAATGAGAAGGATTAGAAACATACCTTAGATGAACTTACCTTAGTGGGGGAGAGGATCTCCCCAAGCTTGTCTCTTGCTCACTGTTGTGAGAACCATGCGTTCCACTGGTCCCAGCGGTACTCGTCCTCCGTGATGACGCCTTGGACCATTTCCAAGTTCTGTTGCATGAGCTGCAACGTGGCTTGATTCTCGATGTGGAGGTTCTCAACTTCCTGGGTGAGGGCTTCGATCTCGGTCGGCGGCTGATGCCTCCCTCTGCGAGGGCGAGGAGTGTGTGCCCAGGAAGGTGTCCTGGAATGAGGAGGTGCTTCCATGTGGGAAGAGCTCACCTCCTCTTCCTCATTGGGTGCAGCATGAGAGGGACCAGCTTGCTCCTGAGCGGCACGGGCTTGTGCTCTCGTCATTCTGTCCGTCCCTGCAGCAGGACAAGGTCTTCCTCTTTTGTCCAGGATTAGTGTTGAGACATTATACAGCCAAAGTCCCTCATTAGGGAGAGGAATCTCGACTATATCAGTCCCATATGTCATCTTAAGCGTACCTCTTGGACCTCTTTTAATTAGACTAGTACGTAAAAACGTTTCTTCAAGAATAATTGGTCTCTCTTTAGGCATAAACTCATAGACATTCCCCTCAAGCAAACCCAAAGATTCAGCAATTCTAGTTATGAATGAAGTAAAACCTATGGGTGTTTCTTGAACAACAGAGTTTTCCCAAAAGTGTACTAGCATTCTAACAGGGGCAAACTTGATTTTATTAACCATGACATACATCACCGCATCTCTTTAAGACCTATCTGTGATAAATCAGCCCTAGGAAACAGAGTGATTGCGATCCAATAGAACATAAACCTCAAAGTTGGATTATGAATTTGCTTAGGTTTAGGATTGGACCAGTCATTGGACGCAAAGAATTGATTTCCAAAAGACAAAAAGTTAAAATTTGCTAACACAACCTCTTCATCTTGTATGCAATCATGATCAAAGCCTAGACCAACACTCAACTCATTCCAATACGGGTCATAGTCATTATTAAACATGCGAAAGCTAACACCCAAAGCATTTGATTTAAGTGAACAAAGGAATTCTTGGGTGAGTAACTCTATGCCACGTTCAGGAATTTGCCAAAATGAAGACCAACCAATGGTATTAAAGACTATGGCAAAGTCTCGTGCTCATACCGTTTGTCGAGGAGTTCTTGGCCGAAGACGGCGGAGTCTTTGGAAACCGCAAGTGCGAAGAGTATAGAGCTTTCCTAACTCCTCATGGGTGACCATGAGGTTGCTAATAGGCTCCATCATCCCGCCAGTGCATGATGGCGGGAACAAGTTGGTG
This sequence comes from Themeda triandra, assembly GCA_018135685.1. Taxonomy (NCBI): domain Eukaryota; kingdom Viridiplantae; phylum Streptophyta; class Magnoliopsida; order Poales; family Poaceae; genus Themeda; species Themeda triandra. The sequence continues at coordinate 96,064 of JAENPR010001133.1, read as the reverse complement.
CAATCGTTCTTCCTCCTCCCTCTCATGACTCCTACCTTCGGATTGGCGAGAGCTCGAGGACGAGCCTTCGCCCTTCTTTTTGCTAGACTTTCGGAAGAGGTTCTTCATCCTAACTACGCTAGTGGGCAAACAAGACCAAGCTTTCTACTACACTACTAGGAGAAAAAAAGGAAATGTTTTTGGTTTTTTTTTTTGGGTTTATGACTACTACTACACTAAACTTGAGAAGACTTGAAACACTAAGAGAGAAGAGAAGGCCAAGTGAGCTCGAGATGATTCTGCTGGTTGTGGTGTGGGATTGAACTCACATTGGGGTGGTATTTATAGGGTTGAAAGGGCAAGGCCAACCCAGCCAAAGGGCAGGTCGGCCAACCAACCCCTTGGGCCTTGTGATGTTGTGTTCCTCTTTAGACAAGGAATCTTGCCTCGTGTTTGCGAAAAGTTAGGAAGATGGGCAGAATCACTGGTCGGTCGACCAGTGATCTGGCACCCCACCACTTTGGACATGTTTTGTCTGGTTGTCAGATAAAGGTGGTGGTGGTCCTGGTCCTAGATTCCTGCTGGTTGATTCGGATTCCTATGTCTAGTGTTTCGTGAAAGAGAAAAGGAAGAAAGGGCAAAAGTGGAGACAAGAATAAAGGTTGTCTCCAGGCATGCATTGCTATTCCCTATGCTTGCTTTAGTGTTGGGATGTTTTCTAAAGCATTCTCATGCTTAAAGTAGCATCCTAAGCTAAAGTCATGAGCATTGGACCATCTCTCTTCGAATTCTGGCTAGTGGGATGGGCATAGGATCCGAGTGTGTCGGCGGTGGGTGGCGGTGGGTGCTGGTGGGACCAGGTCCAGGTCGGCCGACACAGGCTTGTGAGCCCTGGGCACCCGGTGCACTTCCATGGATCCTCGCTTCTAGCCGAGTGAAGAGAGGTGGTGGACCCCAAAGGTCAGTCGGTCGACCACGCTTTGGTGGCCCCACCAGCTCAATTTTTCTCTAAACACTCTTCTCAAGTTTTATTACCTATATCTAGCTTTATTTTATTGAAAATGAAAAGTGCAATTGTGAAAGTAAACATGCAATTGGAAAGGGAAAATGCAGAATTGAAATGCATGAAAATAAACATAAGATAACTACTGACATACCTGGTCAGCGGAGGGCTCCGTGTTTTAGGTCCATAGAGAAGGACCTCTCCTGTCGGGTTCATTCAGTGGACACCTCAGTCGGTCCCTGAGATGGGGACCGTGAGGGTGTCTCCTTCTTCCGCCAATCTTGCTGGACTTTGGCTTTTGGTTCGGCGGGTTCTTCTTTTGCTTCGGCCTTCTTGGCCGACTTCGCGGTCTTCGTGTTCTTCCTTCGACGGTGTTGATGACGCGGCTTCTGGGGCGCTTGTGCCTGCATGTTAGCTTTAAAACCATTGAAAGGCACTTTCACATACCGTCCTTGGACTGAAATGTACATCTCGCCATGTTGCACGTAGATAGTGGCGTCCACCGTGCTCAGGAACGGTCGTCCCAGGATGAGCGGTACTTCGACGTTGGCTCCCATATCCAGTACCAGGAAATCGACAGGGATATACTCATCTTGAACTCGAGTAAGATATCCCGTGGCAACCCCTCGGGAAACCGGATGGTTTGGTCCGCCATCTGCAAACGCACATATGTAGGGTGCAACGGGCTCCCTAACAGTTTATCATAGGTGACCTTGGACATGATGTTAACACCAGATCCAAGGTTGCAGAAAGCGTTGTCGAAGATCTACGGTCCGATCTGGCAAGTGATCGTCGGCAGGCCAGGATCTCCCTTCTTCGGGACGAACGGTGAATCCACCGTTATCCGAACAGCACGAGAATGAGGCCTCCCGAACCTCGTAGTTACCAACCTGACGCCCTCAATAGGGTCCTTAGGCTTTGTCGGAATCTTACCTTGCTCATAAGTGGGGACATTTTGCTAGTTGAGCTAACTGGTTTTCTAACATTTTATTAAAGCTCAATTGATTTTACATAGCGAGTTAAAGCTATCCATTTTCTCACTAAGACTTTCTAATATCTTGTCATTAGCCATCATTCTTTTATTAAGACCATCATTAATTTTAATTTGACCAAAGACAGGGAAGGTTGGTTATTGAAAGAATTACCAGAATTATTATGGTAAGAATTACCGGAATTATTGTAACCCATACCTTGGCCTTGGTAGAAGGGGCGTGAACTCCATTGCTGTTGTTGGGGCCGATTCCCGTTGTTGAAGTGGTTGTTGTTGTTGTTGTTGTTGCTGATGAAGTTCACCTCCTCCTGAGTCATGGGGCAGTTGTTGCCCGAATGGTCCTCCTCTCCGCAAACCTCGCACCATGGGTCGGTACCCATAGCACAGATAGCGGCAGGAGTCTGGATGGCCTCCACTTCCTTGTTAGAGGATGATCCCTCTATCTTCTTCATCAGGAGGTCCATCTTTGCAGAGAGCATGTCCACCTCGCTAAGGGCGTGGACACCTCTTTTATTGGGCTGAAGGCGCTCTTCGTTCCATCCTTGGTTGACCACCATCTTCTCGATGAGCTCTTTGGCATCCCTGACATTGTGTTGCAGGAATGCCCCTCCAGCGGAAACATCAAGGTGACTCCGGGCTACGCCAGTCAGCCCATGGTAGAAACCTTGAATAATGAGCCATTCATCTATCCCGTGGTGGGGACAGGCTTGAATGTACTCATTGAGACATTCTCATGCTTCGGGAAATGTCTCGTCGGACTTTTGTTGGAAGCTTGAAATCTTCCCACGCAGGACACTGGTCTTGCCCGCAGGAAAGAACTTCTTGAGGAATGCGTTGGCACATTTGTCCCAAGTGTTCACCTCGGTCTTGTTGCTGTAGAACCATTGCTTCGCCTTTCCCAACAATGAGAATGGGAAAAGACGAAGGCGAACGGCATCTGCAGTGCCATTCTTGACCGTGAAGGTGTTGCACACCTCCGAAAAGTGTTGGAGGTGGGCATTGGCATCCTCATGTGGCTTTCCACGGGCGATTTGCTTGCACCATGTTGATCGGTGCGGGCTTGAGTTCAAAGTCGCATCGCCCAAGTTCACGATCGGACCCATAGCGACAAAGTCGGGCGACGGCGACGAACTCGGCGATGGTCTTTTGAGCCATGATCGCCTCAACAACCGGTGCGGGACTTCCTTCCACGAACGGTTCGGGCTCGAGATGATTCTGCGAGGAGGGACTAGACGCATCTAGCTCTCTTCAAAGAAACTTCTCGGGGTCTTCGACGTAGTTCGACGGCGGACCGAAACCGCTCATGCACCTTTGTCTAGAAAAGGATAATAACAAAAATAGGACAGGTGAAGGGTAAGCCCCTAACACTACCGAATACTTAAAGTAAGAGTAGACCACGGATTCCAATTTGCTAGAAATTATTAATACGGCGCTTCCCCGGCAACGGCGCCAGAAATGCTTGTTGGTTAATATTACGTTGTACCGGATTTGGGTAAGGATTCTAGTTCCCCGGCAACGGCTAAAGAAATGCTTGTTAGCAGATCTTAGCGCAATCACTAGAATTAAGTAAATGCGGCCGGCGTCCGGTAGCTAAGCCTACGCAAACCCGAACTACTACCGAGAGAGAGGGTGTCACAATTCCTCTTCCTAAGAATGACCCTAAGAATGCTAAGCTAAGCTAGACTCTAGTGACAACGTAGGACTAACCAAACGGTAACTCGCAAGCATACGAAGTGCGACGTAGCACTTCAATCGGGTGAGTATTCCGGTGTCGAATTTGTAGTTCGCTCACGGGAAGCGGATTAAGACTCTCTAGCAAATGTGTGATGGAAATCCGTGGTGGTTCTACTCAATCTAAGCTATTGATATTGATAAAGGGTGTGAGTGTTGATATGAGTGATAAACTAAGGGTAACTAGTAGGTAGCTAGCTAGGTGGGAGGACAACGGGTGAGTAAGGACTCCTATGTTTCTAACTATACTTCTGTGTTCTAATCTAACTAGTGTAACGACTTAACTAAACTAATGCCTAGACCATCGATGTGATAGGGGAGATCGGCTGACAAATAGAAGGGTAGCGTCTCCCGAGGGACTAACTCCTATTCCAGCGGACCTATGACTTTAATGGGCGCCCTACAGCCTACCCCTAATGCAAATAGATATAATTACCAATCAACGATAGGGTGCATCCACTATTAAGCACTAGCCTAAGCACCTCGCCTAATCTAGTCTTAAGACTCCGGCTACCACGTAAGTAACCTCGGCCCTAGTTTGTAGTGAAACACACACAAAGGATCTAGACACTAAACTAGTTCAGACTCTAATCAGACTAAGACACAACACTACTACACTAGTATAGCAGTGCACTAAGTAAATACTAAAAGTAAAGTACTTAAAGTAAATACTTAATAAAGTAAAGCAAGACTATATTAATATAAGAAAAGTACTTCGAAAGTAAAGGTACAAGAGCTATACCAGATTCTCCAGAAGACGACTCGGAGACCCGAGCTTCGCTCGACTCGACTCTAACTCCCACTCTAGACTAGACTACACTACTCTTGATCTCCCAAGAGGGCTTGAGCTTGAGAACACTAATGTGAACTACTTGGGGACACTTTACAATGAGGGACTAGGGGGGTATTTATAGTGGAGGTGGAGTAGGGGTTACTCCAGCGCCACGTCAGCGATCCGTGTGCTTATCTTCCTTCTATCGAGGACTGTTGATGGATCTCTGAGTGTACCAAAACTGGTCTTTATTCCCGTCAACACCCACCAACCTATAGAGGTCGGTTGCATGCCTTTGGACCATCCTAGCCACTGGTTCCAAGGTGGTTTTGATCCAACAAAGCACATTCGGAGCACGTGGATCGCTGAGGTGGCATTGGAGTAGCCCCTACTCCATCTCCCGCCTATAAATACAGCCCCTAGGCCTCATTTGTAACACACACCTACACATATTACACTCTATATTCTTAGTAGTAGTGTCCCTCTGGCGGAGTCTCTCCTCCAGTTGTAGAGAGGCGAGTTCGGGAGAAGGCCCGGCGTGTCGGAGTCTCTCCTGCCTTCTTCCTCTCCAGGATCTGTAAGTTCAGCTCAGGTTCGAATACTTAATTGAGCATTCAGTTACTTTATTAAAGTCTTTATTTTGTTCCTTGCTTGCTACTTAGTGTTTATTATTCAGCATAGTAAATACTAGTGTGAGTGCTTAGCCTTGTCGACGGGGTAGAGTAGTAATTAATAGTGTAGACGTGGGGTCTAGGCTATTAATTACCCTGGTCTGTGTTGACGGTAGTTAAGTATCAATTTTATACCGTCAACGCAGCAAGAGAAAGGACTAATATGAGTTCACCTGTTAGATATAGGGGTTACACTGACAGAATTCCACAAGTTTTGGTGATTGTCTATTTCTGCAGGGGGTTATCAGAAAGAGAACCAAAGGAGGCCCACATGTCATGATTACATAGAGACAAAGACCGAACGGGTGAAAAAGTATAATCTAGAAGACTCCAGAAGGCGACCCCTGAAGGCTGGGCCCCACCTGGCAGCCTGGCCAGTCGGCCGCCCAAGGGGGGGAGTCGGCCGACTCCCCACCTCAGCCAATGGCGTTGAGTCTCGCGGATCCTGCCTCCACCGCCTTTGAGGATGAATAATTATCGTCCATTTAGGTCGGTTTGATCCGAGGGCTGTGGTTCATCCTAGGGGCTATATATTCAGAGCCCCTGGCCCCTGGGTGAAACCCTAATTCATTAGAATTCATTCTCTCTTCATTCATCGAGAGGATTCGGAGAAGCCGAGCCACCATCTCAATTAGAGCTCCATAGTTTAGTAGCATAGCTACATAGGAATAGATCTAGAGGGAATCAAGCCTAGCTTGGAGTCCGGATCTGTCGGAGTTCTTGGTAATTCCCCTCTACATTCTTGTAATATTCATCATTGTTCTTGATACTATGAGTAGTACTTTATTCTATTCTATTATATCAGACTTGACTTTGCTCTATTTGATTATGTTCTCAATTATATTGTTCTTAGTCTACTTTGATTATATGTTTAGCATAGTTGGACTAGAATTATGTTTATGCATAGGATTGTATAGCGTTTGCTCATTAGGCCAATGGGTGAGTGATAGATATTGTGTGGGCATGGTACCTATACCGTATTTATCTGCGATTGCACCCTATATTCCGGATCGTGAGGTAGATCGCGGGAGTGACAGTCCTGTTGAGTCCTTTGTAGCCCTTCTCCCGAGTATAGGTCTAGCAGAACAAACCTATTACATTGAAGTCATTGCTATGTCTCTAGTCTTCTCTGGTAATATCACTATGCATAGATGTAACCTTTTCCCGCCATGATTGCTAGATGTTCTTGCACTAATCATTGTATGCTTTGACTTTATAGTTAGAATAACATAGGATTATACCCTAGATCGTCCTAGTCCATGCTAGTGTTATAAGCTTAGAGTGCTAAGTTGAGATGGCTTATTACTATTATTTTATGTGGCTAAATGCTCTCATTTATCTTATGTCATTTATCATTCATTTCTATATTTTATGTGACACTTACCCCGTATGAGATGATCGATACGAGACAAGGTCAAGCTCTCCATTATCGCATGTGCATTATTGCTCATCACTCATTATCCAAAGCCTTCCCTTCCCAAAGTGGTAAAATTATAAATAACGATACCTGGATTACTCCTGGTTAAAATGCTACATCGGTATTATCTGTGCGCTTGCGGATCCCATATTTATTTCTAGAAGCAGTTGCATTTATTAGTACCGGCATTTTTGGTGCCATGTTGGGGATGACAACCTAACACTGAGTGGCATTAGAAATGTCAACAAGCATTTTTGGCGCCGTTGCCGGGGAAGGTTGAAAGCCAATGGATAATGAGCAGCACTGCACTAGATAATGTGATTGAGTTGTCTTTGTCATACTAACCCTTCTCTACAGGATTACCCTTGTTTTGTCTACTTGTGTATCTTATGCAGGGTAATCAAGACAATTCTTCCTGATAATTATATTGACAATCCAGAAGCTTTATTCAGGAAGGCCAAAAGCAAGTTGAAGAAGACCAATCAATCATCATCATCAACTCAACTTGGAAGTTTGTCAAAAGCAGAAAGTCGACCTTTCGTTCGAGACTTGACACCAGCGTTTGAAGCCATAGCGAACAAGTCACTCCGCGAGTTCTCGGCTCCAACTACGGACAACATTCGTGCTTGGACCCGGTGCGGACATCGAAGGAGCTTTTGAGCTCAAGCAAACGCCGATCAACATGGTGCAAGCAAGCCGGTTCTGTGGGAAGGCCCATGAAGATGATAGTGCTCATCTCCAACACTTCCTGGAGATTTGTAGCACATTCACTATCAAGGATGTCCCCAGAGATGCTATACTACTTCGTCTCTTCCCATTCTCACTCTTGGGGAGAGCGAAGCAGTGGTTCTACGCCAATAAGGAGAAGAATACTACGTGGGCACTATGTTCCACCAATTTCCTGGTGAAGTTCTTCCCCATGGGCATGACAAATGCTCTTCGTGGGAAGATATCAAGCTTTCAGCAACATCATGATGAGACTGTCCCAGAAGCTTGGGAGCGCTTTCAAGATTACATCCTCGAGTGTCCTCATCATGGCATGGAGAATTGGCTGCTTATGCAGATATTCTACCATGGGCTTAGTGTTGACACAAAATGTGGCGCACTGTGTCTCACACACAGCAAGCCGGAAAGCCTAGCTTCAAATCGGGTGCCCGGGCGTCTGAATCCGGAAGCGTGCCAGTCGATTTGACCTGAAAATCGACAAGGGATAAAACGGTAAGATCATAACTGGAACGTGCTGGGTGAGACCGGCAGTTCCATCTTTACGGCCACCGAAGCCACTTACGACGACATATAGCTATGGAAGCTATCGCGCCAACGATGCATTTCATTCGGCTAAAGTAACATAACGATGTAAACGAACGAATTTGCCGAATACGATAGATGAAGACATATTTGAACAAGATTAGATCATCAAAGCATATCAAACTATATCTCGGGTTTAAAGCATCATCAAGCACTAATAATTAAGGATAAGTAACTTATAAATGTAAATCTACTAAATAACACATGCATAGGCTAATCCAACTAGTCTGCCGCACGTCTAGCCTTCATAAACCCGTCGAGCATAAACCCAAGCAAGCTAATCCACCGCATGATACCACTCGCTATGAATTTACACCACTCCTTACTACTAGATCAATCCACCGCATGATACAATCTAACAATAAAGAGCTAAAAGCACGTAATTACCTAACAGATCTATAAATACTTGCTACATGTATAAGCATAACCGTATCGGCAAGATTGCCGAATCGGGGTCCATGAAGAAGGAACAAACAAGTGACATGTAAAAAGAGCCTATCAGATTAAACCGATCTCTAGTCCACCGGATGACTAGCTCTAGAGTAACCCAAAGACACGCATCGCACGGTACCGGTCCTGTCAAGGCTTATCTACACATAACGTGAATGAACCCACAACACGTGACAATCTAGATCGATCTAATTCGGCTATATGAGCTTGATCTACCCGATATTGAATAAGCATGAAAGAAACGATCAACAAGCCGAAAGAGTATCAATCTAGATTGGGCAAAAGAGTGTTGCAAATAATTAAACATTATATAAAGCAAGCAACACGTGATAACTTAATGAATCTATTAGATCATGCCAAATCTAAAAGAGCCGATAACTATCTTTACTCATGTCTTAATCCGCCGCACGATACAAGGCACAAGCAAAAACTTCCCATCATTAAGCTTAAATCCGCCGCACGATACTAAGCAAAACGGATGAGACTACTTGCATCACATCTAAATCCGCCGCACGATACTTGTCGGTGTTTCGTACCCCGGGGGGTATAACACCAACGAGTAAATTTCTATGCGTGCTCCCTAATCCGGATGGTGATGCAAGATGGACACAAGCGTTTACCCTGGTTCAGGCAAAGAATGCCCTACGTCCAGCAGTGGGGTGAGTTTTGTATTATCTTGCACCGGGATGCTTGTACAGGGGTGAATACAAGGCTGTCCTGAGACTTAGCCGTGAACGAGTGTGAGAATGTGTGTGAGTGAAGGTCCGAAAAAACCGTCCCCTATGCTAGGCCCTGGCGTCCCCTTTTATAGGCCAAGAGGAGGCTCAGGAGTACAGAGTAGATAGGGCTGTCGTGGTCGTGACGTCGAGGTACATGCGCCATGTTAAGTCATCGAAACTGCAGACGCTCCCTGTGGTCGGGCTCGAGCCTGTAGCGGTATGGTCAAATGATGGCCTGCTCGTCCTTCTCGGTCATGGGCTGACGTAGTCGAGGCACGGTGCTGGCGTAGACGAGCACGTGCACCCGGGGACCCTGCGGTATGGCCGTCGAGGTGGGAAAGACAGGGCACTGTGCGCCCCATGCTCAAGTCGCGTCCATCACCACTCCTCGAGCGGTTGGGGGCTGCCTCGAGGGGGCAGTGATTCGAGCGACGGGACGGGACGACGTAGTTGGTGGTACGGAGAGTTGGTAATGGCGTTTGGAGAGAGTGCCGTACGCGTCACAGTACTCGGCGTGGTGTAATAGTGTTGCTCGCACGCCCGAATCCGGGTATGGGCAACGGAATAGGAGAAGTGACCGGCGTACTTCTCACTATGTTGCGCACCGTAGCCATGGGGTTAGGTGGAGCGGGCATACTATATACCATAGCCATGCGCGTGCCTTGGATAGGCAATGATTGTAGGTGGACTCGAGCGGGCGCTCGCTCGAGCGTTCTCCGTCCCGCTCGAGCGGCAGCTCGCTCGAGCGGTTTGCGTTATCGTCTCGAGCGGTCGTCCGCTCGAGCGTTTTCCGTACTTTTCTCTCGAGCGGGTGAGCGGCCGCTGCTCGAGTCAGAAGGTTACTGAGGCTTTGCGGGCCTGGTAGTGGGCCGGCCCAGTATGAGAAGGATTGGGGTTTCTCTGGTCAGTTAGCTCTTGGGAGAGTTAGAGGTGAAACGGGCTGGATTATCTTCCTTTAATCTACCAGATTTGGGACCCCCTAATCTAGGTACCCGACAGTAGCCCCCGAGCCCTTGTTTGATTGTGAAACTTCAAACAAGGGATCATGAAGTGGAGTTGAAGTACCTAGAATTAGGATTGTTGTCGGTGTCTCGAGGAGTCATTTCGTTCTTTCTCCGTGGGGGGCGCGCGAGCGTCCCCCGCGGGGGTAGCCCCCGAGGCCCCAGAGGAATGAGGCATTCCTCTGGGGGCTTTGAGATGAATGGTTTTGCGCAAGAGTATTATTAACTGGAGTTGTAGCAGCTCGAGGTGGGAGGTTTCTGGTACCTGTTCGAGCCCCAGAGTATTTCCTGCTCCTCCCGTGTCGAGGGAGGTTGTCTGTGTGACTCGAGCCCCCGAGCCCCGAATGGCTGGGCTGAAGTCATGATCCAGTTCCTCGCTGGATCTCTTGGATCAGATCCAAGTGGTGAGAGGTCTGACACTACTCGCGACCGAGCGAGCGCCATACTTCTCTGTGAGCTGATGGCGGGTAGTCCTAGTGAGAGCTCGCCTCCTTTCGAGGGGAGACGGCTTCGTGGCCCGGGGGCGCTCTCATTAAAGCTGGGCTCTTAGTTTCCAGAGGACCGGCCCCGTTCGAGGGGACCGGCGGCTCGAGTGCCTCCCTTCGGCGGGATCTCTTAGATACCTAGTGCCCTGCCTTGGACACGCCATCTGGGTTCGAGGGTTCGTTCTCGAGCGGAACCTTTCGATGGTTCCTTCCCATAGGCGCCCCTAACTCGGGTGCTCGAGGGCGGCTGTTCGAACCCGTTCGTGGGTTAGCCTCCGCTCCCTCGAGACTTACTTGTGGGACCGGGGTCCCTGGGTTTCTTACCATGCAAGGGACCGTCTGTCGAGACGTCCCATCATTGCGCTTGTTCGAGGCGCATCCATCCGTTGCAGGCGGCGCGCCTTTTTAGGCGGAAACTGGCGCATCGTGGTGATCCTGGCTTGCCGACGGTTCCGCTCCACCTCGCGTTGCGTGCGCCTAAAAAGTAGGTGGCGGTTTGTCAGGGCATTTAATGCGGTTACCGTTTTTCGTCGAGTCCGCCGGGTGCGCGCGGCCGTTGGATGGCGTAATCTAGGCCGTTGGATGCGGTTCTCGCGGATCGGTTTGGGCTCTATAAATATGGAGGGGTAGGCTCCTACTCCTTCTTCCCCGCATTCTTGCCTTTCTTGCTGCTCTCGCCGCCAGTTGCGCCCTTGCTCCAGATTCAATCCGTCGCTGCCCTCATTCGCAACCGCCGCCGCTGCTGCCGCCCGTGACCGCCGGTGATCGCGCTTGCTTTCCGCGCCTCCGTTCCCCGCGCCACCATTCCTCGCGCTACCGTTTCTTGCGCTCCGCCGCCGCCGTTGCTCCACCGTCCCGCTCCCGTTATCGACATGAAGAGGTCGGTCAGGAAGTCGGGTCAGAGCTCCGGCCAGGGTGCCGGTAGCAAGGGCAAGGGCAAAGGCAAGAGCGCCGCCAAGCCTTCCCTGCCGGTGGTGATGGAGGATGCGCTCCCGTGGCCTCGGTCCTCGGTGACCGAGGCAATGCTGCTCAACTTGGTGAACGGCGGACTGCTTCCGCCTAATCCAGCGGAAGGGTTACCGGCGTGGCGGGTGCCGGACGACGACCACCTCGAGCCCAATCCTCCGCCGGGCTACATCCTGAGCTTCATCAGGTTCCACCGGCGGGGGCTTGGAGGGCGGCCGAGCCACTTCATGCGGGCGCTCCCCCACCATTTCGGGGTTGAGCTTCAGCATTTCAACCCTAATTCCATCTCACTCGCGGCCACTTACGTCGCCGTGTGTGAGGGGTACCTGGGAATGGCGCCGCAGTGGGACCTGTTCACCCATATCTTCAAGGCGACGCTCTTCACCAAGGCGGTGAAGAACAAGGAGGCCGCCGATGACGACGGTGACGATGATGACGAGGAGGAGGAGGAGGAGGAGAAGGTGGTGAAACCTAAGGTCCGCCGCGACGTTCGAGCGGGTTCCTGCTCGATCGGTTTGAAGAGGAAGGAATGCTGGCTGTCCGGCGCGTGGTCGTCGAACAACGCCAACTGGGACCGGGAGTGGTTCTACCTCCGAAACGAGGGGAACCTTTTCCCGGAGTACACCGGCGCCGTGCTAACCGCGCCCGGCTTCAACTGGGCGCACGGCCAGCCGGCGGCGCGCCAGCCCCGCATGGATTCCCTGCTCAACGCCATCACGAGCCTCCGCAACCGGAGGTCTGGCAACCTTTTCTTCAACATCGCGCACGTGGTTGCCGAGTTCCACAGCCGCCGGGTGCTCCCGCTCGCCGAGCGCCCGCCGCGGCTCGACCCGGATGACGGAGGACGCCGATCCTGCGGCGCTCACGGCCAGCAGGATGTCGGACGTGCCCCTCCCGGTCGCCACAATCGTGGCTCGGGTGCGCGACGCGATCGACGGTGGGAGGAATTTTGGTGAGGACCAAGTTGGCCTCTTCCGCATGCGTCCGGTCGTCAATCTACTGGGTTATGTAAGTTTTCTCGAGACCCTCTTTCGTTGTTTCTGTTACTCGAGCGATCCTTATCGAGGTCTGCTCTTCTTCTTTTCAGAACATCAACGACCACGCGGAGTCGAGGCCCCCGGTGAAGGAGGACGCGCCCGACCGCGAGGTAAGACGCCTGAGGGGCGAACGTGCACATACTGCCATGGTCTCGAGGAGGGAGGAAAAGGCGCAGAAAGCCCGCGCGCTAGAGGAGAAGGAGAAGCGTAAGGCTAGGCGCCGCCGGGAGCGTGACATACGTCTGGCGGCGGACCCAACCAACTGGAGCCCTAGTCTCGAGTCGAGCGACGAGGACGAGGACGATGATGATGAGGATGATGAGGCGACCGACAGTGATGACGCCACCGCCGCTCGAGCCCTGACACCTCCTCGCTCTCGCGTGCAGGAGCCAACTTTGGCGCCAGGCCTCCTGCGCGATGACTCGTCGCTGGTTCGAGCGGACCAGCAGGAGGATTCGTCGAGCCGCGGTGCTCGAGCGGCGTCGCCGGCCCAAGCAAGGCAACGGGGTGGGGCGTCTCAACACTCCAGCCGCCGCACTCGCTCGTCGTCGCCGGCTCAAGCAGGACGGCGGGAGGAGTCGCCCCGTCCCTTTAGCCACGGCGGGCGGGCGCCGTCTCCGACGCGGCGGGAATCTTCCTCCCGCCACCGTCCATCTTCAACGGGCGCGCACACCCGGCAGCATGAGGCTGCAAATGTGCGCACTTCAAGTTCTGCGCAGCCCGGCGAGCAACGCCGGGCTCCTTCCAGCGACCGCCGGGCTGAGCGGACCTCGACTCGTCGGACCCAGGATCCCGCAAGGGACTCCGTGCCCGACCCGGCCGAGGAGTCGGCTGGAACGGGGGCGGCCGTCCGGGTCTCGAGGCCCCCGAGCGGCGCAAGCAGCGGGCTCGAGGTCCCCAAGCCCTCGAGCGACTCGAGGGGGAGACCGAGGCTCGAAAGCCCCGAGCGCGTCGAGCAAGACAGGGCGGCTCGAGCAGCGCTGCTCCGTCCGCAGGGTGAGTCTTCCGGTTGATCTTATTGCCCTATTTTGTTCGCGTGTGAGTATCTTGTCATAGTAAAATTTTTTGTTTTTCTCTTTCTTCCAGGACTAAGCGTTCCCTGCAGACCTTACCATCCCTCCCCCTCATGGTGCCTACTAAGAGGCTAAGGACCGCAGGAGGGTCGAGCGGCACCCCATCGATGCCAGGTGGAGTGACTCTCCCTCCCTCTACTCCCATTTGGTTGGAGCGGGCCAAGGATGCACTCAGGCGTGGGAGGCTGACGGCAGCTGCGTCTCGTGCAGGTGACGGGGCCGTGACCAAGGCCACGGGGGAGGAGGACGTCACCACCACCACGGCCTCGACTGCCCTCCCGCTCGAGACCCCGACGTCGTCAGGTGCGTTGGGTGACGCGGCAGCGGGCGACCAAGGGGTGATGGCGCTGGAGCCGGCGGCCTCTATCCCGGCGACGGGGGCTGGATCGGAGCAGCAGCCCATCACGCTCGAGGACGAGAGTCCGAGCTCGGGCGCCAAGTCTTCATGGCCAGTCGGCCTGCGCCAGCTCGAGGAGGAGCGCAGGGAGAAGGAGGAGGAGGAGACGCCGGCAGCCACTGACCGGCCGGTGGGAGAGGTGGTGATGCAGGAGGCGGGACCGGTGCCTGAGCCTCAGCCGAGCCGTGCCTCAACCCCTCCTCGGGATATGGAGGTCGAGTCCTCAGACGGGCAACGGGTCGAGGAGGGGGAGGCCCAAGCCGCCGCTCGAGAGGGCGCGCTCGAGGAGCACCCCGCCGCTACGCAAGAGGAGGAAAGGGCGGAGGAGCCGGAGGAGCAGCAGTCGGAGCCGGCGGTGCAGCCTACCGCCTCAGTCGGCGAGGAGCATCAGCAGCAAGCGGAGCGGCAGGCGGCGCTAGTGGAGCAGCAGGCGGATCCGGCGGTGCTGCAGCCCTCCGTCACGGATGGCGATGAGCGCCGAGACGTCGAGCAAGAGCTCCATCCAGCGCCGTACCAGGCGCCGCCGCAGCCTCTGCAGCTGTCGGGAAATCTGGTGCCTTACCTCGTGCCCGACTCGGAGACGGGCGAGGTGCGGTTTGAGGTCATGACCGATGCTGATCAGTGGGAAGAGGCCCAAAGGAAGCAGGCGGCGGCCGCCATCGTCGACAGCCACATGCGGTCGGTCGGCCTTGGTCCCACCGAGCCCACTGACGTCTCCATCGAGGAGCGGAGGCGTATCGAGGCGCGGGCGCTCGCCCAAGAGGCGTCCTCTTCCTGGAGTCAGCCGCAACGCCCGCCTACCCTGGCTGAGCGGGTGGTGACGGCGGACGTCGACCTGGAGGCGGTGAGGAGACTCCACTCCTCTGTTGACAAGGAGATGCGGGAGGAGTTGCCTCTTTGGGAGAGGCCGCCGCTAGTGCTCTCCGACCCCCTTGACCACGAGGCTCCTCCGATCGTGATGAATGATCAGAAGGAGCTCGAGGCGCACGTGGAGGCCGAGGAGCGCCGGCAGTGGCTCAAGAGCGCTTTGAAGGCTGCTCTGACGGTCGTCTCAGAGGACATGCCCCGGCTTCATTCTGTGAGTGCCCTCGAGTTCCTTTGCTTCCCCTTTTAGTTTATCGCGTTCTATGTTCTAACATTTCCCTTTCGAGGTTCAGACGACGCAGAGTCGCTCCTATGCCAAATCCGTGCACATCCGTGCCATGCAAGAGAGTGAGCACGAGATCCGGCGGTATGTGCGGATGGGGCAAGATGCTGAGGGCGAGCGGCACCGCTTTGCTCGGCTCCTCCGAGATGCCAATGCCGTCCTGGACGCCGCCAAGGAGGACGCCAAGAAGGCTCAGGAAGAGCTTGCTCGAGTGGCGCAGGGGGCCAAGGCGGCTCAGCGGGAGGACAGCGAGAAGCTCGCTCGAGCCACGCAGGCGGCCGAGGCCGCTCGTCAGGAGTACGCGCAGCTGCACGAGGCCTTCGAGCAGCTCAAGAAGGACGCGGCTGTGGCGCTGCAAGGCTATAAGGCCAAGTGCCGGGACATGGAGCAGCTCCAGAAGGACAAGGCCGGCGTCGAGGCCTACGTGAAGGAGCTCCAGGCAACGGTCACCCGGGAGGCTGCCGAGAAGGAGGCCCTTGCCAGCGCGCTTGAAGCTGAGAAAGAGCGGGCAGGCGATTTGCAGGCGGAGGCGGCCAACCTCCGTCAAGCGGTGACGGACAAGGACCTCGCCATCCGTGGCGTCGGCAAGGCTCTTGAGGAGCTACGCGTGGAGAAACGCGACATCGAGCGCGTCCTCCGGAGAAAAGAGGCTGAGCTCTCGACCCGCTGCACCGGTAAGTGCTCGAGTCTTTTTGTGCGTGATCCATACGTGTTGCTCGAGTACTTGATTAAGTACTTGATTCTTGTCTTCCTTTTTCAGGTTTGGAGGCGGAATTGGTGGACGCGCGTGAGTACGCAAAGTCAACTCACGCGCTGGCTGAAGGCGCGCTCTCGGCCAAGGCCCGCATCACCGGCGCCATCGACACCCTCGGCGCCGGGCGGGGCTTCCCGCCGGTGGTGGACGTCGAGGGCCGGATGCTGGCCAAAGCTATGCTAGCCGGGTCCGTGAATCGGCGCCTCTGCGCGGGGTCGTATCCGGGAGGCCCTCATTTTTGCTTTGCGCGCCGGACGATGGCCATCTTCTACTCGGGATTCGGCGTCTCGAGGAGGACGCCGGGCGGGATGGAGGCCGTTGCGAGCGGCTTCACCTACGTCGAGGGCGAGCAAGAAGGAGGGGTCAACCCCCGGATCGAGCAGCTCAAGGCTGAGGCAGAGGAGCCGGGCGCCCGTCTTGGAGATGATCTGCTGCGAGAAGTCCTCCCGCCTGTCATGGAGTAGTTCTAGCCGGCCTGCGAGCCGTAATATGGGCAACAAGGCCCTTGTAAGAAAAATATTCTGGTCGTGGAATGGCCTAAGTGGCCTAAAAAATCTTGACGCTTATAACTTGAATCGTTATGCTCTAGTTTTTTCTTCGCGCTTGATACCATTTTCCATTTCCTACCTTTACTTTGTTTTAGCTAAGTGTTGGCGCTGTGCTCGAACTACTTCGAGAGGGGATGAGTTAGGGCGCCGTAGCTCGGAAGCGTGGGAAGCCTTGTGCTCGATCGCCCTGGCTCGATGAGCTCAAGGTGACGCAAATACTTGGCTTACGAAAAATTTCGAGGCGAGGAGGGGAAAATGACGTCGAGCATTGTTTTCGAAAAACTAGGTGCGTTTTTCGAGGACTTCGGGGGGTCCCCCCGGTCTAGCCCCGAGAGGGGGCTTGACTTTGTGAGGACAAAGTCGAGCCCACCTTACGTATGAACAAAAAGTAAGAAATTGACTTATTTATTCATACTAACGGTACAATTTAAATGAAATATGTACAAGGCATCGAGGTCTAGGGGAAAAAGCGACGTAGGCGTTCGACGTTCCACGCGTTGGTGAGGGTCGAGCCTTTTCCGTCGGCTAACTTGTACGTCCCGGTTTCAACACCTTGACCACGATGAACGGACCTTCCCGGGGAGGGGTCGGCTTGTGGCGCCCCTTGTTATCTTGGCGTCGACGGAGCACGAGATCGCCGACCTTGAAATCCCTCTTGCGCACATTTTTTTCGTGATATTGCCGTAGCCTTCGTTGGTAGCGCGAGTGTAGGAGCGCCGTGTCTCGAGCCTCTTACGCTTGGTCGATGGCGTTTGCCGGCCTTTCCGATTAGTACGCTCGTTGTAGGCCTTGAGTCGAGGGGACCCGTACTCGAGGTCAGTGGGGAGGATGGCCTCAGACCCATAGACCAAGAAGAACGGGGTGAACCCAGTGGCTCGACTCTCGGTCATCCGCAGACTCCACAGGACAGATGGGAGTTCAGTTACCCACTTGTTGCCATGTTTGTTCAAGCGTTTGAAGATCCTGGGCTTTAGACCTTGCAAAATCATGCCATTCGCGCGCTCGACTTGGCCATTAGTTCGAGGGTAGGCGTACCGACCGTTCACACGGATGTGGTACCGATCGCGAAGTCCAAGAACTTTTTGCACAATGAACCGGGTGCCATTGTCGGTGATAATGACGTTAGGGACTCCAAAGCGATGGATGATGTCGGTGAAGAACTCGACCGCTCGCTCCGAGCGGATGTTAGTGATGGGCTTGGCCTCGATCCACTTGGTAAACTTATCAATGGCCACGAGCAAGTGGGTGTAGCCTCCCGTCGTCTTTTTGAGGGGTCCAACCAGATCGAGCCCCCAGACCGCAAATGGCCACGTGAGGGGGATCATCTGGAGTGCGTGTGCTGGGAGGTGCGTTTGTTTGGCGTAGAATTGGCATCCCTCACACGCTCGAACAAGCTTGATGGCGTCAGCAGTTGCAGTGGGCCAGTAAAAGCCTCGACGGAATGCGTTCCCGACAAGGGTTCTTGGCGCGGCATGGTGGCCACAAGCCCCCGAGTGCATGTCTCTGAGTAGTTTCCTGCCTTCCTCGATCGAGATGCACCGTTGGAGTACACCAGTTGGGCTCCGGCGGTAGAGCTCTCTGTCGTCCCCGTAAAGGACGTAAGTTTTGGCTCGACGAGCTAGTCGCCTCGCCTCCATTCGATCTTCCGGCAACTCCCCTCGAATGAGGTACTCGAGGAATGGTGCACGCCAGTCCGTTGGTGGGCTCGTAACCTGGTCGATCTCCATGACCGTGGCCCCCGTCGAGGAGGGTTCGGTCATAGGAGCAGGCTCAACGGCTAGTCCTGCCCCAGCCCCCGAGTCCCACTTTACGGATGGTTCGTGGAGCTTCTGGGGGTAGCGGCGCTCGAGATGAAGCGATTTTGGCCAGCTCGTCCGCAGCCTCATTGAAGCGCCTTGGGATGTGGTTGAGCTCGAGACCATGGAAGCTGGCTTCCAACTTGCGCACCTCATTGCAGTACGCTTCCATTTTTCATCATGGCAGCTCGAGGCTTTCATTACTTGGTCGATAACGAGCTGCGAGTCGCCTCGAACATCGAGGCGTCGGACCCCAAGATCGATGGCAATGCGCAACCCGGTAACGAGCGCCTCATACTCTGCCATGTTGTTCGAGGCGGCAAAGTGGATGTGTACCACGTAACGCATGTGTACTCCGAGGGGTGAGATGAAGAGTAGGCCCGCGCCTGCTCCTGTCTTCATAAGTGTCCCGTCGAAATACATGGTCCACAGCTCGGCTGGATCGGGGGGGGAGTTGGACGTCGGTCCACTCGGCGACAAAGTCGGCCCGGCACTTGGGATTTGATAGCCTTTCGTGGGGCGTACGTGATGGTCTCGCCCATGAGCTCGACCGACCACTTGGCGATTCGACCCACGACTTCCCGGTTCGGGATAATTTCCCCAAGTGGGAATGATGTTACCACCGTCACCGGGTGGCTAAGAAAGTAGTCTTTGAGTTTTCGACGGGTGAGCACGATTGCGTAGAGCAGCTTTTGGATATGGGGGTATCGAACTTTGGCGTCGAGAGCACCTCACGATGAAATACACCGGCCGCCGGACGGGGAGCGCGTGCCCCTCTTCCTGCCTCTCGACCACTATGACTGTGCTGACCACCTGAGTGGTTGTGGCAACATAGAGGAGGAGGGACACGGCGGGTACGCCGTCTCGAGCCGGTCGTGGTGGCACGAGCACAGGAGGAGATGTGAGCATGCTCTTCAGTTTCGAGAGGGCCTCCTCTGCTTCAGGCGTCCACGTGAAGTGCTCGGATTTTCTGAGGAGCCAGTACAGAGGCAAGGCTTTTTCTCCCAGGTGCGCAATGAACCGACTGAGTGCAGCTAAGCATCCAGCAATCTTTTGCACCCCTTTTAGGTCTCGAATCGGCCCCATCCTCATGATGTCCGCGACCTTCTCGGGGTTGGCCTTGATGCCGCGCTGGGAGACGATATACCCTAACAACATGCCTCGAGGCACGCCAAAGACACACTTCTCGGGATTCAACTTGATGTTCTTAGCCGGAGGCGAGTCAAACGTCAATTTGAGGTCCGCGACAAGGTTTTCTACTTTTCGAGTCTTGACAACGATGTCATCGACGTAGGCCTCGACGGTCTCTCCTATGTGTTTCTCGAAGACATGGAGCATGCGGCGTTGGTATGTTGCCCGGCGTTTCGAAGGCCGAAAGGCATTATGACATAACAATACATGCCCATGGGGGTGATGAATGAAGTCGCGAGCTGGTCGGACTCCTTCATTTTGATTTGGTGGTAGCCGAGTAGGCGTCGAGAAAAGAAAGTACTTCACAACCCGCGGTGGAATCAACGATTTGATCTATTCGAGGTAAAGGAAATGGGACTTTGGGACATGCTTTATTTAAACTAGTGTAATCTACACACATCCTCATTTTCCCATTCTTTTTCTCTACCAATACTGGATTAGCTAACCACTCGGGATGATGTACCTCCTTGATGAATCCGGCCTTCTCGAGCTTCTCGACCTCTTCGCGGATGATCCTACGCTTCTCCTCGTCGAAACGGCGCAGGCGTTGCTTGACAGGTCTTGAGCCGGGACGGATCTCCAAGGCGTGCTCGGCGACATCCCTCGGTATGCCGGGCATGTCCGTGGGACTCCACGCAAACATGTCAGCGTTTGCGCGGAGAAAGTCGACGAGCACTGCTTCCTATTTGCTGTCGAGGGAGGCGCTGATGACCAGCGTCTTCTCCCCGAGGAGCTTGGATCGAGCGGGATCTTCTTGGTGTCGTCAGCGGGGTCGAAGTTGCCAGCCTGTCGCTTGGGTGTTGGAGCAGAGGCCTCAGCCGCCATGTGATCGAGCATCATGGCTAGGTCTTCAGATGTTCCCAACACGTTTGTCAGTGATTCTCCGTACTCAACGCACTCCACATCGCAGTGGTAGGCGTGCTCGTACGTGGAGTTGACAGTGATGACTCCTTTTGGTCCCGGCATCTTGAGCTTAAGGTAGGCATAGCTGGGGATCGCCATGAACTTTGTGTAGCACGGCACGCCCGGATGGCATGATACGTCCCCTCGAACCCCAGGCACGTCGAAAGTTAAGACCTCTCGACGAAAGTTCGAGCGTCCCAAAGACGACGGGGAGGTCGATGCGGCCGATCGTGAGCGCTTTCTTGCCGGGGACCACTCCGTGGAAGCCCCCGGCGCTCGGGCCGGAGGTCGGCTCTTGTGAGGCCGAGCAACGTGAGGGTCTCCATGTAGATGATGTTGAGGCCGCTGCCTCCATCCATGAGTACTTTGGTGAAGCGGGCGTTGAGGATGATCGGGCGACGACGATGAGAGGGTACGAGCCGGGATTGGTGACGTGGTCTAGGATGATCATCACGGTCGAACGTGATGGGAGCATCCGACCGGTCGAGGAATTGAGGCGTGGCGGGTTTCATGGCGAAAACCTCCTGCGCTCGGCCTTCCGCTCTCGACGTGTCATCTGGGTGGTCGGGCCGCCGTAGATCATGTAGCACTCAGTGATGGGCGGATACCCACCGTCGTCATCGTCGTTGGCTCGATCCTCGCCACCCTTATCCTTCTTGCCATCGTCCTTGTCAATGCCAAACTTCTTGAAGTAGCCTCGAAGCATACGGCGGTCCTCGAGGTTATGTTTGACCGGTTCCTTGTGGTACGGGCGGGGCTGCTTCGGCATCTTGTCGAAGACGCCCCCATCCGGAGGGTCTAGGCTTCTTGCGCTCGGGCGGCCACCTCGTCTTCCACGACCGCGCGCTTGCCTTGCTGGTTGCCTTTCTTCTTCTTCCCGTTCTTCTTCTTCTGGGCCTTGCTCGTGCCCTCACCGCCTCCTGGGGACGGCGCGGGCTTGTTCCCAGCCCCACCAAAGAAGGCCCCCACGGCCTCGTCGCCGGCAGCGTAGTCGGTGACAACATCCATGAGCTCGTTCACCGTCTTTGGGCGGTTGCGCCCGAGCTCTCGCACGAGCTCTTTGCACGTGGTGCCTGAGACAAACGCCAGGATGACGTCGTGGTCTGGGATGTGCGGCAGCTCGGTGCGCAGCTTGGAGAAACGTCGAGCAAAATCCCGGAGAGATTCCGCGGTATTTTGCTTGCAGTTACGGAGATCCCACGAGTTGCCGGGTCGGATGTAGGTGCCCTTGAAGTTTCCCTCGAAAATTTGGACTAGGTCGGCCCAATCGTGGATTTGATGGGGGGGAAGCTCCTCGAGCCACCGTCGAGCGGTGTCAGAGAGAAACGAGAGGGGCGCGGCGTATGATCGCCTTATCCTCTCGAGCCCCTCCCGGGCGGAGCCGGCCGGAAGTCGGCCGGCCCGAGCTCGGCTTGGTCTCCCCGTTGTACTTGACCACGCTCGTGGGGGTCGAAACGGGTTTGGCAACGGCGTGTTGCGGATAGCTCGACCGAAGACTCGAGGCCCGGCGGCTCGAGAGTCCGCGCCGATCTTCGTCGGCGTAGCGGCCCCCTCGATGGGCCTCGTAGCCACGGTCCTCAGCACCCGCTGCCTTGCGTCGTCGGTTGTCGTTGATGTCATGACGCGCATCTTGAGGTGCGCGGTTGTCGAGGATGCGTTCTCGAGCAGGGGCTCTACCACCTCGAGGGGGTGCCTCTTGGTGGACGGAACCCTCCCGCTCGTGCCGTGGTTGCTCTGGGGCTGCCTCACGCTGTCTCGAGGCCGAGCTCTCGGCTTGCTGGACGGCCGCGACTTGGAGGAGCCCCTGGATCTCGTCTCGTATCCGCAATGCATGTGGATTCGAGGGCGCCGGCATGTCCCGCAGCAGCATAGCTGCCGCAAGTACATTCCCGGCTTGCTCGAGGAAGTGGGCTGGCTCGGGTGGCGCTTCGGCCGCCGTCGTTGACGATGCGGTTGAAGACGTCTCGTGCCTTTCCTCGAGCGCCAAGAGCTTGAGGAGGGGCGGATGGTTACGCTCCAGCGCGCGTTTGAGCGGCTCCCGTTCGCGCGTTCCTCATTCATCTTGGCCTCGATTTCTCGAGATGGGCCCATTGTCTTTGTTTGAGCATCATCTTCGGTCGTCGGTTATCTTGGGCTGTGGTGGCGGTCCACGCGGCTCGATCACTGCGGGGCTCCAGCTGCCGATGTCCCGACCGCCCAGGGTCACGTCGCCGGTTGGCTGCAGGGACAGCCATGGCGGCGCCATCTCTGGTCTCCTCATCCGACGGGACGTCGTCGTTGAGATGAAAACACTCGCGAGCCGGGTCATAGCATCCTGAGTCCGAGTCATCGGAGTCGGGGCTAGCGCTGGACGGCGTCCAGGGCCTCCCCGTGCTTTCCTCCTCGATCCAGCGGCGCATATCTCCGACCGTGTTGCGGCGTTGCGAGCCAGGTGCTCTGTCAAACCCGCGGTCTACTGACGCCAGCCATACGATCTCTAAGTCCATGGTGGCGCGCAGGAGGGGGCCGGGGCTCTCCTCCCGCGGTCCCATGACTGACCGGATCCCGTTGGCATACGTGGTGGCGGCGTTGGTGAGCCCAAGCGGGAGCCTGCGACGAGCTCGGTAGAGCCCGTGCGGCAGCAGGTTGGGCGACGTCGGCCGCGCGCGCGCTCGAGCCGCCACGCCGGGCTCTCTCGGCGAGCGCATGGCAAACGTGAAGTCAGGGTCCATGTCAAGGACTCCCTGTCCATGTGCCACCTCCTGCTGCACACTTGGCACCCCGGCTGGGTGCGTCGTGGCGTCTGGCCGGGAGGGTACACGAGCAGGGTGCTCAAGGCTCTGTGCCTGCTGGTAGTGATGCTGATGCTGGTGGCGCCGGCGGCGTGGTGGCGAGCCGTGGTGGCGTGGTCGACGCGCGACCCCACCAGCACGTGGGGGTGATGAGCGTCCCCCTCCTGGTTCACCGATCGAGAGTAGAGCCATGTCGTGGCCTGGGCCGAGCGACACGAACTCTAGACTCCCAAACCAGATCACCGTGGCGAACGGAAACGATGAAGTGGGTGATGCCATCCGGAAAATGGCGGGAATCGGGTGAAAACACGCTGTCCCCCTACCTGGCGCGCCAACTGTCGGTGTTTCGTACCCCGGGGGGTATAACACCAACGAGTAAATTTCTATGCGTGCTCCCTAATCCGGATGGTGATGCAAGATGGACACAAGCGTTTACCCTGGTTCAGGCAAAGAATGCCCTACGTCCAGCAATGGGGTGAGTTTTGTATTATCTTGCACCGGGATGCTTGTACAGGGGTGAATACAAGGCTGTCCTGAGACTTAGCCGTGAACGAGTGTGAGAATGTGTGTGAGTGAAGGTCCAAAAAAACCGTCCCCTATGCTTGGCCCTGGCGTCCCCTTTTATAGGCCAAGAGGAGGCTCAGGAGTACAGAGTAGATAGGGCTGTCGTGGTCGTGACGTCGAGGTACATGCGCCATGTTAAGTCATCGAAACTGCAGACGCTCCCTGTGGTCGGGCTCGAGCCTGTAGCGGTATGGTCAAATGATGGCCTGCTCGTCCTTCTCGGTCATGGGCTGACGTAGTCGAGGCACGGTGCTGGCGTAGACGAGCACGTGCGCCCGGGGACCCTGCGGTATGGCCATCGAGGTGGGAAAGACAGGGCACTGCGCGCCCCATGCTCAAGTCGCGTCCATCACCACTCCTCGAGCGGTTGGGGGCTGCCTCGAGGGGGCAGTGATTCGAGCGACGGGACGGGACGACGTAGTTGGTGGTACGGAGAGTTGGTAATGGCGTTTGGAGAGAGTGCCGTACGCGTCACAGTACTCGGCGTGGTGTAATAGTGTTGCCTGGCACGCCCGAATCCCGGGTATGGGCAACGGAATAGGAGAAGTGACCGGCGTACTTCTCACTATGTTGCGCACTGTAGCCATGGGGTTAGGTGGAGCAGGCATACTATACTGTAGCCATGCGCGTGCCTTGGATAGGCAATGATTGTAGGCGGACTCGAGCGGGCGCTCGCTCGAGCGTTCTCCGTCCCGCTCGAGCGGCAGCTCGCTCGAGCGGTTTGCGTTATCGTCTCGAGCGGTCGTCCGCTCGAGCGTTTTCCGTACTTTTCTCTCGAGCGGGTGAGCGGCCGCTGCTCGAGTCAGAAGGTTACTGAGGCTTTGCGGGCCTGGTAGTGGGCCGGCCCAGTATGAGAAGGATTGGGGTTTCTCTGGTCAGTTAGCTCTTGGGAGAGTTAGAGGTGAAATGGGCTGGATTATCTTCCTTTAATCTACCAGATTTGGGACCCCCTAATCTAGGTACCCGACAATACTAGACATGATAGCAAGGTTGCCGGGACTTACGGAGGTCGACGGATCGATTGGCCCTCTCGAAGAACTCGACGACACGACTAAAGGACTCGAAGGGTGGCACGTAGCCGGTTGTATTGATTTGGTTGTGAACCCTTATTACAATGGTCGAGGGTTTATATTTATACCCTGGACAAAACATGAGTCCTAAGCACTTACGAACTATCTAACCAAAATTGGAAAGACAAAGACACGCTAACTCTATCCATAATCGGAGTCCTTTACCATCATGACTCCTTCCTTTTTCGATCGAGCTTCTCTTTTCCTTTTTCCACCTTCAAACAAAGCGGTTGTCGATTGCTTGGCCATTTGCCGAACACATGGAAATTAGCCGACCGCATATGCATTTGCCGAATCCCTCTCTCTGCCGCCTGCGGGTCCACCTGTCATATTCCTGACCAAATTCTGGTGTTAACACATGCCCCCTCAATTTCGAGATAAAAGGGTTTTATTTCGAAATTGACTATCAGCGCCTTTCGTTTAGGTCAGCACCGCCGACGCCCGCAGCCGCCACTTGAGATCTGCGCTTGTTGCTGTCTTCAATGGCGATGGAAACTTCAACCAGCTCCATCATGGCAACAGGAACTCAAGAGGAACTTCTAGAGGTAACCCTACTTGCTTTACCTATTCGGCAATTTTCTTGAATCAATTTCCAGATGCACTTTTTGATCCATTCGCTTCAATTTCTTCTTAAAGGAAATGAAGAATGAGATCTTGATCTCCAATCTTGCATGTCCTGGATCATTTTTTCTTGGTCCGCGGGGAGACCCCAATCCGAGGGAATTTATTGAAAAGGAAACCCTGAGGATCCCCTTTAAATCTAGGATTGCTCCCCCAAACAGATGGCCGAATACTTTCAAAACATGGCCCTTCCCCTCAATCACAGGATGGCGCGATTGGTACGTAGGATGCGAGTCCCGGAACGGTGACTTTTGGGAATCTCGGGATATTCAAGATCTTGTTTGGAGCTTTCTTTAGCCGAAATGCCTAGAAATGACTCCCTCCTTATATCTCGCTTCTCATTTTTGGTCCGACGCCATTAATGCGTTCATTTTCGGCCATGGCCCAATGTCAATCACTTTGTCGACATTTTCATGATGATCTGTCCGAATATCACCAAACCAACCTACCCCTTCAAATACAAAAGCACTAGCTCACGAAGGCGTCAAATCGGGAGGAGGTTGGGCCAAGTATGTTCGGACTTATGCTTCAACCGGTCCCGTGTCTCGATAAAGAATATAGGGCTTTCATGAACATGTGGTTATGCAGATTTATCTTCGTGGTAAGTCCAATGAGCCCACTCGAATCACATAGTGATGGTGAAGAATTGGCTGCAAGCAAGTTGATTCCTTTGGGCAAATATCTGCTGGGAGCATTCTACCACATGATGCATCGATCACTTTGTTCGAGATGAGGAATCGGGTGAAATCTCCCCGTGTCAATGGACCATGGTGGCTTCTTCGGATGTGGTTGCAACTATATATGCATCGATTGTCTCTGTTGATCTTCACAACCTGAACTTTCCTTCAATCAACTACGCTGAAGGTGAAGATCCCAGATACAAATCTTGTCAGACATATGGAGAAGCTGCATCTTCAATCATCATTGACTTGGACCTGGGTCATCTTTTCAAGATCTTCTACAAGGGATTCAACCACATGATCTGGTTCCCCTACAGAGAGAATGAAAATTTAACCCTCCCCTGCAGATTCAGCTATGAGTTGGGCTGCATAGATGATGATTCCGGGGACATCTTTAATTCTTTCATTAGGCCCCGTGCTCTACCAGCAGAATTTCATCATGGCCGGTGATAAGCTCAACTTATGAATTTTACAATCCAAACATGGTTGCCGGGCAGGCTTGGACTTGGTCAATTGCCCCCAAGGCCATACTTTTCAAGCATAATCGGACCCGGGAGTCATTGCTGAATGCAATCGAGGCCAATAAAGTTTTCAATCTTGGATGCAAGCTTCCAATATATGAACCCAATCCTCTGGTGATAATTGAAGCTACTCATCCTTCATTCAACCTTTGGTGGCGGAATGGCATTCTCACATTTTCAGAGCACAAGTCCATCCTTTATGCCAAGTTTTAATGCCCTTATTCTCTTCTGATGATGAGGTACACTTTTATAACTACCTTTTATCTGATGTCTCTGCTCTGTTTCTAAAACATCCTTTTGAACAGGACAATGCTCCTCCAAGTCCTCCAGAGGTTCAATACTGGCAACCTGGCCCTATTGCTGCCTTGGGGCATGATGCTCCAAGTTTAACAGTATTCAACAAAACACCTGCTGATGACACAGTGCTCCTGAAGGACCTTAAAAGAAAAACTCCTTCTTCCCCTATCAAGGACACTGTAATTCCCAAGAAATCAAGATCAAAGAAAGCTAAGCCACTCCCTCAGGTATGAATGCTTTTGATCCCTTATCCATCATCTGCAAATGCGTACGTATTCATCATTCTCTTTCAACGAGATACTGGGCTCACCCTCAAAGCCCCGACCGAGTGGTACATTTGGAAGATTCTCCTGAACATTCCGCTAGCCAAGCAGATGTCAACGAATCTGTCGGTCATCCTGGTGCGTATCTGTACTAGAGTCCTTTCTTGTTCTTTCATTTGCATATCAGTCTCATTTTATGCTTCGACTCAGATGAACAAAGAGAATCAGAAGAAACTCCTCTCCATCAGACAAATGAACAAGGAGAACCCCCTCTCCAAGAGCTTCAAGTTTCAACAACTCTGATAATTCGGGATGTACCAAGCCATGATATTGTCAATCCTCCAAGTGACTCGTGGCATCAACCACCCAACATATTAATGTTACTCGGGAGGCAATCGATCAAGTAATTGCCGAAGAGATATTATTTTACTCCACTCGGCTATTTTTTCCATTCGGACCGAATCATTTGGTTAAACTACCTTCCTTGTTCACCAACGGGATCTTGCTCATCCTCAAGCCGGTTTTTCCATTATCGCCGAAGAGTTTTACGGGAAAAAGATGATGAAGTTTCTTCCAACCAAAGAGTTATCATCGAGAGTCAAGCCAAACTAAAGGATATAATCTCATTTCTGAAAAAGGATATTATTGCTTTGACCCAAGATTCAGACAAAATAAGGGAAATAGCAGAGCTTATTGATCAAGAGCTTCCCTCTAATCTCAAAGCCGCCATAGATGCCTTATCACACCTTGATGATCACTTTGCTGCTATCAAGAGAGCACACAAGAATATGTCCACCAAAGTTGATCTGGAGAAAAGAAAGGTGGCCAAGGAACAGCAGGCTAAGGAGCTCTACTCTGGCATCAAGTCAAATGAGCACCTCTTGAGCACCTTAGAACCCGGAGAAACGCCGCGGGTCATGAGAGAAGAAAGAACCAAACTTGAAGCTCGACTAGCTCGGCTGAATGCTAACATTCATCCCATGAAACCAAGCTCGCAAATCTGCCATCTCTTGATTCGGCTAAGTCCAAAATACAATCGGTCATCAAGGAGACACGGCAAATTAAAAGCAAACTGTCCAACATCCAAGACTCGAAGAAGAAGACCAAAAAGCTCTTGATGAAGTCAACCGAATCAAGATGGATGCTCTTGCTTTGTCATCAACTCTTTTCTAAATGTATAGATGCTTGATTTGTACTTGAAGATGTAGACATTTAGGCTTGACCCTGTCATACTTGAAAACAATTCCCTTTTTTCTGGAAAAATAGATAATCCTCATTTTTCTCTTTCTTCTCTGCTTCTGTTATCATTCGGCTTTCCCAATCACAACTGTACTCCGCGCGTTTTAACCGAATGTAACTGCTGCTGCCTCAAGTGCTCACTTTAGCCGAATAGCTCTCATCAGCTATTTAGCCGACCGAGCGTATGGTAAATGAATCGCCAGTGGTGATGGGCTCGGCCCAACTCAACATCGGCCCATAAGCGTGGAAACCCTATCCTGTCGCTTGGTTTTCCCGCAGTCTCGCCACAGCTCCCACGTTCATAAATAGGACCAGTCGGCTCCCACCATCATCACATCAAGCACAAGCAGTTGCTATCATCCCTAATCTCTTCCACTTCCTCTCCGCCTTCAAGCCCCAAAAAACCCCACCACCACCCATGGCGAGCGGCGGCGATCGCAGCAAGCGTCCTGCTCAGGACGAGGCGGAGGGAAGCAGCAACCGGCGCCGGCGGTGAGATCTTCAACTTTTGGAGTTGTACTGCTTGATAGCTTGATAGCTTTTAGCCGATCCGAGTCTCTGCCCCCTTGCGGTTATTCATCTTCTCGATCTGTTTCAGGGCCGTCGGGAACACCGGCGACTACGTCGCCAACTTCCAGAGGCGGGTCGCCCGGGCCGGCACTCACACTCCTCCTTCCGCTACCGCTCCTGCTCCTGCGGCGGATGCGGCGGAGGGAAGCAGCCGTGGTGGCCGCCGTCTGCAGTAAGAGATAACTTCCTCATCTCGTTTGCGGTTTCTTTTTGTTTAGCCGATCTTGATTGCACCTTGCTTGTAGGACGGCGAGGATCAGCACCAGCCAATGGCGTTTCCTGGCGCCGGCCGCGGCGTTTGACGCACCTGCCCCCGCACCTGCTCCGGCTCCAGCCCCGGCTCCTGCTCCTGCTCCAGCACCAGCTTCCGCCTCGGCCTCGTCGGGGTCCGCCTCTTCGTACCGTCCTATATGGGACAGGAACGACGAAGAGATCCCGCCGTACAGCCGCTACGACGCCGCCGCATACCGCCGCGAGAGGGATGAGGCGATGGAGTTTCTTGGTGAAGAAACCTAGAAGTTCGGGATCGCCCGGGGGTTGGAGGACAACCGCTACGGCACCGAGCGAGGCCATCACCGCACTTGCTCTTCAACAACCGCTTTCAACTCCCGTTCTTCCCGATTCATCTCGCTTTGCCGATCTATCTTATGTTTCTTTGCGAGACCTCACCGCGGAGCCGGACCGCCCGAAGGTGGCGGCGACGAGGGTGGCCGATCAGTGAACGCCGGGGGACCAACCGTGGCGAGATCGTGCGGAGGCGGTGCCTCGATCGATTGATCGGGCGGCCCTTCATGGTGTGCGCCTCGGCACTTCCCTCGGCCTGGCGGGGATGTCGTCCTGGACCGGGGACGACTACGCTCCGATGCCGACCGGCTTCCGGGGCGGGCTTCCCCATGAGGTCGACGACATTGAGGGTTTCCTGACGTCGTACGACGCCCACGCCGACGCCATGGCCAACGCCACCAACCCGGAGTCCGTCCTCAACAAGCTCTTCACCGAAGAAGAGGAGTAGCTTGTATTAGGATTGGCGTGGGTTGTAAATAAAAATTTTAATGAAGAATGTTGGTCTTTTCCTTGTTCTTGCTTGTCTGTGATGGTGTTCATCTGTCGCATTTGCCTTTTTGCAAATTTCTCCTTAGCTAGAACTCGACTGCAACACTCTTCCCGAACGAAATCTCCCGAATCGCATGACATCACCTTAGCCGATTAGATCTCGGTCCTGTTCCACGATTTGACGGTTTGTAGCGTAGTACTTCAATTCTCTTTATCTTCTCCCGATAAACCTATCAGCTGAGAGATAAGATCAAACTGTTCACTTATACTTTTAAAAATCGACTAAAGGCGATACAACTGTATCGGCTATTTTTGTTCTGAAGACGATACACACGATATTGGCTATTTTTTGCACTAGAGGCGATACAATAATATCGGCTATTTCTCTTCAACTTCCTTCCTTTGCTCTGAAGGCGATTTTATTCAATCGGCTATACCACGTTTACGTCATAGTCACAATTAAGATCCAACTTCGACACTTGGATAAAACTTCTTAAGATATCTGCCATTGATGGCTCTAGTAAGTTCTTCTCCAAATAACGTTTTCAATATATACGCATTACCAGGTGCACAACTGACAACCCGAAAAGGTCCTTCCCAATTTGGTGACCATTTGCCAAATGTCTTATCCTTTGTACCAATTGGCAATATCGTTTTCCAAACCAATTCTCCTTCTGCAAATTGCTTAACTTTAACTTTCTTATTGTAGTATTTGGCAATGCGCATTTTATTCTTCTCAATGTTTTCCAAGGCTTTAAGACGAATCAAATGCAAATCTTCTAATTCATCCATCATCGAGATCCTTATAATCTTTTTCATCGAGGTCCTTTTGTAACTCAACTCTCCTTGATCCCGATTGCAACTCCCAAGGCATTATAGCATTATGTCCATATACCAACTCATATGGAGATGCTTGTGTGGATCCATGGCAAGCCATTCGGTAAGCCCACAATGCTTCATTAAGGACCAAGTGCCATCTCCTTGGCTTCTCATCGATTTTCTTTTGAATAATCTTGATCATGATCTTATTTGACGCCTCTCGCTTGGCCATTGGCTTGTGCATAATAAGGAGAAGAATTATACAACCTTATCCCCATGCTTTCGGCAAAGTTACAAAACTCGAAGAAGTGAACTGAGTTCCCCGATCGAGTTGTAATGGTCTGTGGGATCCCAAACCTATGAATTATATGTTCCTTGACAAAACCGATCATATTTTACGATGTGACCTTTTTCAAAGGGATAGCTTCAACCCACTTGGTGAAATAATCATTGCCGGCAACACAAATTTGTGTCCTTTGCTAGATGGAGGATTGATCTGTCCAATTAAATCTATACCCCATCCTCGAACGGCCAAGGTTTGATTATTGGATTCGGAGCGGACGCAGTGTGCTCTTTGAACATTACCAAATATCCGACAATCTCGACACCCTTTGTAATATTCAAAGCAATCCTCCAACATAGTCGGCCAAAAGTACCCCGTCCTTCGATTATCCATTTCATTCGGTAGGCCGACCGATGTGCACCACAAGCTCCTTCATGAACTTCAAACATAATCTTCTTAGCCTCTTCTTGACTCAAGCACTTGAGCAACACTCCATCTATAGATTTGTGGTACAACCGATCATGAAGAAGTACGAATTTAAGGGCCTTATACCCGAGCCTTCGGGAAACTTTTTGAGATGGGTCTTTCGGATAGTTGATAATGTCACTTCTCCGGTCATTACTTATCGATCGAATTGAAAGCATCTTCTTCTCGCGTATAGACTTCATGATTTTCCCGATATCCGAGGCCGCTTGAGCTAATTTATTTGCTTCTCCATTGTGTTCTCTCGGGTATATGATGCAAAGTAACTACGAAAAGCCTTTCGAAGTTCCCTACACTTGTTCATGGTACCCTTGCGGTATATCATTTTTGCATTCATATTGTCCCGTCAACCGATTGATCTCCAATTCGAGTCACCGAATACTTCAACGGCAACGACCTTCACTTCTATTAACAGTAGAAGCCCTCTAAGTAAAGCCTCATACTCGCTTGATTGTTAGTGACAGGATATTCAATTGAAAAAGCAAACTCAAATGTATTTCCACGTGGGGATATCAAAAGAATACCAGCACCACCACCTTTGTCACATGATGACCCATCAAAAAATAATGCCCATGGAGCAATGTTTATCATATCAACGAGACAAATCATGATGTTGAGTAATAAAATCGGCAATTGCTGTCCTTTCACTTTGCCTTTGCCGACTCATACTTTAAATTAAACTCGACGTGCTAGTACCCATTTGCCGATTCTTCCATTTAAAATCGGCATTGACAACATGTGTTTAATTACATCAAAACTAGATATCACCACACATTCGGCATTTAACAAATAGTGCCGAAATTTTGTGCATGAGTAATAAACACACAAACGAGCTTTTCTATAGCCGAATACCTTGTTTCGGGATCTAACGGTTTTCGGCTAAGGTAAGCTATTACTCTCTCTTTCCATCAAACTCTTGCATAAGGGCCGACCCTATTGTTAGGCTATCGGCCGCCACATACAGCTTGAAAGGCTTCTCAAGTTGTGGAGGTACCAATACCGGTGGTGCCTTCATATATTGCTTGATCTCATCAAAAGCCTTTTGCTGTATGTCACCCCAGACAAACTTCTGATCTTTCTTGAGCTTCAACAATGGAGAGAAAGGCAATATTCTTTCTGATAAATTGGATATGAATCTTCTCACGAAATTGATCTTGCCCAACAATGATTGCAACTCTGTAAGGTTAGTTGGGGGCACAACTTTGTCTATTGCTTCCATACTCTTTTTCCCAACTTCTATCCCTCCTTTGTGGATCAAGAACCCCAAGAATTCACCAGCCGAGACTCCAAAAGCACACTTATTTGGATTCATCTTTAAACCATGTTTCCTTGTGCACCAAAGTCTTCCTTAAATCGGCTAAATGTCCTTCATGGTCTCCGGATTTGACTACTACATCATCAATGTAAATTTCCACAATTTTGCCGATCAACTCATGAAAGATATAATTCATGGCTCTACGATAAGTTGCACCAAAGCATTCTTTAATCCAAATGTCATTACTATCCATTCAAATAACCCAATGTGGCCGGGACATCGAATGCGTCTTTGCAATATCTTCAACTTGCCATGAAAATCGATTGTAGCCGCATTGCCATCCATAAAGCCGATGACTTCATACCCGCTGCTGCATCCACTAGTAAATCGGCAACGGCATTGGGTAACCATCCATGGGAGTAGCTTTGTTGAGATCTCGAAATCTATGCATACTCTCATCTTCCCATTCTTTTTGTAAACAGTACTATGTTTGAAATCCACTCGCATACCGCATGGCCGAATAAAGTTTGCTTCAATCAGTCTTTCAACTTCTTTCTTTACATCGGCCAATACCTCCTCTTTATAAATTTTTCGTGGAGGTTGTTTGAAGGGACGAAATCCAGGTTTTATAGGCAACTTATGCTCAAC
Source organism: Themeda triandra (assembly GCA_018135685.1). Taxonomy (NCBI): domain Eukaryota; kingdom Viridiplantae; phylum Streptophyta; class Magnoliopsida; order Poales; family Poaceae; genus Themeda; species Themeda triandra. Next base: position 62,588 of record JAENPR010001133.1, on the reverse strand, counting down.
AATTGATCGATCCAATCCAGGCATCTCTGTGTAATCCCAAGCAAAACAATCTTTGAACTCCTTCAACAACTCTACTAACTTCAACTTATATTCTGGGTCTAAATTTGCACCGATATACATTGGCCTTGACTTTGTGCTAGCACCAACATCGATCTCTTCTAACTTGTCGGGCCGACATGAAACCACGACCCGGTTGCCTTTGCCGCCATCGATTGGATTGCCCATTAAAAGTTACTGTCAGAGCCGACTGCTCGGATCGGCTGTTGATCTCTGTCGAACACATTGACAGGACCTTCTTTCCATTCTTTACCCGAAAGGCAGTCTTGTCCATCATACTCCCAATAAACAGGCTCGGAAGTGGCAACACTTACTGAATCATCAGCTTGAACAACCTCTACATCATCTCCTATCCACTTTGAATGAGAATTTGATGCATAGTTGAGGGTACACGGCAATTAGCATGGATCCAATCCCTTCCAAGAAGCATGCTATATGCCCCCTTGCCATCAATGACAAAGAAAGTAGTGATCAAAGTCTTGGATCCAATCATCGAGTTCCACATGTACTTGCTCCACGAGTATCGAAGCATTGCCGACAAAATCTCTAAGGATCATGTCGACCGCAACAAATCCTCACTTGTCATACCAAGCTTTACGAAAGTAGCATAGGGCATAATATTGATAGCAGCCCCTCCATCAACAAGCATCTTGGTTAAAGGCTTGCCATTGACATATCCCTTCAGGTATAATGGTTTCAGATGACGGTTTTTAACTGGCTTATCAAAGACTGCTTGCCGAGTCAACACAAGTTGAGCCATCAGGTCTCGGCATTCGGTTTCATCAAAGTCTGAGTACACTTCATCTTGAACTTCTTGATCTTCAGGGGCTCTAAACTCCAATGGGATAAAGAACACCATGTTAGTATCAGCCGAAGGACCCTGTCCATCATCCTTTTTCTTAGGACGCCACACTTGGTTTCTTTTCGGCTAATTCCTGCTTCACTCTTGATTCCTCGGGCCGAACTCTTCTCTTCGGCTTTTCCTCAAACCGGAGGGCACCATTGACCTTTTTGCCACCCGTAGGAGCCCTCTTCCGCATTATGGGCACCGCTTTGTGAGCCCAAGTTTGGTCTCGCAAATCTTTTCCTCCGATATCCATCAAAACTATTTATTTTTAGGCGCCGATCGTTCTACGGAACTTTCATTCCAAGTCTATCATGAACGGGACGGTTGACTCGAGATTGCCTATACTCGAATATTGATCACGCATTCGGGGCAATTGTTCCCGGCAGTGCAACTTCAAGCCTTCATTCCAACGGTGTCGAAGAAGGAACAGTTCAATGCGACGCTCTTGTTCTCTCCGTACTCTTCTTGTTCTCTTTGGCGCACCTCGCCTCATATCTTCGACGCTCTATCATGAATCTGCGTTCCTCTTCAATATACTTTGCTGCTCCTCATCAAACTCCATCTCCTTTTCCTCTGCCATTTATTCAACAAGTGTTGTCTTGTAACTCGCGTTTTGACTCGGCGTGTATTCGGCAATTTCCTTAGCCGCATCGAAGTCGACCCTTCTCATTCGGTTATTTCGAACCGTACTTGTTGCACTTCTTCTTTGGTAACTTGCCGATTAAGGTCAACAGCACCACTCTCCTTGGCTCTTTCAGAGGTCAGAACCTTCATCTTTCCTTTTTCCTTGGACTCACTTGGCATCAACCATGCCTATAGAGAAAGAGACCATGTTACGAGGAAATGGGTTTTTGTCTACTTTCATCTTGCCATCAAATCTCAAGTGTCCATCTTGAATAGCTTTCGAATCTTTACTCGAACACTCGGCAATCATTGATATGATGAGAACTTGTATCATGAAACCCACAAGGTACTTCTTATCTTTTACCCCTTCGGGCGCAAAGATAGGATGTCCTTCTCGGTTTGACGCGCCCCTCCCGAATCGATACAAAAAGAGCTTATCTCGCCTTACTTGACATCAAAATCATAAGATCCCTTTTGTCGCTTCACCCATCGATGACCGACCAAAGTAGGCTCTTTTGTCCGGTTCAACTCTGCGCAGCTACTTCATCTTCATCTTCATATTCGCATGCTTCTTCTAGAAATCCTGATACATGTCAACAGGTTGCACTTGTTCTTCCGAAAACGAGCATCTCTCCCGAACCCTTGGGCTTGATTGCTCATTGCTATCAATTTTTGTGCAAGCTGCCCAAGGTCTTCAAACTCCATGCCGAATAGCTTGTCTCTGATATGTGGCAGCATGCCTGCAATGACTAATTGTGCGAGTTGATCATCGGGAATAGTCAGAGAATAGCACATATTCTTCGCTTCTCTGAATCTACGAAGATACTCCATTGGTGTCTCAGTAGTCTTCATTCTCATAGCCCAAAGATCGACCATCTTCTTTTCATTGGTTCCTGTATAAAAGTATGAATGGAACTTTTGCTCCAATTCTGCCCATGTACCGGTGGAATTGGCCGGTGCGATGCAAACCATGTGAAAGCCGGCCCATCGAGACATAGGAAAATATCTGATCCTCCAAGCTTCATCAGCAGCAGCTTCTCCAAGTTGCATCAGATATCTGCTGACATGCTCAATGGTACTGGTGTCATCCTGACCAGAGAATTTGGTCAAATCTGTTGGTGGCTTAACTCTTGGTGGAAGAGCTACCCTATTGTACCACTCTGGGAAAGGAGATTTGTATGCATATGTCTGATGCTTTGGTTTCAGGCCGAATTGATTCTGCATCATATCAGCCATTCTGCTTAGGAGGTCATCATTTGCATCTTTCGCTCCCTGTCTCCTAGAAGGCACTCCTGATGCACTCCTGTACCCTGGATTCGGCAAAGCATTCAGAGCACTGTAATCAGTGAATTCACTGTACCCATCTCCATAGACACTCTTCTGCAATCTATTTGCCACTGGGGAGATCTTGTAAGCAGATGCGGGTATATCTGTTGTTGCACCAAAAGCTACTTGACCATGAGTTTGCTGCTCGGTCACAGGAGGCTTCTCTTTTTCATCGTGAACAGCTCCATCCTTGCTTGTACCGATCATCTCTTCTCCTCCAGTTGACTTCCCTGAAGATTGCTGAGTGTTGAAGTACACTGGTCCAGCAAGCTCTCCAAATCTTTCTTCAAAGCGCTTGTCAACTGTTGGACCAAAAGTGTCAGCCATGATTTTGCGGAAGGTGCCCAGAAAAGCTGTGTTGTGATTTAACATAGTGTCTCCTACAGCTTTGTAAATGGCTCCAACTACCCTCTGCATCTCCTCCTCGTCAGTAATATCAGACTGACCAGCGAGAAGAACTCGTGGCAGTGATTGCTTGACGATCACTCTGCCACTCTTGTTCTTGGAAAAAGACATCAGACATTTCTGCTGATACTGTTCCATTGCTTGCTCTACCATCTGGCGTTGCTCTGGTTGCAGCTCGTCCAAGGTCACGTTCAGAACGTGACTGTTGTCAATTTCCGATCCCATCCTAGACTGAGAAGTTGTCCCACTGGGCGTGCCAAAAAGTGTGTTGACACAAAATGTGGCGCACTGTGTCTCACACACAGCAAGCCGGAAAGCCTAGCTTCAAATCGGGTGCCCGGGCGTCTGAATCCGGAAGCGTGCCAGTCGATTTGACCTGAAAATCGACAAGGGATAAAACGGTAAGATCATAACTGGAACGTGCTGGGTGAGACCAGACAGTTCCATCTTTACGGCCCTGAAGCCACTTACGACGACATATAGCTATGGAAGCTATCTGCCAACAGATTGCATTTCATTCGGCTAAAGTAACATAACTGATGTAAACAGAACGAATTTGCCGAATACGATAGATGAAGACATATTTGAACAAGATTAAATCATCAAAGCATATCAAACTATATCTCAGGTTTAAAGCATCATCAAGCACTAATAATTAAGGATAAGTAACTTATAAATGTAAATCTACTAAATAACACATGCATAGGCTAATCCAACTAGTCTGCCGCACGTCTAGCCTTCATAAACCCGTCGAGCATAAACCCAAGCAAGCTAATCCACCGCATGATACCACTCGCTATGAATTTACACCACTCCTTACTACTAGATCAATCCACCGCATGATACAATCTAACAATAAAGAGCTAAAAGCACGTAATTACCTAACAGATCTATAAATACTTGCTACATGTATAAACATAACCGTATCGGCAAGATTGCCGAATCGGGGTCCATGAAGAAGGAACAAACAAGTGACATGTAAAAAGAGCCTATCAGATTAAACCGATCTCTAGTCCACCGGATGACTAGCTCTAGAGTAACCCAAAGACCTGCATCTGCCGCACGGTACCCGGTCCTGTCAAGGCTTATCTACACATAACGTGAATGAACCCACAACACGTGACAATCTAGATCGATCTAATTCGGCTATATGAGCTTGATCTACCCGATATTGAATAAGCATGAAAGAAACGATCAACAAGCCGAAAGAGTATCAATCTAGATTGGGCAAAAGAGTGTTGCAAATAATTAAACATTAAATAAAGCAAGCAACACGTGATAACTTAATGAATCTATTAGATCATGCCAAATCTAAAAGAGCCGATAACTATCTTTACTCATGTCTTAATCCGCCGCACGATACAAGGCACAAGCAAAAACTTCCCATCATTAAGCTTAAATCCGCCGCACGATACTAAGCAAAACGGATGAGACTACTTGCATCACATCTAAATCCGCCGCACGATACTAGACATGATAGCAAGGTTGCCGGGACTTACGGAGGTCGACGGATCGATTGGCCCTCTCGAAGAACTCGACGACACGACTAAAGGACTCGAAGGGTGGCACGTAGCCGGTTGTATTGATTTGGTTGTGAACCCTTATTACAATGGTCGAGGGTTTATATTTATACCCTGGACAAAACATGAGTCCTAAGCACTTACGAACTATCTAACCAAAATTGGAAAGACAAAGACACGCTAACTCTATCCATAATCGGAGTCCTTTACCATCATGACTCCTTCCTTTTTCGATCAGCTTCTCTTTTCCTTTTTCCACCTTCAAACAAAGCAGTTGCCGACCGCTTGGCCATTTGCCGAACACATGGAAATTAGCCGACCGCATATGCATTTGCCGAATCCCTCTCTCTGCCGCCTGCGGGTCCACCTGTCATATTCCTGACCAAATTCTGGTGTTAACACTTAGCAACAGCACACGTGAGACGATGGATGCTGCTGCTGGAGGTGCATTCTTATCACTTACTATTCCTCAAGCCACGGCTCTTGTGGAGAAGATGGCATCCAACCAAGGTTGGAGTGAAGAAAGAACTCGAGACCCGCAAGAGAGGTGGAGGAATGCACCACTGAAGGAGGTAGACATGCTTGTCTGCCAAAATGGATTTGCTAATGAGGAGGCTCGATGAGAGAGCCACAGAGAAGAAAGAAGTCATGCATATACATGATGCTCGCATGACATGTGAAGAGTGTGGAGAGACTGGGCACACAAAAGGTGCTAACGCCCGAGCTGAAGGAGGACGTGAACTACCTCAATAACAACAACAATAATAATTACTATCGTCCTCGCCAGAATCAAGGTTGGAATCAGCGGCAAAGGCCTAACTACTCGGCAATTATTCAGGCAACTATCAAGGTAACAACTCTTCCTACAATAATTACAACCAGGCCGCCTTTGAGAGAGTTAGTGCTAAACCAAGGCAAGATGATGGACAATCTGTCCCAAGAAGCCGACATCAAATGACAAGGTCCTAGAGACACTCGGCAACGAGAATGGATGGCTTTTCCAATGCCATCAAGAGTCAGCTCAGCTTTCAACAAGATACTTAAGTCGCGGTACAACAGCTTGTCAACCTTGCTCCCTCCACCGGTCAAGGTAAACCGGCGGACAACCCGAAGAGCTCGAAACCGCAAATCTTGTTGATATATTCAATGTAGAAGATAGCCGGAGTGATCCATCGAAGGGGTCATGGATTGACTCAACTCGCCAATCAAGAAGGGCGATCCGGGAGACCGCCATTCCAATCTCCATTGGAAGTACCAACTTTAATGAAGCAATCTGTGACTTCGGTGCAAGCATCAACATTATGCCAAGAGTGATATATGAGAAGCTATTCGATGCCCCTTAACATACACAACCATGTGCTTGCGGCTTGCGGTCGTCACTCCGTGTCCCGTTGGGAGTACTAGAAGATATATGTGTACGAGTGGGCAACACGTATGTTCCAAAAAGACTTCGTGGTAGTGGATACGGGCGGTGATGAAAGGTCCCCTATCATTCTCGGGACGACCATTCTTGAACACCGCTGGAGCCATCATGTATGCTAACACCGCCAAGATCATCTTCAACATCAAGGGCAAGAGAGAAACCTTCTTCTTCAAGAACGAGTCTTTGCAGCTTCCCAAGACACCCTCATCAACGAATGTGAGAAGAAGAAGAATCCAGCTAAGAAGAGCAAGAACAAGAATAAGAAGACCAAGAAGACGGAGACCGTGAGGATGGTCACCGCAGTCCATAAGGAGCATGACCACTTACTCGTCCCCACGTCCGATCAAGAAGGATGACCTGTGTGTCCCGACCATTCAATGCTCCATCAACAAAGCTCTTTCAATAAAGTCATGTGACACCGGATCGGGCGTCAACATCATGGCCAAGGTAACTTATGAGTATCTATATGGCACTATGCCTTTGGAGCCCACCTATGCACAACGAGATGGTCATTGACGGTCGTTAAGTGCCAATTTTTACCGTCAACTAAACATGAGAAAGGACTAAAATATGTTCACCAACTAGATATAGGGGTTATACTAATAGAATTCCACGAGTTTTGGTGAATGTCTGTTTCTACAGGGTGTCAGCTGAAAATACCCAAGGAAGGCCCACATGTCAGGTTTACATAGAGATAATCGGGAACCGGTGAAAATTCTGTAATCTGGAAGGTTTGAGAAGGCTCTGGACCAAACGGGAGCCCGAACGGGCTCGGTGGAGAGTCGGCCGACTCCCACCCTTGGTCGGCCGACTCATGACCTGGACCAATCAGCATCAGCCTCGCGGATCCCTGTTCCACCGCCTTTGAGGATGAATAATAATCGTCCGTTTAGGTCGGTTTGATCCGAGGGCTGTGGTGCATCCTAGAGGGCTATATAAACAGGGCCCCTGGCCCCTGGAGGAGGCATCCCTTAAACCCTAATTCATTATCTCTCAGCGGGATCAGAGTTGTAGAGGCGTCCCTTGAATGGATGACTTCTCTTCTCTAGAGAATTAGTGCTAGACATTCCAATGTAGTAGATTAGATCTAGATGAGAGTTTGGGAGAGCGGAGCTGCGCTCCGGTTCTGGAGAAGTCTTCAGAGATTTGGTATGTCTTTGTATCTACTCTTTGTAAGACTTATGCTTTAATATATTTATCTTCTCTATCTACTTTATGCCTTTCATATTTATGCTTAGTATAGTTGTTACATCCTAGCATGGGATCTTCGCTCGTATTGAGTGCTCTAGTTATCATATGTAATTAGAGTAGTAATCGATAGTGTAGGCATGGTGTCTAGACTATAGGTTACCCGAGGTTGCGCCCAATCCCACGGATAGTTGTGGTAGCCCCGAGGTGACAGCTCTATCAGGCCTTTGTATTCCACCACGTTTGGGTTGGTGTTTCGTAGAGCTCTCGGCAGCCTTCTCCCAACTACTCTTTACCCAGTCTTCTTCGAGAGTTGGAAAGGACCTGCTGCTCCAAAGTGCTATTGTGTGATCGCTATATCTAACCATTCCCTGTTATCATAAAACCAAAGTAATAGAGAAGTATTTAGGAACCTTGATCTCTCCCATTGTCCTCTCACTTTAGCTAGTTACTCATTTATTATAGAATTCTCATGTGTGCTTTTATTCTTATATCCTATCATATATCATTTACCCCCGCTTTAATCTAGTCGGTTTACTAAGTTAGTAGATACATGATGGTGAGTTATCCGATTCTTTAACCCTTGCTTCCCTGTGGTAAAATATAAATAACGATACCTGGTTTACTCCCGGTAAAATGCTACAATGGTATGTTCTGTGCGCTTGCGGAATCCTTCTTATTTTAGTTGCACTTAACAAATACCAACAAGCATTTTTGGCGCCGTTGCCGGGGAAGCAATCGGAGTTAAGTTTTTGATAATGATCTTGATGTCTGCTAGTTTAGTGTACCACTAGCTTTAGTAGGATTACCCCTTGTTCTGTTAAGTGTGGAATAGACAGGACAAAAGAAGCCGTTTTGACCTTCCGGCAAGTTTCCACAAGAAAAGAAGAGACATTGAAGAGCCCAAGGTCCCCCAACATTCAACATTCATCAACATTTAACTGGAACCCTGCCATCTCTCAGGTTTGCATATACATATATATTTTCTAACCATGTGTAGATGGAGAAAAGGTCGTCGTCACAGGAATTTCAAATCACTTCACAAGTGACGAACATAGACGCTGCACCGCTCACAAATTTCATCATGTGAGTCATGGTAAGTATGATCAAGAAAGGTGAGATAGTCTTGCTCGTGGACTTTAAAATTGATGAGTAGTTATCTTTTTGAATTCTTGCACCCCACTTTGCATGTTTACTTTTAACAATTCATGCATTCACTTCGTTTAGCTTATTTATGTTTGCTCATCCATTGCATGTTTAGTTTCTTGCATGCATTCACATCGCTTTGCATCTAAAAAAAATAAAAATAAAAAAAAAATGTTTTTATATATATTTCCTCACCATGATCATGCTCTGTCATCTCCATTTGAGTAAATCTCTATAGTGCTTTCATGTCACCTTTGTTTGCTATAGTATGTTTTGGTTTGGAAGTACTTCTAAGGGTATTTCCAAAGGCTTTTTAAATTAAGCATGGTGCTTAGGTTAAATTGTCTTCCTTGACCAAATTAAGACATGGAGTCCAGTTTGGTTATTGAACTAAAAATGTGCTTTAGTAGATATTGGTTATTTTGTTGGACTAACCCCCGAGAAAACTCTCAAATCCAATTTGGGTAAGTCAAGAGATGAACTCACTTCATAGATGAAACCAGGCATATGATGAATTCCAACAGCTTTGTGCAAAGACAACACTCATTCATCGTCCAAGGAAGAATTGTAAGTATCAAATATCATTCACATTGTCTTTTGTTGCAAGTTACCTTTGCCTTGAACCATGTTAGAGTGCCATAAAAAAAAAGAAAGTTGCTAGAAAACATGATAAATAAATCCTATGCTAAGGTAACTCAAAAACCATCTTTTTGTTAGCATAGATGAATTTCAAATAGATAGTGGATATATAGCCCATAGTTTGATTTGTTGCAATCCTTCGGGTATGTGTCTACTAACGTTTTCTAGGAAAGAATCCATGATGTGCCTATCCATGGTTTGTCACGAACCTGCCAAATCACCACTTCAGTGATGGAACAAAGGAGAAGACAAGAGTTCCACAAGAAGGATCATCATTTGAACTTACTCAAAGAAGTGGATGAACAAGGCGACAAGCTATGAGCAACATTGAAGACAACATAGCATTGGGCCCAAAACTCGAGCTAGGATGCCAATGAGGAGTATGGTGTAACTCAGCTCATTTTGGCCAATCAAAGACCTGCCCTCGTTGTTCTTGAAGACACCATCTTGCACGTCGGCAGCAAGGACAAGGATGGCATGATAAGCATACATCCTTGTGTCAACCAATCATCATCAAGGGTTGACTACCGACCAAACCCAAGAAGACTAGGAACAACCACATTTGCAAGATGATGTCTCTAAGCCATTGGAGATAAGACCCTTCCTTGATCATCAAGACGGATGGCGTATCATTAATTGCAACTCTTCGCCATGCCGCTAAAAGACAAAGACCATCAAGGAAGAACTCGAGTCTACATCTCCAATGAACATCAATGCATCAACCAAGACTCAATGAAAATCAAGAATGGTTGATGAAAGAAGATCATGCAACCTGTCTGTCTCCTCATCCCGGATTGGATAGTCCAAACAAAAGTAGAATGCAACGGAGAGATCTCTACTCAACGAGACCTATAATCGAAGTCCCTCTCGGATACATGAAGGCTTACAAACGAGGGACAAACGAAGTCCGAGGACATAGGAGTACAACACACTCGAGGGATGACTCAACACTCGTATTTGGTTTCACGTGGCGAGCAACAACAAGGTCAAGCTTGGGGGAGGAAGGCCGATGACTCTTCAAACAATGATCCGGCAATGCTCTTCCTCTTTTGAAGCCCCGTCGCTCCGGCACGTTGAGAAGAAACAATGAGTGGAGCACAAGGTCTAGGCATTAAAAAAAAAAAAGAGGAAGAAAAAAAAAAGGAGTGAAATTTTAGAAGACAAGATGCTCAAGGAGAGAGGTCAATCAAGCAAGGCAAACTCCAAGAAGAAGTAAAGGACCACTAGAAGCATCTACTCTTCATCACAAGGTACTCCGGTGATAAAGACTCGCTGGACAAGAAAGAACATGGGTGACTCCTTTCCTAGAGTTACCATCTCAAGAGGTGCGCTTCTCAAGGTCTCTACCTTTGGGATCAAATGATGCACCGAAGGAGTGAACATGACAAGAAGTCCTGTTCGGAGGACTTAAATCACGAACCCTCGCCAAGGAGGTAACTTGGTATTTATCGGCATTTCCTTTTTCAGCATTGCATTTTCCTTTAAGCATATTTATTTTCCCTACATGCATCTTAATTGCATCTTCGCTTTACTATCTCTCGCACTAGAAAAAGAAAATAAAGATTTCTGCATTTTGCATCCGAAAACTACTAAGCCCCATATGAATAATCATTCACTTTGGTGGCATAAAAATAATTTTTCAAGATATCTATTTTCTCTGTCTGCATCCCTTTATTATAAAAGATAAAAATATTTCTTGTGATCCTGTTAGAAGACATTTGAGTTAAGGCAGTTCTAGACAGCCAAGGCTTAGAGGTTTTTATCACTAATGCTTAATTAGTTCCACAAGCTTTGTTGTCTATTTGAGCTTCACAGAACATAAAGGATCGAGAAGAGCTAACAGACAGAAGGATGTCCAGTCTCCTGTCGGAGTGTTGTCCGCAACATTCAAATGCTGTCTCCAACAGCAACTATCTATGACACTCCTGGAGGACTAGAACATCTTCATCGCTGTCGGCAACAATAACGACGGACTACGTCAACATCCGGCTTGGGGAGAGCATCCCCGTGTACCAAGCTAAGTGATCCCAACTTGTCTATTTATCTATGTTATAGTTTGCTTTGTTAAAACAACTAAAAAGATGCATAACCTTAGAAACCCAGAAAGATTTCATTATTTATCTTCTCTACTTTTGGAGAGCTCTTATTAATCTGTCTTTAAGTAATCCCTGGAATAAACTCTACATGGAGATGATGAATAGTTGCTCTGCCGTAATTCCTTTCAAGTACCTAGTTTTCAACCTTGCACTTTCCCGAGTTTTAGACACAACTGTTTAGATTTGAGATTTGCTCGAACCTGAAACTTGTGGGTAGCGAATGCTTGATCTAAGTCTAGGTAGTTGGCGGATATGAAATGGGAAGGTTTTGAGCTGCTGTCCATCTTGTTCCTAGAGATACTAGAGTTCGGAGAATTTATCTTTGAAAATATTAAATCCCCGCATGATGAGTTCCTTTATGATGAGAGTTTAAATTCCTACCACAGCCATATATTCATGCTTACTAGATCGGGAAAACCCATCTATTTATATAGATCATTTTTGTAGGCATTGAGTGTAGTCTTTATAGGCATTGAGTGTGGTTATGTTGTGGACCCATAAGGAATCGATCATGCGCTTAAAGTCAATACTATGTGCTCTCCATCCATTGATCTATGCTACTTCGTCCTCGAAGCACGCACCCATTTTATAAATACTACATTCATTCGGTGCTACTTCGTCCCTAGAAGTACCACCTACATATAGATCCATATCCACCATATATTGTGCTATCTCTACCCCGGAGATACGCACCTATGCTACTCCTACCCCGGGAGTACGCATTTCCCCATATATTGTCTTGTCTCTACCCCGGAGATACGCGCTTATGCTGCTCCTACCCCGAGTACGTATGCATCCATCCATCCATCCATCCATCCATTCTTCCACATATATATATATATGCCACTCATTTCGTTCCATTTAGAAAATGTTCTACTCCTACACCGGGAGTGAACACTCAAAAATATTCATGGCCATCCTATCCCGGGAGTGAACATCTAGAGATAATCATCGCCGTTCCAATTGCCTACATAAAAGCTCCAGTCATTATCATTTCAAGTTATACACTCCCCGTTGCTAAAGTTTCGTTTTCAGAGGATTGGTTGCTCTAAAAAAAAAAGAAGAGAAAAAAGAGAAAAGAAAGAAAAGAAAAGAGTAGCCAAGTCCTTCCTTTCAAGAAGTTTCAAAGTTTCCGAATAAAGGGAGTCATGTTATCCTCAAAGGAGCAAGTGTAGAAGTAGATGTTCACCAAGTGATCACCCCTCATAATCATTTCCTTATCATCATCATCTTATCATCCATCCCATTTCCTCATTCACATGCACATATGACTTTATTATTATTTTAGTTCCTTTTGGATCCATGGTTTAACCGTGCAATATATGCAAGTGAGTTTGAGTGTCTCCCCACCTATGAGCTCCACATAAGCCTATTATAAAGTAGGGTGAGAGAGAGAAGGCACTTTCCACTATGCCTTAGTTCCACAAATACCACATATTTTGAGAGAAGAGAGAAGGCATACACTACTCATGCCTTGGAGAGGATCCGAAATACCACAAATGAGAGATCTCGAAAGGTTCATACAAGGAACTCGAGTTTTTATTTGAAAATCTTGCAAAAACTCCAGAATAATAGTTGATCAAAGAGCGAGAAACATAGCGCTTGACTTGACCGTTCGTCTTTCAACCGCTCAAGACCCAAGTGACGGTTACAAGCCCCATGGTGAAAGGTAATATGAGTAAGTTTTGAGTCGAATAGTTCACTCTAATCCGAAGGAGAGTTCTTGTTTGAACGCATGTGTACTTTTGAGGCGTGAAAGCATTGTAGCAACTCCCGATCCACACCGAGTTTATCTTTGCTCAAGGACGAGCAAAAGGTAAGCTTGGGGGAGTTGTTGACGGTCGTTAAGTGCCAATTTTTACCGTCAACTAAACATGAAAAAGGACCTAAAATATGTTCACCAACTAGATATAGGGGTTACACTAATAGAATTCCATGAGTTTTGGTGAATGTCTCGTTTTTCACGGGTGTCGGTGAAAATACCCAAGGAAGGCCCACATGTCGGGTTTACATAGAGATAATCGGGAACCGGTGAAAATTCTGTAATCTGGAAGGTTCGAGAAGGCTCGGGACCAAACGGGAGCCCGAACGGGCTCGGTGGAGAGTCGGCCGACTCCCACCCTTGGTCGGCCGACTCATGACTGGACCAATCGCATCGGCCTCGCGGATCCCCTGTTCCACCGCCTTTGAGGATGAATAATAATCGTCCGTTTAGGTCGGTTTGATCCGAGGGCTGTGGTGCATCCTAGAGGGCTATATAAACAGGGCCCCCGGCCCCCCGGAGGAGGCATCCCTTAAACTCTAATTCATTATCTCTCGCGGGATCGAGTTGTAGAGGCGTCCCTTGAATGGATGACTTCTCTTCTCTAGAGAATTAGAGCTAGACATTCCAATGTAGTAGATTAGATCTAGATGAGAGTTAGGGAGAGCGGAGCTGCGCTCCGGTTCTCGAGAAGTCTTCGAGAGATTTGGTATGTCTTTGTATCTACTCTTTGTAAGACTTATACTTTAATATATTTATCTTCTCTATCTACTTTATGCCTTTCATATGTATGCTTAGTATAGTTGTTACATTCTAGCATGGATCTTCGCTCGTTTGAGTGCTCTAGTTATCATATGTAATTAGAGTAGTAATCGATAGTGTAGGCATGGTGTCTAGACTATAGGTTACCTGAGGTTGCGCCCAATCCCATGGATAGTTGTGGTAGCCCCGAGGTGACAGCTCTATCGGGCCTTTGTATTCCACCACGTTTGGGTTGGTGTCTCGTAGAGCTCTCGGCGACCTTCTCCCAACTACTCTTTACCCGTCTTCTTCGAGAGTTGGAAAGGACCCGCTTTGCTCCAAAGTGCTATTGTGTGATTGCTATATCTAACCATTCCCTGTTATCATAAAACCAAAGTAATAGAGAAGTATATAGGAATCTTGATCTCTCCCGTTGTCCTCTCACTCTAGCTAGTTACTCATTTATTATAGAATTCTCATGTGTGCTTTTATTCTTATATCCTATCATATATCATTTACCCCCGCTTTAGTCTAGTTGGTTTACTAAGTTAGTAGATACATGATGGTGATTTATTAGATTCTTTAACCCTTGCTTCCCTCTCGGGTAAAATATAAATAACGATACCTGGTTTACTCCCGGTAAAATGCTACAATGGTATGTTCTGTGCGCTTGCGGAATCCTTCTTATTTTAGTTGCACTTAATTTATACCAACAGTGACACAAAGCTTATCCCACACACAGCCAATCACATTCAGTCCCAAAATCACTCCATTCAACGCCAAGCCTCCCCTTACATCCCTGCAGCCAGCACACTCCCTTATATAGCCTTTAACCACTAAACCCTCACCGTACAAGCCAGTCAGAGAATTAAAAGCCTTGTACCCCTCCGTAACCACCGCACCCACCCTAGTACCCTACAAATCAAAAGCATCCAAACCAAATCTCAAGCCATTACATCAGTCCCAACATCAGTACCATCAAAACCTGCTTATTTAAGCAAGACCCAATATCCAAACCCAAGCACTTCCAGACCATGTCCGGCCATTAACCAACTCCCATAGGAATGAGAAGTACCAGGAAATAGTGCCTAAGCCAGTCGCCAAGCCGAAGGTCTTGATTCCGCAGCATAGCTGCTTTAGCACAGTTCCAGCCAGCCTTCAGCCAATACCGATGTAACCCCCGCAATTACAATCACCGAAGGTCAGGGGCATGAAGCGCAATACCCTTACCAGCCATCACTTGCACACACCCTCCGACTGCCACCCTCGCAACAAAACCCAGCAGCTTTATATAGTCACGCGCAAGGCCACAACTTGACATCAGTTGCAGCTTAAACCACCGCTGGGAACCCAGGAAGAGCTGTGCCTGACCAAAAATCTGAACATGCGAAAGTAAGTAAACTAGCGCGTGAATCTGAATTCAACCCTCGGTCCGATGCGACGAAGCTGTCCACCTCCGCAACTTCGCAACCAAGGTTCATCATCAACCAGAACCTTCGATGCGGAGGACACAATTCAGCCCTTAGAACTGCTGTTCCAAAGGCCAAAATGGCGCCATGTAAACACATGTAGGCTAAGCTCCGCTTACAATTCGTGCAAAAGATCCTGTATCAAATAAATATAAGTCATTGCAATTCACTACCTCCGAAGAATAAACGCGAGCCTCGCTTTTGAAAAGTTGGGCGTCGCTGCGCTTTTATACCTCCGAAAACAAATGCGAGCCTCGCTTTTGAAAAGTTGGGCGTCGCTGCGCTTTATACCTTCAAAAAATAAACGCGAGCCTCGCTTTTGAAAAGTTGGGCGTCGGCGCGCTTTTATACCTCCGAAAATAAACGCGAGCCTCGCTTTTTGAAAAGTTGGGCGTCGGCCGCGCTTTTATACCTCCGAAAAATAAACGCGAGCCTCGCTTTTAAAAAGTTGGGTGTCGCCGCGCTTTTATACCTCTCGAAAACAAACGCGAGCCTCGCTTTTGAAAATTTGGGCGTCGCATTTGTGCACTCATACCTCCGGAAACAAACGCGAGCCTCGCTTTTGAAAAGTCGAGCGCCGCGCGCTCTACTACCTCCGAAAAACAAACGCGAATCTTGCTCCCAAAAGTTTGTTTCTCTTTCAAAACACAACATTCATTAACAACAAGAAGTTAAAAAATTCTTTTACAAGTCACCTCCTCAAACGACCGTGCGAGTCAACATAGTAATGCAACACTCGACCGCGCTTCCGCCGGGATCATGGCCGAGTCACCTCCGCGGCCACCGATTGCACGACACCTTCTAGTATGTCATCGACAAGCACCTCCGCAACCATACCGACAAACTCCTCCACGTCCGTGATAATTATCTCACGACCAGCAACGCATTCGTCATCCTCATCATCGCTAATAATTACCACCTCCGAAGGAGGCCGCCGGTTCGCATCGGTCTCATCATCACTGTCATCAATAAGAATTGGGGCACTCCAAGAGCCCCGCCAACTTTTTACCACTAGTGGTAAGTCGCCTTCAAGAACCCTCGAGTGAAAACATTGGCGAAGATCGTGCGTTTCTATTTCCACCGGCTCTTCCTTCGGAATAAGCAAGCCACTGCTACCTCCGGATTCCCCAGACCGCCTTCCACGGCCAGCGATCCGGAGGAGTTGCCGCGACTTTTGAACCGACCGATCGTACTTCGCTACTCTCCACCACCAAATCCTATCAAACTTCGCATGCGGATTCTTGCCCTCATTAATCCAGTGGCTCCCGTCATAAAAAATCTTGACGATTCAAAGATCGGCGGAACCACGTTAAAAATGGGCTGGTCCAAAGTCCAAAGGAACCTGCGCAGCGAAGGCACACGATCAGTGCCCGCTCAAACCTCCGTCCTAGCACTCGGAACCAAACCCTTGTACAAAAGCAGCAAAAACGCCAAGGCAGAACGCCAAACCGCCAGTCGAACCCTAGAAGGCAAAACCCCGAAGGTAGCAATAAACGACCAAACTGCAAAGCCTTATGGCTCAATGTATCTTACAATCATCCAGAAAGCACACAGTGCAAGTTGTTCAAACGAAAATCTCTCAAAGTCTCACCAAAAGTGGATAGGAGCAACCAATTCTACTTTAAGTCTGTTCGCTGGGGGTAACACCAACCTGTCCTTCTGCGGAGCCCTCCGGAGCCGGGTTCGTTGCGGGGGTAGTTTCAGCTCCTTGCGCGCCTGTGTTCACGGGTCCTGGCGCCGAACCTCCGTCGCCGGTCGTCCCAGTGGTCGAAGCCACGTTGCCTTCCTCCGGAGGTGGTATATCCTGCGTTCCTTCATTCATCGCATCACCCTGTAAAGATCAGAAAAGCCTCATTAAAAGTCAATGCAACAATATACTTAGAGCACTTACTCATTGACAAACAACCACGCAATCCTTACCCCCGCAGCAACCTCAGCGACGATCTCGTACGCCAGGCGAGCACCTCCGGCGACACCAAACTTGGCGAAGGTCGCATAACCCACAGCGGCAACCAACGGGTCCCTCCTGGCTTCGCGGACCTCCGCGATAGTGGGGAAGCGGAAGTCGGCACCAATGATCTTGCGGGCATGTTTGCTCCCCGCGTCCCTAAGGGCACACGCAGTAGCTGCACCTCCGCAGTAAATCCCTGCCTCAGTCAGCTGATCAAAGTAGGGAGTTAGATAGTTTAGCTCATTCTTCAGCCACTCCACATAACCCTCGACGCTGGGATCGGCGGGCGGTCGGCGTGGGAGCTCCGCCGTATGCGCTACCGTGCGTCGAAGGTTTGCTTGACCTCTGCCATACGGGTCACAAGGGTGCGCATCAAGTCTGCTTCCCTCTCCTCCGCATCAGTAGCACGCTTCTCAAAACGCTCCTTTTGACCCTCAGCATCCTCCGCCCGCTTCCTCATATCTTCAAAATCTTTGTTGGCCTTCCGCAGCTCCTTCCTCAGGTCCAAGCTCTGCGACACAGCAGCATCGCAATCATCATAGGTCTTTTTGTTACTCGCACGAAGCTTCTCCATATCAGAATCGTGAGAAGCTTGCTCCGCGAGAAGCTCCTGGACTCGCCGTTCGAGCTGCTGGTTCTGTTTCTCTAGCTCCGCGATTCTCTTCTGGGCTTCCTCTTCTCCTCTCACAAACAGTTGCCGCGAACCTCGCGCAAGCAAGATGGCCTCAATCATCTTAGCCTCTATATCAACAAGATTGTTCTCCAGCTTTTGGCCCGCCAGTAGCACCTCCGCTTCAGGCATGCTGATGAGTCCGAAAGTGGGGACCAAGAACCTCTGCTCTTCATCGCTGCAAATCAGGCGGCAGCCGCGGAGGTCCGCACTGGTATGAGGATGAGCCTTGGGGTTCGTCACACCGGCCGATTGAGCATAGTATGGCAGCGTGCTCGGTGCGACGTCGCCAAGGGCATTCTTACCAGTATCAGTACGAGGCGGAGGCACCGCTTCTTCGCCGTTAACCCAGATATGAATGCCCTCATAGTCTAGCGGCTCATCCCGACCGCCTGGAACATTCGCAACCTCCGTCATAACCACATCTTGGGTTTCTTTTTCATGCGCCTCCTCCGCAACTTCTTCTAGAATCTCCGCAGCGGGTGCTTGCTGGGCCCCCACGGGGGTCTGTTGCACTTCAACGAGTGGTAACGAAACCTCCGCATCCTCCTTAGGTTTATCGGCCGGACGACCAGTGGAGGGAGATGAGCTCCCGGAGGACTTACCTTCGCTACTGCTGCTGCTGGAGGAGCTGATGCTTAAGACCAGAGCGAGAGCCGACACGGTCAGCGAAGACAGCGTAGTCCCACGGCCACATCCGCGCCCTCGCCCGCCTCGGGTCGGCAGCGGAGGCCGCTGCAAAACTGGAGCAACATGCGGCACCGCAGCCCCAGTCTGGGCGGCAGCGGCGGAAGTTGTACCAGAACGAGTGCTCTTCGCCGTCCCACCTCCGCGACCACCGCTGGTCGTCTTCTGAATTTTCCCTCCTCCACGCCCACCCCCGCCGGCCAGCGCGGAACGTCCCGCTAACGAAGCGTCGGAGGTCTCGAACGGCCTCGGCCGCGGCCGCTTTCTTGCTCCGTCGCTGCTTCTCCTTCGCCGGGGCGGCAGCCTCCGCCGCATCCCGGTACTCTATCCCCATCAAATCATAAACCCGATTCACACGGGTCACCCCAGTCATCTCTTCTTTCAACTTTCTCTGCTCCAAGTCGTCCACCTTCCCAACAAGCTCCAAAACCTCCGCCTCCACCAAAGCGCGGATCTTCTTCAAGGCCTCCGCCTCATCGGCGGAGGAAGCAAACTCCTCGGTGAAAGTCCCTAGTTTGGTTTTGGCTAATTGATGAAACCTAGGACTAACCTTGTTTATCTAAGTGGTTGATTTAGAGAAAGGTTGTCCACATGATGAGCTTAATGCATATGAAGCATGACACGTGTCATGTGATCAAAGATGAAGATCAAGACGATGCTTGGCTCCATGGACCGGTGTTGAAGGTGAAGGGCTAGTCAAGGCTTGGGAGTGAAGGACCATGAGATGGTGAAGCTCGGGCAAGACTAGGCGCCGATGGACCGATGCACGGTGAAGGGCAAGTGAAGTCGAGGTCGATGGATCGAGACGGTCACATGATGGTGTGAAGCGTTCATATCATTTGGAGGAACAAAATGGGCTCAAGGCAAAGGTATAACCGATAGGGCCATTTTGTTTTGCACTCAAGACACCATAGAGGGTGTGAGTGGTTTAGGTTCGATAGCCGCACTATTAAGAGGGGAAGTCTTATCGGCTATTCGACGCACGGGTGCCACTAGGTGAATTCATGAAGTGCATTGCATGTAGGGCCTAGTGAGCTAACCTAACCTTTGGGAAATGATTGTGAAAAGCTAACACACAAGCACATGGAGATGTACACTTGGTGGTGTTGGCACATTTACAAAGGTGGCGTGTTGGTGCGCGTGGTTTGCGGGGTAGAGATGGGTTTGGGTCCCTCTCTTCCTCCCGCCGAGCTCGTGAGGCGGGATTCGGCGCTTTGGGAAAAATGGATGCATATTTTCTATTGCGCCGGATGCAAAATTTGGTTGAAATCTTGCTATCTCTCGTTGATCAAGTTGGAGTACTTGTTGGATAGCATGTCCGAAAACTTGGTTCGATGTCACGGCGAAAGGCAAATCTCGCGAGGCGCCGGACGCGCCTTGGGCGGCGCGCGGACGCGTCCGACGCATTGTGGCCTCGGCATGTGCTGATGGCTGACATGGTCGGAGCGACGGACTCGCGGCGGACGCACGCGGCGGACGCGGAGCTAATCACCGGCCGAGTCCGGCGAGTGCCGAGCCTCGGCATGACGCCGGGCCGGGCGGGGCGGGCGGCGGGCCGCGCCGGCGCGCGCCGGACGCCGAACAGAAAGTTCCAGGGCGCGGCTCTGGAACCAGACGCGAGCGCCGGACGCGCGATGGCGCGCGCCGGACGCCGCGCCGGACGCACACGTGGCGGGATGAGATTGAACGCGGAGCCAACGGTCGACTTGGCTCGCGCGCGAGGAAGAAGCGCCGGACGCGTCCGGCGGTTTGCGGCAGACGCGTCCGGCGCGTGCTGCTCGGCCTCCCGAGGGGGTAACGGTCACATTTGTTTGAGGGGTTATAAATAGAAGGTGGCCGGCCCTTGGGGAGGTCTCTTGGCCATTTCTCATCCCTTGTGCATTCTTTGAGCTAAGAGACTCTCTCCCACTCTTCTCCCTTGCTTGGTTGTTCATCCTAAGAGAGATTGAGTGAATCACCTAGTGCATTGCATTGCTTGAGGGCATCTAGTGGCACTTGTGGGTGGTTTAGCCGGTGGATTTCTTGTTACTCTTGGAGAGTACCGCTCCTAGCCGGCTTGGAGATTGTTGGAGGCGTTGGCAAGAGAAGGTGATTGTTCTTGGCCACCTCCGGTTGATTGTGAGAGGTTTGAGCTCACCTCGTGGGGATCACGAAGAGCATCCTAGTGGATTGCGCGTGTCGTTGAGTACCTCGCTTGAGAGTGGTGTCTTGCGGTGCCTTGCGGGGCGAGCCTTGAGGGGCTAGTGACTTGAGGGTCACACCGAGGAACCATCTAGGTGTTGGTCGACACAACGGGTGACGTAGCTTGGCGGTGCCCAAGTGAACATCCGGGGATAAATCATTGTGTTCATCTTGTCTCCCGGTGATTGGTCATCATCCTTTGTGTGTTGCCGATTGTGATTGATTGTTCATCTCCTTGATGATTGGCAACCTCGACTCGACACGTCGGTATAACAAGCTCCTATCCTCTCTTGTATTACTTTGATTACATTCTTGCAAAGTAGAATTGCTTGTGTGGTCGGTCGGGAACCACTTCTTGTGTAGACTAAATCCCGTGGGTAGAACTCTTGATCACTAGTGGTAGCTTTTGTGTGTACTAGTGATCACCTACTAGAATTGCTTGGATAGGAGGCTTGCAACATCTAGTAGGCTAAGCATAACTTGCTTTCCGCCGTTTGTGTATCTAACGAAGTTTGCTTAGTGAGTTTGTAGAAATTTTTATAGGCTATTCACCCCCCTCTAGCCATCTAGGACCTTACACTCGGCCCAAACACTGCGAAGGTTGGGCAAGTGCAGTCCTTCAGAAACTCATACCCCATAGCCGCATAAGACGACGGGCCCTCCTTCGCCAGGCCCTTCCAATTGTGGTCGGCCTTCAAAGGCACGACCTTCGCACAATGATACTCCGCAAAAAGGTCCCGCTGTGTCATGCATCGAGAAAGGTCGCGCATGGCGTCTTCACAAAGACGCGACCCGAGATCGGAAGCGGGGGTCACTGTCAAGGACTCTTTGTCAGGAATCGGGCGAAGGCCGCCCACCAGACCGCGCCCCTCCACGTCGTCCAGGCGATAGTAAAACCATCGGTTGAGCCAGCCCTCCCATTTGTTTTTCTGAGCTTGCACAGGCACCTTCGCAGTATTCCGGCGGCGAAGCGTGAGCGCACCAAATTGACTCTCCTCCACCAGCGTCGTGTCACCGGTCTCCGTCTTTTTCGACTTCTTCTGAAGGTGCATACTATGCACCTTCGCAAGCCCTTCCACCGTCGGTTCCACTCCTTACGAGTGGCACCCCCAGACGAATGCACATAGCTTCGGGAAGTTGTTCGGCGTCAGATGGTGAAATTGAACGCCAAACTTCCGCAGAGCACCCAAAACCAGCGGGTCAGGCGGAAAACGAAGCCCCGCTTCAAAGAAGGCCTCAAACACCACCACCTCATTGTCGTCAGGGTGAGGCGTCAGCACCCCTCCAGGAACCTTCGCTCGGTCCCTTTCCAGCCACCCCCTGGCTGCAAACCTGTCAAGGTCAGCGGCCTTGACTGAACTGGCTCCGATCTCATAAACGGGAACGGTGCTAACAGTTCCCATCTTCTCAGACCCCTTCGCCATCCAACGCTCACCTCCGCCCCCTTAAGATCATCTCCGCCCCAACTAACAGCAGCAACCAGCCGTCGACCTCCGGCGCCCTACTGTCTCCCACCCTCACAGCAATTGACAACCTTCACGTCCGAGGAGGCTGAGAAACGTCTGGTGGCTAGAGCGCAAGAGCAGGTAAAAGGCGTCCCTTTCACCTACCCCGGCTATTTATAGGCCGGGGGATTTCACCACGGTAACGGCCGGCGCGAATCTCGAGGATGCGGCAATCGAGCGGCGCAAGATGCGCCACGCAAACCCTAGCCGTCCCATCCCCGCTACAGTGGCGAAGCCCATCCCAGCCCATCACCCAACCCAATTAACCAAACAAAGTGGGCCCAGCTAAAAAGGGCCGCGAGCAACTATTGGGCGTCGCTGCGGAGGTGGGCCTCAGGCGACACGCCACCGGACCATTCCCCCTCTTTTCTTAAGGGCGTTGCTCCGACCCCGCCAGCCGGGCCGAACCATCGTGGGGCTACTGTTGGGGGGAACAACCTCCGCTAGGACCCCCATACTTAGCTCCGCGGCCCTAGCATGGGCCAAGACAGGCAAAACTGCCAAGCGACCTTGGACAACCTTCGCCGTTGTGCGCCCAATTATGGCGAAGGTCGCCAAGTCTGTCTTAACGATTCGGCGAAGGTACGTCATACCTCCGCAATCGTGCTCTTCAAATCTCTTATCGCGCAGGTGTACGAGGATTTGATGGAGTCTCCCAAGACCTCCGCGATGAGCAGGGTCCCCGAAGACCTTCGGAGGAGTCGTTCAGCCACTTAGCACCTGAGGCAGCAGAAGACCTCCGGACGATCGCCCACAAGGTCGACACGGGGCAATGCCGAGAACCCGACACGTGGTGACAGCAGAGGGCAACACGTGGAGTCCTGGAGGGCATGACACGTGGCGTCTCGGGATAGGATTAGGAGAAGATGCTTTTAATTTTACAATGTACAATAATGCCCATGTTGAGGCCCACTTGTAAGTGTAATAAGGGTTGAAACCCTAGGGTAAAAAGCCACATGACCCTTGGTATGGCCTATAAATACCAGGGGTATGGCATGTGTAAAAGGGAGAGAACACTTGAGATTTTTGGTCCCAATTAATGCAAAACCCCTGATGGGGGCCCACTAACACTTGTCTCACTTTGGCATTGGTTTGGATCCCACACTCTGTCTGGGAAACCTTCGCCCTCCTCCTCCGGACTCCGGCGAAGGTAGGGGGGCAAGAGTTTATACCAACAGCTACGAAACGATCAGATATACTAGAACTTATTGTCCACCATAAGGAAGATTGATGTTCCCTCTAATTCTAAACTAAACTGTATGGGTGGACCAGTGAAGTCCCGTACCGCCTTTACACCAAAGGTGTTACTCTTTTTTTTTTTTGAGGCAAACCAAACGTGTTACTCATGCCATGGTCGGCGTGACTAAATCGCGAGTGCTCCTACGGGATTGAGCAAACACAACCTATAACTTTTCTTTTTTTAGCAGAAAAATTCCCGCAATTTTTTTAAAGTTGTCTATTTTTAGCAAAAGAAAGACAAAATCATAAATTCAAACGCATAACATTCATTCTATAACTTATATTTCCAACTTATATAATCTAAATATCTAACTTATAATCATTTACACACATAACTTACGTGGTCATTCGAAAAAAACATAACTTACGTGATCTTTAACATTTCTAAGTAATGCTCTAACTTATACATTTACCTTATTACGTGAAAACTCATATTGTTTCAAAGTTAGAATCTAACTTATACACATAATTGTTACCTATAACTTAGATACCAAATCATCGTGAAAAACTTATACACACAATGGTTGTAGTATTAAAAAAACAAGTGAAAAAATTCTTCAAAACGTATCTAAGTGGGATTTTTTATTTATCTAATCGCATAGAACACATTGATGTAAATAAAATTGCAAGTAGATAAAATTATAGGATCTTTAAAAAAATATTTTGCTTTTTTTTTAACACTGACATCAGTAGGCGCCCCCACACTGATCAGAGCCAACAGTTTGCTCAGATTGGATGCGAGCCAACGCTCGTGGAAGCCGAATTTCATATTCCATACTTGGATATGCTCGTTTCCTCCAAAAATACAAGGATTTTTCTGTTATCTAGATAAAACACGTTCTAAGTTTGATAAAGTTTTGTACAAGAAAAGGCAATAATATTTTAAGTATCAACTAAGTTTCGTTAGATATATTTTGAAAGATATTCTTATAGTTGACCTTTTGGCATGGTACATATTAAATACCACTCCCTCCATTTCAACTAACAAGATGTTTTTGACTTTTTTTTGATACATTGTTTTTACTAAATAGACATAGTGTATATTTAATTGCAAGCATCTCCAAGGGCTTTGCAAATAGACTTTGCATTGCCCAATTTGCAAAAAAGACTAGTAAACACCCCTCCAATGATTTTGCAAATGAGGTTTGCAATTTGATAAACTTTGCAAATAGAGGTTGAGGCTTTGCATATATGCAAACCTCCTCAGCGTTTTGCATCTGGGCCTCGCGACGATTTCGGCCGGCCACGTAGGACTCGCGCGCGCGCGGACTCCCCTCACGTCCACGAACGGACCCTCGCGCGTCCACGAATGAACTGGCGGCGGCGACACGAACTGGAGGTATTTTATGAACTGAACACACTGAACTGAAAAACGTATTACGAACTGAAAGAAATACAACAGATTCTGCACAAGCAAGGAAGCATCAGTAGGCACGATCGAGTCCAATCTGACCTTACGATGGCGGGCGGCGCCTTCAGAGACACCCCAGCCAAGGATCTCGATCGCACTCACCCAGGCAGGCGTCCACGTACAACAGCGCAACGGACTTGGAACCCTTCACGCCGAGCTCGACGACGAACGACGGACCTGATCGGTGTTTGTACCCCTTCACGCCGAGCACGAGCAACGACGACGCCCTCGCGAATACCCGGTGGCGACTGAAACGAGCACGCGGAGATAAATGGCGCGCGAAAACAAATTGCAGCCGACGAAGGAATGGCGCGAAAAAGAGAAAAAATTTCGGGGGAAACAAGTGGGACTTGACAAAATGCAAAACGGTTGGAGCAAAATGCAAAACGGTTGGAGTTCACACCTTTTGGGGTTTTGGGACTTTGCAAACTTATTTGGGACTTTGCAAATGCCCTCAAATGCAAAACTGAAAATGCAAAGCCCTTGGAGATGCTCTTATGGATCTAGAAAAGCAAAAACATCTTATAATTTGGAATAGAGAGAATATTCTCTATAGATTATGATCAAAATAAAAATGGTTCAATTTAGTTAGGATAACTAAAAACCTCTTATATTTTTCAGGATGAATTGAGTATGGTCATTCAGAATTCAGATCATGTCTTGTACGTCCTATCAATTTAAGAGAGATAATTACTATATAGATGGTACATAGATTTAAGGTCCAATTTCTTTTCAAATAAAGTAGGCAAGCTCCGTAAACGTGCATGATTACCGAGAGGATATGCACACATACCTATCTCTAGACTAGAAGCATAGATTGAGTCGATAGGTTTCAAAATAGACAAAGTCAACCTAGATGTTTTTATATTGACGAGCACATCAGCTGTCACTAAAGGATGACATAATTAGATCATGGACTAAGTACACATGCTAAATCAAAACTTGAACCCAAATTAGTAGATCAACTTGACCCAAATTATGCTTCCCTAATTAAGTGGGATGCATTATGCATTTAAATTGTTTTATATTATTTAATTAATCACAAATAATAGGTAGGGAGTGTTTTGGTACATATGGGTAATTTACACTCACGCTTGAGGTCTTGTTTGAATGTATTCATATCCACTCAATCCATATGTGTAGAAGTGGATTAGGATGGAATTTAATTTAATTTACATCACAATCCACCCCACCTCAATCCATATTTGTAGACGTGCATTCAAACGAGCTCTATATTTTTTTCAATATTAATATACTAAATTTGAAATATATCACGTTTATTATTATTTTTCTTCCATTTTCGCTTTCTTACTTTTTATACCCTTACAATTTTCGTTCTCGTTTTGTTCTAGAATTTTGATATTAAAAATTTAAAGAAATAATCCGTATAGACAGGTTTTCCCGTTTCACTTGCATTCCTATCCGATGGCAAATTTTTAGAAAAGAGAACATATATGCACTATATATGGCTGCATACACTAAGCCTTCTAATCCTTCGATCCCTAAATAAATCAATTTCTTGAACCTATACAAGTCAAATTAGCTTATGTTTGACTAACTTCATAGGAAAGAGACAATATCTATGACATAATATGAGTATATTAGGAAAATATAGTCTATGATATATCTAATTATACTAATTTGATGTTATAAAACTTGATAGTTTTTTGAGTTAAATGCATTGTATATCCATTAACTTGCAGCCCTGTCCTATTTAGGTTCGTCGGTTTAGAAACCATTTATTTGCCCTAGTAAACTTATAAACCGGTGCACTCCATGTCTATATGCTCAAACCATCACGGTTTTGCCACGTCATTTAACAAAAACAACCCTCCCCTATCTCTCATCTCACCCCTAAGTCCCTCCTAATTGATCTGCTTGTTGTCTCGTTGCCCATGCCACTGGCCTTGACGACCTTAGCCATGAAATCCACTCTCCCATCGCCGACGCATTCAATGAGCCTCAGGTGCTCCAGTAGCCCCGCCAGCGGGAGGCGCAGCCGGAGGGGCGCCTTCAGGCACGAGAAGTCCACCAGCCCGATGTCTCCGCTGGGACAGGACAGAGGATGGAGAGAGAGCGCGAGAGAGGGAGTAGGGAGGTGCAGGAGGCGGGAGCAGTCGCGTGTCGATGCAGCAGCGGCACGATGAAGCTCGTGGTCGTCCGTACCACGGGCAAGGGCGTGGACACGCCGCCAGCCACCCCCACCGCAGTCGCTGCGTCCTCCTCGCCGCGGCACTCCTCAGCGCCGACGGGAGGAAGAGGGCATCTCGGACCTCAAGGACGACGACGCCGTCGTCAATCAGGTGGCCGGCGAGTTCTCGACGCCCGGGAGCTACCGCGCAGAGCTCTGTCGCGTGCGTTACGCGTGGCCAGATGTGGGCCGCGGAGATGTGGGAGCGTGACGTGTACGAGCGAGGCGCTGCCATGTGCGAGTTCCTCCTGTGGTCCCCGCGCACGGCCGGCGTGGCCACGACGGCGAGGCAAAGGTCGCGCTCACGTACGAGGTGCAGAGCTCGCCCTCGCCCGCAGGAAAAGCAGCAACGACGGGTCACGGCTAAAGAAGGATTTAATTTTATAAGAAAAAAATGCGAGGGGTTAGAAGAAACATTTATGCCAGCTAGCATGCCACGTCACAAAAAACCAGGCTGGTTTTTGTAGATGGACCTCGAGTGCACCGGTTTATAAGTTTACTGGGTCAATAAATGGTTTCTACGTTGACAGACCCAAATGGGACAAGAGTATAAGTTAATGGACCTACAGTTAATTTAACCCAAATGGTCTCTAAAAGTTTGATCCAAAAAATTAATCTATTTCTATTTATTTAGGGACAGAGTGTATTAAACTAGAAGACACCGTACGCTTGCCCACAATATGCAAACCGCAGGAGAAGTGGTGTTGGAATGTAATGTACGGCAAACCAAATAGTGCCTCTGCTTGTTTTTTTTTTTTATGAAACTGGAGGGGCCGGGGCCCCTACAGATATATTAATAAGAATGAAAAGAGTGCTTACAAATGAACACCCTGCAAAACAGATGACGTCCTTAGAGCCCTTTCTTTCGTGAATTTACACGGGAGATGAGACGATCAAAGCAAATGACTGTAGTCTCGTACTCCCATGAGTCATAGTAAAGAAATCGAAAAAAAAACAGTTTTTGATACTTCCACAAAGAAACATGACTGTGAACTGCTGTAGTCTGTACTGTATGTGGATGTCAGGATGTGTACGTATGCATACACCAGAAGCCACGGCCCGTAACGCAATTTCGCTCAAAAAAAAAAGTTTTGACGTAGAGGTTAGCCGTTCCACTTGCAGACTGTTTTTGGAAGTAAAGGGCAATGCTACGATGCGCACATTGCCTACTAAGAGAGAACATTTCGAAACAATCTGAGCCATTAATCCCGTAATATTTAAAAGGACAGGTAGCTGACACATTAATTGAACTCTTGAATTTTGGTGGTCTAAATATATATGTTACTAACATGTTATGTAGTTAAATATGCCTTATGCTCACTCCATTAAAACTATGTTAAATGTGCCTTATGCCTTGTGCGTGGTGAACAACGCACCATGTGCAGCAGCGCCAAGTGGTTGTTTATTTAGTCTATATTTAGTCTACTCACGTACGGAAAAGGTTCTTGTATACGGAGTATATATCTTTTGACAAATAATTGCATATGAAAAAAGTCGTGTTGCATAATCAATTAAAAAAGTATGTTACACATATATGAAAAGGATAGGTAGCTGACACATTAGTTGAACTCTTGAATTTTGGTGGTCTAAAATATGTTACTAACATGTTATGTAGTTAAATGTGCCTTATGCTCACTCCATTAAAACTATGTTATATAATTAAGTGGACATTCTAAATTAAACACATGTTGCACGTAAGCTAATTGACGTGGGGAACAAAACACGCTACAACGTGTACCTGCCACGTTCAGGAGAACAAAAAGTTTCATGCTAATTAAATTTAGTTGTCATGACAATCTATACTAATCAAATTATGTCATGTCCAAAATTGCAAATTCAAAAAATTACCATATCAAATAGATCATGCATTCATCAATTAGATCTAGAAAGTAGATTTTTATATCTAAACCTTTCTTTAATTATCCTATCTTACTAAACTAAAAATTAAATAAATATTTCAAATATTACCTCTTAGGAAATAATAGATGATCCTGGCCATCCGATCTCGTTAAACAAAACGGTTGATAATTATTTGAGTGTACTATAGCAAAGCTCATAAGTTAAAAAAAAGTAACAGTTAGCGCCAATGTGATAGTATTGAGAGACGACGACAGGCGTGAAATTTTCGTTGTCGTCGCTGCAGCCTGCAGGGCAGTAGCGTGTTCACTGTTCACCATGGAAACCATGTGTGTGTTCCATCAACTTTTCAAGGACTGGACGTACGAACGAAGCGTATCCGGTTTGTGTGGCGTCGCCGCAACAAATAAAATTCAACACCATGGGATGGACAACGACTGACTTCAGTTTATCCGGCCGCTGTCATTCATCATTAGCGTTCCTAACTGATCACAAGTTTCTGCACGTAACGCTAAACCGATCACAGTCCATGACTCGGTGGCCCCACTTCGAGCTGACCCCACCCGCCATCCACACTCCCAGGAATACATGTTGCCACGTACGGCGGAAAAAAATTAGATGCAGCCTGGCTGCACGGGCTCTGGTTGCCGACCACACTCCGATGGATGCCACGCGTCCAAAACAGCGATCACGCGGCCAGGCCAGGAACGGTTTCGACGCTGCTGTTTCCCCACGCGATGAGCCATGCGGTGCAGGCTCGACTCAAACCAGCCCAGCTCATCCCCATCCCTTCGTGGTAGCAAGGATGGCCGAATAATCCGCATGATCCCGCAAACGTCGTCCACTATGGTTCACCGCTGCAGTTTCGTTGCCAACGCCGTTCACCTCACCGCCGGGACGTCGATCTGCGGCAACCATGCATGGAGGACCTGGTCTGCCTCCGATCCGGTGGCATGCACGCAGGAGGAGTCGGTTTGTCGCCGCCCATGGAGGACCTGATCTGCAGCAACTACGACGACCTGATCTGCGTCGACGGCGGCTAATTAAGTTCCGGAGAGGCAGTGGCGGCGCTAGAGGATGGGGAAGAAGTGGATACGGATGAAAGAGCCTGAAACGTGATGATGGGTATGAGCCTGGGCTCGTTTGAGTCGAGCCGGAGCCGCACGGCCTCATTGCCTGAGAGCTGATAGGCTGGGAAAGAGAGCGTCAAGCCGATCCACGCCAGGCCGCGTGATGAAGTTGCGGGACGCGTGGCTTCCATCGGTGTGCGGTCTGCACGGAGCGCTGCGCGCAGCCAGGCTGCACCTAATTTTTTTTCACGTACGGCAACAACGGCGACACCTACCAAATAAGCTTTTGGGACGCATGGACAGGTCAAGGGACACGCGCGCGCGCCCCAAGTTGACCTCTCGCCGATTCACACACGCCTTCTTCGTTCATGCTCAAGGTACTTGAACAGTCGAAAACCCGACTCTGCGGTACAATCCAATGGTCCTGTGCAACAGTAGTCAGCACGTATCGTAGCCCAAACTTGATGCTGCCATGCCATTGTTGGATTAATTACAGTTACAGCATGAGAAATGGCAAAGCCCAGTGGCTCGCTCACACACAGGATTGGACAATATTATCGGGCCATGACGAGATAGGATAGTTGAACACATGCATGGAGAAAATTTCGGACCATGACGCCATGTTGTACGTGGTGATGATGCTCCATCACCATCACGGGCGGCATCACCTGTGTGTATATATAGGAGGCCACGCTTTGGCATCAACGATCACTGCGACATATCTCTGTCCAACACTGCACACGCACAAAGCATCCAGCAGAGAGAGCTCATCAGCAGAGAGCCAAGAACGTGTACGTGCCAAGCCACGCCACTCTCGATCGGCCTCGAGCAATCGCACAAGCAACTAATGCAGCAGCAGATGGCCGGCGGCCTCGTCCATCATCAGGCCACCGGGGCCGGGCCCTCCCCTCGGCTGCGCGCTGCCGGCGGAACGGTGAGCTTCAGCTCCGGCCACCATGGTGGCCACCACAACCGCGTGGCGGTGCGCACCGGGCGCGCCGGACGGGCGCGTCTCGGCACGGTCACGGCGGCGCACGCGGCAGCGCGGCCCAAGTACTGCCGGCTCCGGGGTACGGCTGCCGTCGCCGCCCCCGTGACCAGCCGGGAGCTGCTCGATCAACAGCACTTCGGCCCTAGCCACACCACCGCACCGAGCCTGCAGCTTACCACCGTCACCGTCAGGAAGGACAAGTTCTTCGAGATCGAGATGAAGGTGCGCGACGACGAGCTTGACGAGTACGGCGTCGTCAACAACGCCATCTACGCCAGCTACCTCCATAGCGGTGAGCCGTCCCTGCCAATTGAACTCTGCTACCTGCCTACCTCCATAGCTACATATCTCCATAGAGCTAGACGCATGAATATGTCACATGCATATATATCGATCTGCGAGTACATACTATCAGTTATCTGAATATCTGACTGATGAACCGTGCCGGCCGGTACACGTGTGGCAGGTCGTGACGTGTTGCTTGAGAAGCTGGGCATCAGCGTGGACTACTGGACATCCACGGGCAACGCCATGGCTCTTTCTGAGCTCAACCTCAAGTACTTCGCGCCTTTAAGGGTACATATCGATGTATCTCTGCTCTGCTGTGAACACACATGCATGTATATGGCTAATGAAATCCCACATGCAAGGAAAAACTCACAGAAATTCTTTTTCGTGTGCATTGTCAGAGCGGCGACAGGTTTGTGGTCAAGGTGAAGCCTACACTTATCAAAGGCGTGCGGATGATTGTGGAGCACATGATCGAGGCCCTACCCGATCGTAAGGTACGCATCAAATGGAAGAAGCATGTGCGACACATGTTAGGCCGTTAGCAATATGTAACATGTTAGGCCGCCGTTAGCGATGCATATCTCACACCTTCACTGCTAATTATTCCTACCCTCTTGGCACTTGGCAGCTCGTATTGGAAGGCAAAGCGACCGTCGTTTGCCTAAACAAGGACTTTCGTCCAACTCGGGTATTCCCGGAGTTATCAGCAAGAGCCAACCAAGTCTTCTCGTGCAAGGTCGTCTAAACAAGTAACTATACGAGGGTAACAGTAGTAACTAGTAAGGGTAATTATAAATAATAAGCATGCAAGAAAGCAAAATTCTACTCACTGCTCCTCTCGCGATCTCTATGCTTGTATGCTGTCATGTGGGTGTATATTATGGTTCAATTCGTTCCATTAAATTTTGTACCTACAATAGTACAATGTAAAATGTACACGATAAACGTACGTATAAATAAAAAAATAAAAAAATAAGAGAACTGAGAGATGTATTGTTCAAGCTGTGTCAGCATTTGGAACACTGGTCAAGACTATACAAGGTTCTTTGGAGCTCCTCCTCGATTAACTTGATGTTACGAAACACAAAACCTTCGACTCAAGATGTTGCGAAACAGAACACAACGGTTTGCCTGTCTTGTTGTAAAAAAAAAGTTTTGACACCACTCCTCAACTATTTCTTCATTTTTTGGATAAAGTAAAACAACCCATGATGCTTCTTAATGTGTGCTGTTTGCTACAGTTGTACCCAAAAAGTGATAATGTTTTCATTTTTCAACGCAAAGGTCAAAGTTCGTGAACACTTGACGATGGTGTCAACCAACGGGTTAACAGTCTACACTGGCTGCGCCCATACTGATTATCTTTGTTACCCAGAAACAAATCTGTCTCACGAGATAATTTCTGCATATCTTGCTTGCATGACCCAAAAAAAAAAAAGAGGTCTACCATGGTGAAAGAGTCCAATATTCAACGTTCCAGAGACATGTACGTGATAATGCACTGAATAGCCAAAAGTATAAATATATCTCTCCAAAAAGTTACTCCGTAAACATGCCAGTCATATAATTCTCAAATCCTTCTTTGTTAGAATTAAATACAGATTTGATGCCGGCCAGATAAATAAAACACAAATCTACAAAAAAAATAACATTAAGCAATGATCATATATGCTGGAACAGCACAGAATATGTATCAACAGGCATGTTGCCTTCTAAGTGCTACCGATATCAAGCCTAAAAATGCCTCAACTGGCAGGATGTGAATTGACTTCCGCTTTCTCTGATCCCATTGCTTTCTCCAACCCTGTAACAGCATGAGACAAATGAATGGATATGCCAAAGTAGGCTGCAACAAAAAATAATGTGAGGCAATAATACAAAAATAAATGGACCTATACAGTGGACATTGTTGCTAATTTTCAAGTGAACATGTAGCAGTAGAAAATGGACACAATCATGATTCGGTTAATGAGTAATGCTAAAATCATTGTGGATAATCCTAAGCCACAGAAACGCATCTTAAAATACTCAGAGCTTAACTAATGCAACACTGCCAGTGTGCTATGCAGCCAAGACATATTGTCAAGAAAACACATTATCTGAATCAACCAGGAGTTCTTTTGAGGGGTTGTTGCAGAAGCACATATTCAGGAACTCAGGATAAAGATCGGACAAGTACAGACGGCATATAAGGAATATATAGGAAGAGGTAGATATATTCAGTTAATACAAATAAGAACATCTTGAGATGTTACGTGTTTGAGAGCAGATAAGTACATAAAGGCTCAAGTTCATATTGCAATAACAAACAAAAAGTGTGTGTGGTACTGATGCTTGTTCCAGGCAGAAATACCTTCCAAAGTTCCAATAGTTGGGTATACTGCTTTCGTTGTGCACAGGATTTACATATACCTACAACCATTTCACTAATTTCTATGCAGCCAATAGCGAAATTCCTGTTTAGAGGATGGAAGAAGATTACCAATGAGAAGGCTGCTGTTGGAAGAGATGGATGCCGGAGATGAGAGTGCCGCATCTGTGACGTCTTCGCCACCGCCACTGCTTCGTGTGTCCCTCGGCCCTTCCTCAGCATCCCCACACACTCAAAATGGCATTTCTTCCACGCCACTTGAGACCAGGCTCCGTTCCTGGGCCGAGATGAGGGCAAAGGCTCGGATAGGCCGGGTTACAGTCCACGGGGAGCTTAAACCAACAGACGGTCACTCGTGGGGTAGCAATGATTTTACAAAAATTTCAAGGAAATACAAAAGTATCTTTTTCTAAGTTCGCTCTTATGTTCATATCTATCAGCGAAATAAAACTGCATTGTTCAACAATCATGTCTATTTCCATGTTTATGCAATATAGAAAAACAGATGAGAGCCCCGACCAAACAACATAAGGAACAACACACACTGAGAATGCTTAGAGAATGCAGATTGATGGGACACCATCAGTTAAGTCAAGAGCTTAACTAGTGACAAGGGTAACAGGTGGACAACGATACCCACATCTTCTCTGCTTCACTGTGTTCTGTGAATGGTAAAAGCAAGTGCTGCAACAATAGTAGGGTTGTTAAGAAACATAGTTCATCAAAGTTCCAGGATAAAAGTAAGAAACAGAGGTCTTAGACTAAATCACACACAACTACATGAAAGTTGCCTACAGTTCAGTCATATGCTACAATTTCAGTATAGGACAAAACTGGGGACTTTTTTAGATTGCTAAAAGAAAAAGGAAACAAGTAGTTATGGTGATTCAACTACAGTTCAGGGACAGAATGCAAGATCTCATAGGCCGAAAATCATGTGAAGAAAAATCACCAAAACTTCTAGTCAAAATTTCTTCAATGGATAAATAACTTCTAGTCAATATAGAGCAGTATGTTAGCTTCAAAGTATTTGCATCATAATCTCACTGACCAAAATTATGTTGCAACAAAACACTGTCAAATCATGGAATAATGGAGCACTGGAGACTAGCTATCAACGTGCACGAACCATGACTTTTGGGTTGCCCTGTAAGTTTCATCTCTAGCCTACCCCAACTTGCTTGGGATAAAAGGCTATGTTGTTGTTGTTGTTGTTGTTGGAGGTTCTTAGCCATTTAATATTAAGTTGGACTAAAACAGGACAGCCAAGAAGAAAAATATGCCCGTGCCACTAAGCCATTTCATTAAGTTCAACGTAGTTGGTAATTGTTCCAAAATTCTTGTGCTATCATGTCTCATAAATTGTTAGAGCCAAGAAGATCGCAACTCATTTTGAAATTTCAATAATATGCATTGCTAGTTCTGCACCGCCAAATTTGAGTAACTAATCATCAAAAAAAATAATACAGAGCATCTACCTGAGACCAAAAATTGCAGAGAAGCAAGGAGGAGGAGCCTCTGGATCTGTTGTCAATGTGAACACTCACAGTAGCAGTCTACACAGGTTACCCAGCACCACTGCACAAGCAAGACCAGCTCTCTCCACCTCTTCTCTCATCTCCACGTTCTCCACCGCTTCTCTCATCTCCACGTTCCGTTCAATGAAAATCGCAAGCATTAACAACAGAATAAGCATGTGTACGACATGGTCAGGGCAACAGCACCTACTACTGCTTCCACCAGTCATCAGATCTACACCAAACCAAGAAGCCCTGGTGAAAGGGGAGAGGGAGAAGAGCCCATGGAGGTCATCGGCGTGCACATGGTGCAAGGACAATGGTGGAAACCGGTCGCTATCACTCTGTCGCGTCTATGTTGCCCTGCCACCACCCTACCACTGCGCTGCCACCACTGTCCATCACCCGGCGCTTGGCGCTTGCCTCCATGGCCTCTCTCCGTGCAATGGGGATTTCACCCACACCATTGGAGACCGGGCTTTGTTCCCAAGCTGGGGTGAGGGAAAAAAGGTCAGGTAGGCCGGGTTACAACCCACACTAAGCTTAATCGAACGCTCGTTTTCCACATGGGGCAGGATCCTTTCTAGGCTGGGGTAATCCATGAGGTTGGGCGCCGACCGTGGCAGTTCCGGCCAAATGAACAAAGCCTCAAGATGAAGTATGTAACCATCTAGGATGTTTTCCTAACAAGCTTCTTCTGCTACAGTTATCTTGCTGACCATACTCATCATATATCTCATATATACATCCATTAGTCCTGGCAATCCATATTGGAACCTAGAGACACTGATGTTTATCTCAATGGTCAGGCTGTCTAACTAGTGTATTTCTAGAGTTTCTAACAAACTATTGCAATTCTGCTCATCCATAGACGCTGAAAGGTAAAGATGCAAGATTAAGCAAAATATTTTTAAAATTGGAGCATATGAGTTTCCCTTGTGTACATTTTGCAATTGGTCAACAATATGATTTCAATGTTGCTTCCTGAATCTGAAAGCAGCAGATCTCTCAAACAATTTGTATTTACACATTGCTGCCTAAGAAGATTGTACCAACATTTTCTTTGTACTTATATTAGCATAATAGCATGTGTTACACTGGTTCAATGGTTATACATGAATTACTGGCAAATAATTGAGCAACAGTTTAGTACAACAAAGGTAGAACACTCTAAATGACTTCTCGTAGGTATCAAGGAAAAAAACGATACATGTCACCTGGACGGACGGCCGCAGATGTTGCAATGTTCGACTCAATGGCATCCAGTGCACCATTCTTGTTAATGTACAAGACTATGCTATCTTCCTAGAAAGCAAAAAATTCCTCTGCAGTGACCCACCTCAACCCATTGCATACTTGAGCGAATCACCAGCACCTTGGAAGAACAGGCACGAGAGAGCAAAGTCCGCAATGAAGATTCCAACCAAGGAAACGACCACGGCAGATGTTGTAGACTCGCCAACGCCCTTGGCTCCTCCATGGGTTGTGACTCCCCAGGCACAGCTCACCACCGCGATAATGGCCCCAAACACTTGAGATTTCAGCAAGGAGCTGATCAAGTCCCACGGCCGCAGCGCCCTGCGCGCCGACTCCAAAATGATGCTGACGCTGACGCCAAAGACAGAATCGGCCAGGAACGCCGAGGACGCGAGGCCGAGCGCGAAGCTGATGAGTGTCAGGACCGGGAGCGCAAGCACGCAGGCGAGCACGCGGGGGACGACGAGGTAGTCGACGGGGTGGGCGCCGAGGACGCGCAGGGTGTCGGTCTGCTCCGACACCTGCATGGTGCCGAGCTCGGCGGCGAACGCGGAGCCGACGCGGCCGGCGGCGACGACGGCCGTGACGACCGGCGAGAGCTCGCGCGCGAGCGCGAGGGCGAGGACGCCGCCGACGGAGCGGTGGAGGCCGAGGCGCGTGAACTCGCGCACGAACTGGATGGTGAAGGCCATGCCGACGAAGGCCGCGGTGAGGAGCGCGACGCCCGCGCTCCCGGGCCCCACGCGGCGGAGCTGCGCCAGGAGGTTGCGGCGGTGGACGCGGCCCGTGAGGACGCGGTGGAAGACCTGGCCCGCCAGGAGCAGCGCCGAGCCCCGCCAGATCGCGCGCGGCGGGGACCAGTTGGAGAACGGGGAAGGCGGGGACGCGGGGGCGGGCGGAGGGGACGGGGACGGAGGGGATGGTGGGGGAGGAGAGCTGTTGCTGTTGCCGGCGGTGGTGGGCGGCGTGAGGGACAGGCGCGGGACGGGCAGGCGGCGGCGGGACGGGTGTAGGCGGAGGAGGTATGGTTTGGGGCTGGATTGGTGGAGGAGCGGGTGCGTCGTGGAGGGGGTGGGGCGGAGGAGGAGCGCCGCGGCGGAAGTCATGGCTGCGGTGGTCGGAGATCGGCTCGGCGCCGGCGGTGACTGGGGAGCGCGTGCGCGTGGGTGGGGAAAGAGATGGGGAAAAGTGGGGAGCGGACGGTGTAGTCGTATCGCAGGCTTTGTTGAGCCACCAGCCCACGAGGGAGGCTCTAGTGGTGTGGAACCGCTTGATTTATCATGGGCCCGCGCACGCTCAGCTCTGGGCTCAAAGAGAGAGGCTCTGGGCCAAAATAAACGGCCCAGTAACGAAAAGGGCGCCGTACAGGATGCGAGCCCGCACTGGCGCACCGATTCTCCATGTAGCTTCATGACATGCATATCTACCACTTCGTTCGTCATGCGGTACCGCATGCAGGCTAGGTCCTAGGCAACAGCCTTACCGGTCAGTACCAACTTGAGAAAAGAGGCATCCATGTTTCTTTTTCTTCATCTTTTACCAGCTGCAAATGGACGAAAGCACTATCGCCCTATTGATGTTTTTCTCCCTTTGTGCCAGAATCTGCTGCCTCGTGCCACGCCAGTACAGTGATAAACTTATACTTTACATAAGGTGAAAAAAAAAAGATAGAAACTTTTACAATGGAGAAGTTGTGACTTGTGAGAAGCTAAGGATACATTTGAAATCAGAGCTTCTTACACTTAAAGCAGCAGGAGACTAAAATGAGATTATCCAAGCCAAGATTTTTTAAAATGTTTTCTTTTATACAACGGGGTGTGGCATGTATATAGTGCCTTACAACCCAGGGTTTCTCTCGCCCCACAAATTGCCATTCTCCTTGGACCTTTGCATTTTCTTTTTCAAACAAAAGGTCCAAAAATGGAAATTCGAGTTCATCTTTTTCCCTCTCGTCGGTGTGTGATGTGTGTGACTGTGACAGCAATAAAAATATGCCCCGGCTGATCATGAGAGGAGAGAGTGAAGGAACCATCTTGGCTGCAGAAGCAAGCAAGAATCCTGCCATCAAGCCCTACTAACAGTAGCCCCTCACTCTCACCTCAACAGTCCAGAGGCCTGCCCCTGCGCCAACTAAACTCTCGTGACCGGCACACTTATGATGCTGTGGCAGCACGCATAGTAGAAGGGTACATGAGCCGGTGAGCAACAACGTAAGCGACGAACAAGAAAGTACGCTGTGTTTGCACCATCATATACGAAGTAACGTTCTTTTTATTTCCTGACGAAGGAACAAGGAAGGTAGTTTCGGTTACATTGCTACTGGGATGACGATATCTGGTAATGTCTCCTCGCAAAGCGACAGACCGGAGCTTACAAACTTGCAGCGGTTATTACAGTGGCAGAGACATGGCATAGAAGATGTCTCAGGCAGAAACAAAAATACCCCGTCACTGTCGTGGAAAACAAAACCATCGTTATCGTTGCTTGCTTGCTCCACGTCCGGAATATAATCAGGATTGGCTCCATCAAATCATCATTGGAGTAAAAGCGCGGCAGAGAAGAAAAAGATGAGCGAGAGAGCAGGGGAAAAGCAGAGGAAGATGCTGTTGTTGGTGCGCCGTGCGTGCTAATACGCCACGCCGATTGCCGATGCCGTTCTAATTGCGAGACAGCAAACGCATGACAGGGAGGGTACCATGCGCCCCTTCTTCACTCCTTGCCCTGTATGCGAACGCGCGGGGACGCCGGGGTGGCCACCTACCATGTGAACGGGGCGCGACGGCAGCTGCCCGTGCCCCGCCGCTGTGTGCTCCACAGAGAAAACCCCATCAATGTACTCATCTCGTATACATGTGTGCGCCAATGCTCAATGCATGCCTGCTCCTCCATACACCTAGTATACGCTAATGCCATTCAATTGAGCACACCTCGGCTTTTCAGAATCAGAAGACAAGTCCATGATTGCTCATGCCGTCGTGCCATGCATGAATCAATGGCTTTGCTGATTGTAAGGCCTATTTCTTCTGGAATTGTCGTACAAGCAGTTGTTATGGCAGCTCCCATTTCCGCAGAGTTGGTGTCCTCGGTTCGGCTGTCCTCCTCAGACCTCAGCGCTGTAGAACCGCGTACCACGGCGAAGAACAGTGCGGGAGCGACTCCGCAGCCGCACGAACGAAGTGGTGTGTGGCTGTGGCCCGTGGCCTGGCCTGCTGCAGGCTGCAGGTGAAGACGAGGAGAGTTAATCGCAAACGGACGGTGGTTAACCTACGCAAAGCACACTCACTGTGCCAAGAAAGCGACCCCAGTTTGCGGTGGTCGCGCGCGCCCTGGCCCGTGGTGGCGTCACTAGTCACTAGCCACTCACCAGCACTGCGCCCACGTCGACACTACCGGCCAAACTGTTGCCACTCCCCGATCGCCGTTACCAGCTGCTCGCTCTGAATAGTCCCCGGCATCTGCGTCGATCATCCATCAGGCTAATAGACCGTCGCTATAAGCCTGTATGTAATCTTTATCCGCCTGTGGTTGGGAACGGTTTCATACGGCGATATCTACAAAGCATCCAGTACATGTCGTTGTAATTGTCAAGTGAAAATGAAATTACGCTACTATAGTAGTACGTGGAGCCTGCTACGTGCCTGCGTATGCACATTTTCTGCTACGTGCCACGGGACAAAGGCTACCGGTGCCAGTACAAGTAATTTTCTACAGCAGCTGTAGCTAGACGACCAGTGCGATGCGATGCAAGGACCGGTCCAAAGCGAGCAGCCTGCTAGCCGGAATTTTCTGCTCGGTTCAACCTCAACGGAGGGGTCTCTCTGGTCTCTGCCCGGGAATTTTCTGCTCGGTTCAACCTCAACCAGAGGAGGGGTCTCTCTGGTCTCTGCCCACTATGAGCTCGTCACGAAAGTCTCGCGTTCAGTGACCCCAGCACCAGCAAAAATTAAAGCCAGATGACAATGCTGTGCCTGTGCTATTGCTGCACTTCACAGCTCGGGGCGTACTATGTTGCTTGTCTCTAGTAGTAGGAGTACCACCCTTATAGTAGTGAGCATTTTTTTTGGGAGAAATAGTGAACATAGTACTTTTCAGTGCTCTTTTGGTTCCGTTTCAGAGCATAGTAGGAGTACTTGACACTAGTGAAGCTCGGGGGAACTGTTCATAGGACTACCACTTTTGCCAAGATAATAATTCATCAAAGCAACGTTAAGCAGCAGATCGATCGATCAACGAACGATTCTCACGGGGTAGGGCAGGGCAGGAATCCCTCCATCAGAAACTGGTTCAGCCGTTCATCCATGACATCTTGCGCCGCCGCCACGTGGGACATTCTCCCGTCCCCACCCCAAGCGGCTTTCCGCCTTCCGGTCCAACATGCTACCGGCACACAGAAGCGCACACCGGGTCGGCCGGTGACAAGGGAGGGCCCACGTGTCATAGCCGGTTCCCCTCAGCTGCGCCGTGTGGACCAACCGAATTCTCCCGCAAGATCCGCCTCGGGCTCTGCGCTCCAGGTATGGTAACAGTACAGGCCCATTTATATTTAATTAATAAATAAAATAACCCCCATTTTCTTTTAACCACGCGTTAATCCCAGAATCAACAACCGACGTTACTCTGACCACTGACGCTGAATTGTAGGATCAGAGAAGAGAAGGGATGATGACGACGGTTTGATGGCTCATGGCCTGAGCTTGGCTTGAGAGGGACGGGTTCTGCCACGTGGACGTGCGTGGTGGGCCATGCACATAACCACCTCTCCCCGCCGAACGTGGAGAGCAGGCGAGCAGCGCCGGTAAAATCGAAAGCCTTCTAACCAACTCCACGGACAGATCGGATCGAACCAACCAAGCAATCTCGTATCGTACTCACCTACAGTGATATCCGAGGTATATCTGGATCCGTATATGGCGTATTTATACACGCCTGTAATATATTCCATTCATTCAAAACTGCATTAGCTGCTGCGACGGACAATCTGTTGGGATGCATTACGCTCGTGCCGGGCACAGTGAGCAACTGTTGATGCCTGGCCTTTTCGCTGCTGCCTCGCTGCTGCTGGAGTGCTGGTCCTGGCAGTGACAGTGGCAGCAGCAGGAGAAGGAAGGGTGCATCGGCAGATGCAGGTGGTGCCGTGGTGGTGGTGGGCGGCAGCAGCATCCATCCAGCACCAGCAGGCAGGCTTCAGCAGGACAGCAATGCGGCGAAGCAAAAGGAGAGAAAGGAAGAGAGCAAGCAGAGCGGCGGAGCTTCAGTTTCTGCAACAAACTAGTAAACATGAATCCTGCATTGGTATCGCCAGTTCGAAGCTGCTGTTTTTTTGGCTACCGGCTAGTGACTGCGATTGCCCTGGTGGCTGGCTTTGCCAAGCTCCCTGCTATGGACAGTTGGAACAACGAGCACAGCTGGTGGAGACTGCAACAGAAAGCAACACCTCTGCTAGACTAATTTTTCTTTGGATTTTCTTGACTCAGATGGGAATTCAAGAACTAGCTAGCTAGCTCTGTGTTAGCTGCCCCGATCTACTCTGCTCCATGGCTTGAAACAAACAAAAAGACCGAACGAAATGGATGACTACATACAGAGATATTGTAGCTGACTGAATCAATGCAAACGAACAAATATACTAATGAGAAAAAACGAAACCACCCAACCCAAGCAAAGATGCATGTTTTATCACAAGTTTCTCTACCTTGCTTACTGCTTCGTTAATCAGCAGGTCTTTTTCTTTCTGTCTGTCTCTAGTGATCCTTACCACGAATCGTCTCCACTGGAATGGAATCAGCCGAAAGGCGAGCGGCCGGCTTGCTTGCTCTGCTAGCTTTCAACTTCAAGAACCTGCTGGCTTGGAGGAGAGGAAGGGATCTGACACGGCGGAGACCTCGACGTCGTCGAAGGGCGCGGGGAGGTTCAGATCAATGAAGCCCAGGCTCTTCATTGTGACCGACGAAGGATCAGCGGCAGCGCCGCCTGATGTGACGGCCGTTGCTGCTGCGGCCGCCGCCGCCGCAGCAGCCGAGCAGAGGTGAGAGCGCTTGTGGCCGCCGAGAGCTTGCCCCGACGGGAACACCCGGAAGCAGTAGGGGCACTCGTGGGACTGCTGCGGGGCCTTGGTGTCCTCCTCGCCGCCCTCGCATTCTGGCAATGGCTGCAGCGGCGCCGGGGACGCGGCGGGAGGTGGAGTGCTGCCGAGCGGGGGCGCGCAGCAGCCGCCCCTGCCGCCGCGCACGTTGCTGGCGCGGTGGCCTCCGAGGGCCTGGTACGATCGGAACACCTTCTTGCACGCGGGGCACTCGTACCGCGTCCGCTTCTGCACTGTCGCTGCCGTGGCGGCGGCGGC
This sequence comes from Themeda triandra, assembly GCA_018135685.1. NCBI lineage: Eukaryota > Viridiplantae > Streptophyta > Magnoliopsida > Poales > Poaceae > Themeda > Themeda triandra. The sequence continues at coordinate 19,816 of JAENPR010001133.1, read as the reverse complement.
GGCCACTACGGGGCGGGCGTCGCTCTAGTCGTCGTCGTAGTAGTCGAGGCGGTGCGGGTGCGCCGGCGGCGCGGGCCAGGAGTCGCGGGAGAGCATCATGAGGGACAGCGCGACGTCCTCCTCGGGCGTGGCCGCGTCGGAGACCGAGCTCACCGGCTCCGCGTCCCCCGATCCGGCGTGCGAGCGCTTGGCGTCCGGCGACGGCGAGTAGTAGTCCGTCGTCTCGCTCTCGCGATCCGAGAAGTCGGAGGAGTAGGAGTCGAGGCGGACGCGGCGCTTGGGATTCTTCTCCCGCACGACGACGTGCTTGCCCTGGATGGCCGGGCTGGGCTTCTTCGCGTAGGCGGCGTCGTCGTCGATGCCGCCGCCGCCGGCCGCGATGGAGGTCGAAGCCGACGACGCCGAGGAGATCTGCGACTTAGCGGCGGCGATGGAGTGGGCGCGCATGTGGCCGGCGAGGGCGCGGGGGCTGGCGAAGCGGCGGGAGCAGAGCTTGCATGTGTTCTTGGCCATGGCGAGGGAGAGCTTGGAGGAGAGCTTGATGAGCGAGAGAGCGAGCTCGGTCCGGGGAGCTAAAAATACGAGCGAGAGAGAGAACTGCTGCTGCCTCCGTGGGGGAGTTAGAATATAGCGGAACTGCCAAGCTTCCCCACATTTATTCCCTTTTGATTTCCTCCTATATCTTTTGTGCTTTTGTGGGGCTCCTCGTATCCTTTGCTTATTGCAATTTTGAGAGCACAATAATATCTTTCGTTGAAACACCAGAAACATTTTTTTTTATAATAGAAAGATTATTTTTTAGAGGATGGACAAGAGATATATAGTGCATTGGGTTAAAGAAAAAAATATATGAAGTGACAGACCTATGAAATTCTCCTTAAATACTTATTAGTATCTTACCTGGAAGAAAGAATGGAAAAACTAAGAAAAAAGATATGTAAAGAAAAAAAGTAAATGTTGAGTACATTGTTTGAATTAATGTTGCTCGTATGAATGACGTGAAATGTATTTTGTGGTCCAATTCCTTGTCTTGTATGCATGGCACAAAGTTTACTTTTAGTCAACAATTAAGTATTTATTTCCAACCATATACAGATCATTTCTACACGCACACTACTTTATGAACCAGTTGTTTTATATAGTAGTATATTTTTTTTTTGACTAATCACTGTGAAAGTTAGCTACTACTACTGTCAATCTGCCTTTTTAAGGAGCGGTTTAATTATAGGCTAGTTTCTAAGTCACCGTGCCCCTCGGATCACGACTGAGGAATTGTGGTTGGCCGGTTTCCGGCCTTTGCTCTGACTGGCTCCAACACGCCATACGTGTAGCCAGCCAGTTGAGTGAGTGAAGAGTGTAGAGCAAAGAAGGGTTGGGAACAAAGAGAAGGTGCCAACAACTTGGGCTGGGATGCTGAGAAGGCTTCCGGGAAGCGAACAAAGCGCATGCATTGCAATGCATGGTGAATCGACGGTGGAGCGTGGTGGAGTTGAGTAGTGAGTCGCTTGGCCGGGATTGTGTTTGTTTGTTGCTAATAACTTGGTAGTACGCGTCAAAATTAATCGGATGGGATCGGATCCAAAACTGCAATGTCACCACCCAGGAGTCGGTCGTAATGCACGCCCTCTGTTTTTTCCAATTAATTAATTAATTAATTAATTATTAATTGATTAATTAATTGTTTATGATCCGGCCGGTTGTGGATGGGAACCAAAGATCACGGCATGGTTTGTTTTGGCAACGCTTCATTAGTGGCTCCATTCCATCCATCGACCAGTAGCTTCCTTCCTCTCAAAAGACATGCAGGGCCAGCCAGACAGTACTAGAAGTATCCCATTATTCCTTTCCTTCCGCGTAATTTCTCCCGTCCCTGCGTAATTTCTCCTGTCCCTGAAATTACTACGTAGTGCTCCCCCACTTTACTTGCATCGATTTCCATCTATTTTTATACCACTCTTTAACAAGGCATGATGTTACTACTGGTCTCCCTCCGTATGAGTAAGTAAAATACTTTTCTCAATTGAGTTGAGCAAAAAATCCTTTCTCAAAAGAGATAAAAAAAAGTCCATTTATCCAAAAATAGACCATTAGAGCTTAGCGAACGAGCAAAGCATCGGCTCAGCGTGCCGCCCGGCCCTGTGGTGACATGGAGTCGTGGAAGCGCTTTTGGTGCGCCTGCACGGCGAGGGCAGGTTCTTTTCCAATTCCAACCAACCGCTTTCGAGATTTCCTGGCACTAGGTGTGCGCCGGTTCACATGATTACCCACTAAACACCTACTGTACTCCAAAGTTAATCGCCTCGCCCCACACTATTCTTGCTCAAGCATTCATCCACTGTGCTGTGGATGGGCCATGTGTAGCAACTGCACCAAGCAAAGGAATGCTACAAGCATCGGTAGTTCCAGAGCAAATACCTGTGCCAAATCTTTATTTATAGAAAAGAAATACTGATGCCTATCCACTGAACTGAAGATGGAGCAAACAAAACTCGCCAATCAAGCTACTAGTCCTGGAGAGACGCTGTGCTTTGCTGGTGAATACGAGACAGCCAGCAGCACCCAGCAGTGCTTGTTGTTGTCCCATTCTTTTTTCCCTGTCATTTTCCTGCTGTCACTATTCTCCGAATAGCCGTCTCCGGCCTTTTTCGAGACCTTTTCGATAATCCGAATCGTCATTGGAATGTAATTTCGATTTGGTTCTTATTGTTAGTTTCTTCTTTCTTACGGATCGGAGTGATAGTGTGATACAGAATGTACTAGTAGTAGTAGAAAAATACCACTATAGTGAAGCAGCAGTAACAACCAGGTGTTTATAGCTGTATGTTTTGGTCACGGCGTATTTCCGGGAGAGAATCATTGTTCTCCGTTAGTCCGTCATTAGGCATCCGTTGCTTTTGCTTACTTGAACGTATGCTAGTTTTCTGCAGATTATAAAGACCGCTTTGACCTAAACCTCCATTATTCATTGGCCCAGCACTTAGTCTATTCTACGGAAGAGGCCTGTTTATAACACGCCGATTTTAAGGAAATTAGCTCAACTTCATAAGAAATAATATAGGAACAAGAAAAAAAAAAACCTTTTGTTCCAAATAGTGCCAAGGTTTTCGTTATTGCGGTTTTGCAGTAGGAGCATATGGTCAAGGGTACATTTTTTTTTTTCTTCTAGAGCACATGAGTATTGATGTACTAGTCTACTACATTTTTTTATTCAATTGCTAACCACGCTTGTCGTGAAGTATCTAGTCTACATATTGATAGTTAATAGAGTGTGTTAACCTTTGCCTTAACTTTTGGGATCTCTAAGCTTCTGAGGAGTTAACTTCTATATTATGATTCGATTTTTTTTTTAAAAAAATCTCCATTTATAAAAAATTCAAATGCTTGGTTGATCGGTTAGTTCATCGCTATGGAAACTTTGAATCTACTCATGATATTTATGATAACATAAATATAATTTAAACATTACTAGCAAACATGTCATGACAGTGCGATAGGATTACCGGACGCAATTAGTTCCGTCGACGTTGCTATGTTCCAATTTATCTTGGAATTGGACCAAGTACCATGCATATAGATATGTGTCGCACTTGCTCATATAGGCATGCAAGGGTTGGACGCTCTGTCTCAGTGTCTCCGTACGTCGACAACTATAGGTCGGTGGCTCGGTGCGCTTCGTCCTCATGGAAAGCCTATCGCCCACGGTTCAGTGGGCCACCGATTCCCTAGCGGTGATACAATCTAGACATGTTTTCTATGCCTTTCCCTGCACATTCCTTGCGCAAGAACGCCGGTTACCACCACATTGGACTGCAGCTCCTCTACTTGTCGTGGAACTCAGCATCCCAACAACATTGGAGCTGACCAACGTGGAAACTCTCGTCCTGCCAACCGAGATGTGCATCAGGAGCCAAAAGCTTTTTCGACTGCCCAAAATCATTAATCACTGCCGATTCAAAAGCATTCACTGGATAATCGACAGCATTGAAATTAGCATTTTATTGCGGAAAAAGTCTAGATCACCCTCTCAACTATGACAAGGTGTCTACTTAACCCACTGAACTACAAAACCATCTATTTAACACCCCAAAGTTTAGCAAAGCAGTTAAAATACCCCCCAGGTGGTTTTGCTCTCTGGTTTTTGGCTACGTGTACAGCCAGCATGGCTCTATTGGACACGGTGGCCCTTGGGCCCGCTGGTGAAGTGGCTTCGGTGTGTAAACAAATGATGAACACGTTCGTTCCCGTTTCCTTGCAGCAGGTCGCCCGCGCTCCACGACGACCGGTGGCAGCCGGTCGAGTTCGCTCACCTGCGACGGCGCCCGTGGCGGCCGGCCAGGCACACTCTCGCCCGTGCTCGCGTCCGCAGCCCAGCATGCCCCGGTGGGCAGCACGCAGGTGGTTGCCGGCGCAACCTGCTGGCACCGGCGCTTGGATGCCCTCTTCCAGACTTGCACGATTGTCAAGGCTGCCGTCATCGGCGACCCGCACGGGGCTGACGAGCTGCGGTACGCCAAGCCCAAGATGAAGGATATATGAAGGCGCGGAAGACGCAGCGCCTGGTCGCCACCATATGACACACTTGTGCCACGACCACGAGCTCGACGTGCTCGCCGAGTTGGAGCAGCAGGCCGGCCAGGCCCTGCCATGCCCCTGCTCTGGCGACGGTGGGGAGCTGAAGTGCGCTCACCATGTGGCCAGGTCGAAGTAGGAGGTGGAGCGCTGCGTGACATCACTCTAGATGGAGACCTTCGACTACGCCGTCCGCCTGCTCGCCACCAGGTCGCTCTTCACCATCGTGGCGAGGATCTCACCGAGGTGTTCGCGTGGAACCCGTGACCCTGCTCCTCTCCGCCTCCTCTTCCCTAAGATGAGGACATCGTTCAGGGTCTCTCCTCAGGGCACCTCGTTAGCCTTAGCCAGCGGCATCATGTAGTTACGGTTGCAGTACATGGTGTACCCTACAGGCGTCTCGTCGCTGCTGACGCTCCTCAAAATATGCTCCTGGGTGCAAAGTCCAACAAGATTACCGACTAGTGACTACCAATGCGTCTGGATCCCTCGTGTTCAGGAGCAAGGGCCTCATGTTGAACACCTCACCTGATCTAAATTAAATGTTCAGTTATCAAGAGTCCGTAGTTTTCATGCATTGTACAGTGGAGCCCTTGTTTTTCTTCAGTTTCGTCAGTTTAGCATTCCATTCAGTATCGTTCTTCTACTATTGTTCTTTTTTTTCAGCGCCAAACATTGAATCCCAAGTGCGTGTGCGTGGTTGCCGTCACGAGCATCCGGCCTGCGGGATGAGCAGAGCACTAGTGCAGAGCGCCAGAGCACATGGAACGACATGGCCGAGCTTGGCCAACGACCACCTAGGCTTCTTGGCGCTGCAGCCCCTTGCCCGTCCGCCTCGCGCGCCTTCATCACCAGGTAGCAGCAGGCTATCAGCCGTCCAGTTGCAGGCTAGCAGCAGGCTATCACCAGGTAGCAGCATGCAGGTCAGTAGCATCAGGCAAACAGCACGCTGCAGCCAGCACAAGCACTTCAGGGCCACGGTCAAGGTCACGCCGTTGCGCATGGCGCCATGGCGGCCTTGTACACGAAGGCCAGTGGCACATGGAGAGAGCGTGCCTGGCTGGCCGCCGCGGACGCGGGCGCGAGCAAGCGAGCTCGACCGGCTGCCGCTGGCCGCCGTGGGCGCGGGCGAGCGAGGGAGAGCTCAGACGGGGCAGCGTCATCAGCGCAGGGGATGGCGAGGGCGCAACTCCCGGCGGTGCGATTTGGGCGAGGGCGCAGCGGCGCGGGCGAATCAATATGGGCGAGCAGCTAGGAACAGGAAGGAACAGGTTCATCATTTGTTTGCGCAGCACCGAAACCACTTGACTAGCGGGCCCAGGGGCCACCGTGTCCAATAGAGCCTTGCTTGCTGTACACGTAGCCCAAACCAGACAACAAAACCACCTGGGGGGTATTTTAGCTGGTTTGCTGAACTTTAGGATGTTAAATAGATGGTTTTGTAGTTGAGGGGGTCAAGTACACACTTTGTCATAGTTGAGGGGGGTGATCTAGACTTTTTCCATTTTATTGCTGGTTCTTTGACCAGGCTTGAGGTAAAGCAACGAGATCTAGTAAGGCTGTTATTAGAACCCTCAAATTTGGTGGTGTTCATCGGCCTACCACTACCAGTATTGTGACGAACTTATCAGTAAAGTGCGAATGTGCAATCCAAGTATGCAACTACTACAGCTAGGCATCCTCTTCGCGATTTCCGCTGAATTGTGTTCGGTTGTTTTCCAGATCCTCACACGTGGCCCCTCCCAAAGCTCCCACGTCTGCTGACTTGCTGAGTGCACGACGCTGTCGTGACGGCAATGGCAGAGTGCAAGATGCAGGGCCGCCGCCTTCCCCCCTTCCCGTGAAGGGGACAGTGACCTCACGCGGTCTGGTTTGGCCGCTCGGCCTTATGGGCCTTGCAGCGTCACAGGTGGCCCATGAGCATAGTACGTTCTTTTCTTTTCATTTCATTTTTTTTTTCAAATTTCTGAAACTTTCTTGGTCCAAAGTTGACTTCAACTCGTATTCCAATCTGAAAGATAAACTCTATAAATTCCAGCGGTGACAATTATGAGACGGTGCTTATATTATTTTATTGGTAGAGATGGAAACCAGTCAGTTTTCTGATTTTTCTGCATATATTATATGGAAGTTGCTACATATCATGCGGCTGATTTCTGTGTGTGCGTCAATCGATTTTTTAACCAGTTAAAATACGACACGTGCACGTCGTGCAAGCTCGCCATGCCTGACCGATCTGGGCTAGCGCGTCCGCGTCGCATGGCGTCATGCATGGAAGCTAACATCAATATAAAAAATATTAAAAAACCTAACTGAAACGAAAAAATTGAAAAATTTGACTGAAAATGAAAAAAATCATTGAAAAAACACATAACTCATTAAACTGAATTTGTTTTTTGACCAAATCATTAAACTAAAATTAAAAGACATAAGAAAAAAATGAAACTAAAAAATGTGTACACAATGAAAAATTCGAAATTTGAAACTAAATTGATGAACAAAAAATGCAAAGAATACTTAAAAAGAAATAAAATTAAAAAGAATAAAGACAATACAAATAGAAAAAAAAAAAAAAAAAAAACACAGAGTGGCCTGGCCGGAGAGGAGGGCTCGCACCCGCCCGACATGCAAGGCCAAGAGCGCGACCCGGGTCATCGCTAGTGTGGGCGCCTGGGCGGGGTCGCACGGGCCGGATCACACGACACAGGCCATGCGAAAAAGCAAGCCCAATGGCCACTAAAAAATCGACCGACGATGCACAAGAAAAACAGCCGAGAGACCGGTAGAAATTTCGTATTATATTGGGTGCGTCATGCGAGTGTCGCGCGGTTCAGATCCATTATGATTATCACCACCCCAGCACTGCCGTTCCAGCAATCCCGAGTTGCGGGAGCTGCATGCTGATCATAGTATCATACTGATCATGCGTGCGACTGTGAGTGATTAAGTGAGGCATGTATGAGTACCTACTAGCTTCCTCTTCGACCTTCTCTTCCCGTGAAGGGACATCAACCAAGCCGAAGGAGGAGAATACAAAAGATGGGCTTTATCCAGCGTCCGAGCCCGGCCCTTTACGTTTCGGGTGCTTAGTGTCAATCGATATTTGTTCCCGTGACTGCTTAACGTCAAGCGTTGCGGGGAGGACATGGACAAGGGTTTAGTATAAGTTAATTAGTCCCATATCGGTTTTCTAATCTTGTTTTCCCCAGAGGAAGGACTACAAAACCAACCCTAGATGCAACCTTGATCCATACTTACCGGATGGGGTCTATGGTTGATCATGAAGAGCCATGGTCTAAGTTAGTGGCCTCCATTGCACTTGGGAGGAGCGCTAGCTTACCACCTTCTTAAGTGGAAGAGTGGACATCATAATTTGTGGCAGAAGGGGGTACGCGTTCGCGCGGCCCCTACCAATATCAAATTAAAAGTTTATTAGATTTATTATATTATATTATTATTATTGTTAATATAATATATATTTTAACATGTTTTATTTATTATTTATTTTATATTCTTGTATAATTATATTAAATAATGGGTCAATAAATCAAATTGAAATTTAATGAGAGATGCAAAAGGTAACGTTTTGCTTTGGTTTTTTTTTTTAGGATTCCAAGTTTTGAGGCAGGCAGGCAGCAGACGGGCCAAAGCCGCCTCTGGCTGAGTCGGGCTTGCAGCGCACAGGTGGCCCATAAGCATAGTACCCGGCCTTTTTTCTTTTCGTTTCGTTTTTTTTTCAATTCTGAATTTTTCTTTGATCCAAAGTTGACTTTAACTCAAATTCCAATTTCAAGGGAAAACTTTATTATTCCAGAAGGAACAAGAAACAAGCACGAAACGATTCTTGTATTTATTGATTGAGAAGGAAACCAGCCAGCCACTTTCAGATTTTCCGGCATTTGGGTGCGTGACGGTTCACATGATGATCATTACCGCGCTGAATGCCAGCACTGCCGTTCCAGCGTTGCGGGAGCAGCATGCTGTGATGCTGATCACACTGATAATGACTGTGAGTGAGGCATGTATATGAGCACCGGCAGGTTGTGCCAGTTATTTACTGGATACTGGCGCTGCCAGTTCTGAAACAAAATCAGGTACCAATATATGTAGAGTATGTCCTTAGATTTTTTTGATATGAATTCGGCAGGCAAGTCAGTTCGTGCGTCACAAGGTCGCAGTGGCACCGGCTGGATTTGGATTCCGAATACGAGAAAACTGGGGAAATGGTCAATTGTTGAGGTCATTCATATGGCAGTATCATCAGTCGTTTGCCCCTTCTTCCTTTCCTGACATTATCGTCCTGCTGTTCCCTGTTCTTCTCCAGGTGCCCGCAACCGCAATCATCGTTTGGGTAATCGGTAGAAAGAACACAAGAATTTTAGCTGAATGGCTATTGATTATATACAGTAATAGTACAAGCCATTCATTGATCTGTTGAACGGATTAAGGTTTTGAGAATTACGATGCATGTAGCTCGCCGTCAGGTTGGAAATGCTGAGGGCGTGGAGCGCGGCATGACAGGAGTTGCAGTGTCTGCAGAACGCTGTGGGATCCCGATGTTTTAAGCTGAACAATAGTCAGTGTCAGATAAGCACCAGTACTAGTCTACTCCAACCAATGCGCTCGGATCTTCAGAAACTGAAAGGATACTACTTCATAGCTATGGCCCTTCGGTCAGGTAAGCGGCATTGCCGCATTAGCTGCAGGTTATTGAGCTCCCAATACCCAGAGTTGTTTTCCTTTGTAAAGAATCAGCATGTCTCAGTTCACTCCTTCCTTTCAGAGACAGACTTGACTGACCATTTTCACCTGCCTCTTTGTTCTGAAGCTTATTCTCAGTTTCACCTTTTGACTTCTATTATGGATGCTGCCACTTTGTAAGATGGCAATGACGGCTTACTTCTGTCTAATACTCTGTAGGTACAAGACAAGTTCATTTGGCATATAAATGGTTGTGGAAGTCGAGCTGTCAACCTAAAAGAAAATTCTTCTTTTGGCTCCTTCTGAAAGATAGGCTCAGTACTCGTGGACTCCTTAAGACAAGGAACATGGAATTGGAGAGTTATGACTGTGTCCTCTGTCATTTTAATTCTGAAGAAACTCTGCTTCATCTCTTCTTCCATTTCCCTTTTACAGTATGCTGTTGGAATACCCCAGCCCCCGGGTTTAGCTCCTATGATCCAAGATGATCTTCTGAGCACGTTGACAGAATTTTTTTTTCTAGAACACACCTGCGCGTATTGCAACGTTGACAGAATTTAAATTTCACCTTCATAAGCCTTTCATCATGGAGATTATCAAATGTATATGCTGGGCTATCTGGTCTGCTTGTACTGACAATATTTTCATAAGTGTTAAACATTCTCTGTCATCCTGCAAATACACCTTCAAAAGAGAGTTAGCTCTAGTTAAGCCTAGAGCTATACCAACCTGAGTTAGATCAATGGCAAGTCTTTGTGTAATTCTTATGATTTTCATTTTTTTACTTTCTTTGTTTCTTGAGTCACATACTCAGGCTCTATACCTTTACTTTCAAGTTTATTAATAAAGTCTAGTAGGGGATCCCTCTTGGTTTTTTTTTTTTTTAAACCCGAAGCCATGAAATAATATTGTAAGTTGGCAACCCGGAAATTTCAGTCGGCTAAAGTTTTGATGCTATAAAGATCAATTACAAAACAAATAATATACCCAGAGAAAAATGTTATCTTCCATATTGTTGCTTAATTAGTCTTTAACAATAGTACATTCAATCTTACAATGATGATGCAAGTATACTATATATACCAATCTATATAAGAAAAAGAAAAGAAATCAAAGTACTTACATAAGTAGAAAAATAGACTCCACAAATTGTACATTCATGCTCTGAGCTAGAGTTAGTAGTTAATACAATAATATGTACCGTAATAATGCTTCATAGTCGATTAATAAATAGCTGATTCTCAGCCCTTGTCAGCTGTCATCACCTGCGGCCGAGGAGGAACCAATGCCAACCTGAAGCCATGGTTCCGTGGGCTCACCGTCCATGCTCACCACGTCTTTGAGGTCGCTAATCTTAGCTCTCTTGGCTGTGGTGCTGTCCGCCTCGTCTTCCTCCGCCACCGCATCCGTGGCATGGCTGCTCGTCGCTGCAGCCTTCTTCCGGTGGCTAACATTACCTGGTACGGCGACGACCAGTGGCTGCAAGTGCACCGCCTGTGCTACGTCGAGACGGAAAGAGCTGCTGCTGGCCTCTTGTCGCGCTGTGGAAGCGGCTAGTGCCACCGGGCTTGCCGCGATCGTGAGGTCGAGCACTGGCTCAGACACGTCCGCCATCGGTCGGAGGCTGAGCTGGTGTCTGACGACGCCGACGAGATCTTCGGTTAGGGGTGGGATCATACTGGCCGCCACCGGGTTGCAAGGGTCCGATGTGTTTGAGGTGAGCCAGTGGCATCGCTTGTGACCTCCGAGTGCCTGCCCGGAGGTGAACAAGCGGTGACATACTGAACACTCATGCATCTTGGCATTTTTCTTGTATTGTGGTGTTGCGGCGAACGTGGTGGCGGCCGGTGGATTCTGTCCGGTGGGCACAAGCGCCAGCGGCAGCGATGTTGTTGCCTCAGTGCTCGTCCCTATATTGGCCTCGATGCCAGTGGCAGTGAAAACTCTTGTGGCATCTGCGCTTGCACCTGCATTGCCTTCATCGACAGCAGCGGCCTTGCCATTGCTTGTATCATTGGCCGCTGAATGGCGTGCTTGTTCACTGGCATTGCTCTCGAACTTGGCAGCAAAACAGCCTTTCACTTTCTTGTGGCTGGCCCGGTGTCCCCCAAGAGCTTGGTGCGAGGTGAATACCTTCTTGCACGCCTTGCACTCAAAAACCCCACGCGATGCGGGTGTTATGTACTGTGTCACTGTAGCCACTGGTGAAGGCAGTGCCACAACTGACTCTTGAGCCTGTGTGAAAAAAGAGATCGGTTGCGGTTGCAGCGGCGGCTCTCTATCACCTTTCTTGGTACATGCTGGCTCCTGATGATCCGTTGCAGTAACAGTCGCCTGCTCATTGTTGGATTTGGAGGATGAGAGCATGACAAGACAATTCGCGAGGTCCTCCTCCTCTCCTAATGTGCACTGCTCCGGTGGCGCCACGGTAGAAGGGTCCTCTGTTCTGACACGACGCGATCGCTTTCCCTTTGACCATGCGGCTGCCACTGCCGGATCATCACCATCGGCATCTGAGAGAGGCGATGACGAACGTAGTGAGCCCGACCCATCCACCTCCTCTTCTTCTCCCTCGTCCTCCGAGTTGCATCTCCCATGTTGAAGAAAAAGCTCCCATGACGTGAACTCCTTCCCGCAGTTTTTGCAGACCTGGCAGCTCCTGATCAGCCTGTTCGGATTCGCCCGGAGTGCGTACGCGTGCGTCGCCGATGTTCCCACCGCGTCCCACTGATCTGCCCCCAGGCACCGTGCGGACGCCTCTTCGCCGAGCAAGTCATCGTCGGCGCCAAAACCGTCGACGTCGCTAGCGCCGTGGGCTCTCATATGCCCGCCGAGCGCACTGCCGCATGTGAACCCCTTGTTGCATACTCGACAGAAGTGCTTGTACTCCGGTGGCTGTCCCGGCGACCTTGACGGCTGCGGTGGTGATGGAGAAGGTGGCATCTGGTCATGGTAACAAATGTGGTGAGGGAAGGTCAATTTTCTAAAACAAAATTATTAGAAAGGTCAAATTAATGTGATGTGGAGAATAATTATTGTGCATTCACATACCAGGGAAGATAGAGATTCACACATTGCCGCGCGATGGTCTCGACGGTGGCGTCTTCCGAGCTATAGCGCCACAAGCCTCTGGAGGTCACAATTGTTCATGGTATGCATGTGGTGAGAGGAAGGTAAAACTAACGCGCCTTGGAGAAAGTGCGCATGCATGCACGTACCAGGAGCGATGGGGATTTACAAATTACCGCGCGACAGATTCGATGGTCATGACGGTGCCTTCGTTCGTTGGAGCTATAGCGCCACACGCCTCTGTTGGTCACAGCTGCAGCAAGCCCTTTCTTTCAACTGCTTAATCCTAGTGTTTGCTATATATATACAAGCTCTTTGGCAGCTTCTTCTGGTTAAGCTAGTGACACATGGCAAGGAAGAAATCAGGGGTTAAGAAATTGTTAGGTCCCCCAGTTGCCACGGACACACCTGTCAGCCTAAGAAATTGTGCAAGTACTGGATGAGAAAAAACTCCTCCTTAGTAATCGGCGAGAAATATCTAAAACCACTGGTCCCTGAGAGGGTCAAGTTGTTGGGTACGTCTAATGGCGGTTAACCACTAGTTATTTACCCTACTGTAGCCTTGTTTAGCTATCCATTTTCCTTGCAAGGGTGGCATGATCCCGAAAAATTCGATGCTTATTTCGTCAGAGCAGTAGCGGTATGATCGGGTCTTAACTAGCTAGACTACCTATTTCTAGTCTAGGATTTCTACAGTTTCGCTTTGAATCTAGCTATTTATTGGTTTAACCATTGGGGTACCCTTATAAAAATTCTTTCACTCATTTCAGGAAGAGTGTAGCATCTCATATTGTAGAGCATTCAGGATACGTTTTTTTCGTCTAGAATTAAACTTGAGTTTCCAAACAAAACCTGAAAATTTTCATACAAACCAAATCTATCTTTCACTGATACAATCCTAAATAATAGAAAACATTGCAGTTTCTTTCTAAACATTTCATCAAACTTCTAGTACGGCATGCGAGATGCTATTGGAGCACTACCGGAGAGCGAGTGTTTGCCGATGGCGGGAGTTTGCCGTGGCTAAGGAATAAGCCATCGGCAAACATCCCGTTGCCGATGGCAAAGTGAAGCCATCGGCAAACATATTTTTGCCGATGGCCGGGCCATCGGCGAACTATGGCCATCGGGAAAAAGCCTTTTGCCGATGGCCGGGCCATCGGCAAACAAAAGCCATCGGCCAAGAAATAGTTTGCCGATGGCCGGGGCCATCGGCATACCGGCACCATCGGCAAACTTTGCCGGGAGGCGCGGGCGGCCGACGCCGTCTGGTTTGCCGATGGCCGCCGCCGTTAGGCCATCGGCAAACAAAGCCTTTTGCCGATGGCCGCGGCCAACAAGCGGTCAGCCACGTGGCAGCCTGGGAGCGCCCAGGCCCACCTTGTTTGCCGATGGCCGGCCATCGGCAAACGGGCATTGCCGATGGCTTTCCAAGGCCATCGGCAAACAATCCTTTTTTTTTTGTTTTTCCTTCCCATTTTTCTGGTGTCTTCCTACCTCACATACAACCCACCTCCGGAATTTGGGACAATTTTGAACTTTTTAGCTATATTTCGTTAATTATTTTGGTTTCTTTGAATTTTTCTCGCAACTCAAAATTTGAACTTGCGGGTACATGAAATAATGCGAGACTTTTGATTCGAAAAATGATATTCATGATTCTCGGAGTATGTTGAGGCCGTATCCGGGACCTCGCATGAAATTACGACCACATTGGCCTCGTAACATGGGGAGTGACGTGCGCGGGAAGTGTTTTTAAATTCTATAAAATCCAAAAGGAGTCCGAAATTGACGAAACTTGACGAGTTGTGTTGTCATGGCATGTGTAGTGTGATCACATGTGGAGATGTCTGGGTTTTGACCATCCGACGTCACAACTTGCTCGAAACTTTTTGAAATTTTTACCACACACTACACATGCGATGGCGAGACAACTCGTCAAGTTTCGTCAATTTTGGACTTCGTTTGGATTTTATAGAATTTAAAAACACTTTCCGACCGTCGCTACCCATGTTACGAGGCCAACGGGGTCGTAATTTCATGCGAGGTCCTGGATACGGCCTCAACATACTCCGAGAATCATGAATATCATTTTTCGAATCAAAAGTCTGCATTATTTCATGTACTGCAGCTCAAATTTTGAGTTGCGGGAAAAATTCAAAGAAACCAAAATAATTAACGAAATATAGCCAAAAGTTCAAAATTGTCCCAAATTTTGTAGGCGGGTTGTATTTGGTGTAGCAAGACACGAAAAAAATGGAAAGCAAAAAATCAAAAAAAAATTTGTTTTGCCGATGGCCTTGGAAAGCCATCGGCAATGCTCTTGCCGATGGCCGGCCATCGGCAACAAAGTGGACCCGCGAGCTGCGGAGCTGCCACGTGGCCAGCTTTGCCGATGGCTCTGCCATTGGCAAACTAAGTTTCAAAAGAAAATAAAAAAGCCGGCCCCGCCCCGCCCCAAACCCTATCGAACCCGACACCAAGCCGGCCGGCAGCCGCCGCCATTTCACGCCCCCGCCGCCATTTTCGTCGCCCGCGCTTCCTCAACGCCGCCCCGCACTTCCCCCCCTCCTCCTCCCCGCCACTCCCCGCCCCCGCCCTCCCCGGCTCCCCGCCGCCCCTGTCCCGAAGCTCTTGCACAGCCCCCTACCCCTGCTGCCCCAGGATCCACATGCACTCCGCCGCCACCATTTCCGCCCACTGCCCGGGCTCCCGACCGCCCTTGGCCCCCGCCCACCCCGACCTCGGCCCCGCCACTCCCTCCACCCCCGCCGCCATCACCCCCGGCCCGCCCCGCCCCGGGCCGCCACCCCACCGTGCCGCCGGCGCACCACTCCGCGGCCGCCGGCGGCCCGCTCACGCTCCGCCGCCGCCGGGAAGAAGGGAAGGGAAGGGAAGGAAGGAAGCCGAGGCGCGGGGAAGAAGAGAAGGGGAGGAGGAAGAAGGAGAGGAAGGAGAAGGGAGGAGGAAGAAGGAGGAGGAGAGGAAGGAGAAGAGAGGAGGAGGAGAAGAAGGAGAAAGTAGGAGGAGAAGAAGGAGAAGAGAGGGAGGAGGAGCGGGAGAAGGTCGCTTCGTTAGATCCCACCGTCCGTCCACGTCGCGACGCCGTTCGTCCACGTCGTCCGTCCACGCGCGTCACTTAGGAGGAGAAGGTAAAGCTATAGGGTTGTCGGCCATCATGCCGTATCTGTGTTGACGGCCTTCGTGCCGGGTTTGTTGATGTGTGGGCCATCGTGCCCCCAATGTGGACGTTGGCCTTCGAGCCGGCGGTTTTCTTGCAGGTTTTGGGAACCTCCCCGTGCAGGGGAGGTTCTGCCGAAATTTTCCACTAATAGTGAAGTTTTTATTGCTTTACAGAGCAGGACTTGTCGGAGGGGACCTTGACCGTGTTCGTGCACCTACCCGCCTCTGCGCCGCCACCCTAGGTATAATTCACCTCTCTTCCTTATAGTTGTTGTAAGTACATTGCGTAACCGAGTTAGGCGTCTCCCGTCCGAAAGGGATTCGCGGTCGTTGGTATGCGGATCAGTGCATATCTGCGACGGTTTCTCTTTCGGATTGTCCACGTTTTTTGGACAGCCCGAGGATGCGTAGATGGGTTACCTTCCATGTTCCGCCACCCCGGAGTTTCCGGCCCTGTTGTTCTCCGGATACACACTCTCCCTGTCGGGACGTGTATCGGGAGAACAGCGGGAGGTGTTGCCAAATCCGTCTCCGACGACGGAGGCATAGCTAACCTCATCTACGCATCCTCGGGTGGGATTAGGACCTACCCTTCACCTAGTAGATGGTAGGAACGCCTTGTAGATGCGAGATGTTGGTCTTATTACTCGCTTATGTTGGCGCATGACAGAGGATGGCTGACCGTGAGTGGATGTACACGGGATTCAAAGATAAGACCAATGAATGGGTTAAGGGGGACCGGGACTTCTGGAGAAGGCATTTGGCCCTTCTTCTAAAGGGGCGATTCGGGTGTTTTGTCCCTGTAGCAAGTGTAAGAACCAGACAAGGAAAGAGCAACAACAGATGAGGAATGATATTTGAGCGAACGGGTATGTTCCAAACTATACCCGTTGGATCCTCCATGGGGAACCCCAACGGGTTACGGAGGCGGTGGTGAGACCGGACCTCGAGGGTTTGATCAAGATGCCTGGAATGGCGAGACTTGCTTGAAGACGTTGAAGCCATTCAAGGATTGGAGGTGGTGGAAGAAGATCCGAGAGGCGGCCGCAAAGGCGTACTATGACATGATGGAGGCGGCAAAGGAGCCCCTTCACGAAGGCCCGCATTTCTAAACTGGATGGCATTTCACGCCTAATAGGGTTGAAGTCGATCCTTTGGGCATCAATCGGGAAGGTTTTGATCTCGTGTTGGCAACCGTTGGCGGGCTGCCTTCCGGAGGAGCACTGCTGCCGAAAAACACGACCGAGTCATAGAAGCTCCTTCGTGCACTCAAGATGCCTTATCACCCCGATCCAAGCTTGTAAGAACGGGTGTGTCTGCTCCGGGAGACCACGAGCGGCAACGCACCATCCGGAGTGCAAAGCCTCTAGGTACGTGGAGGTAGAAGCGTGATGGCATTAAGAAATATCCGCAGATCCCCGAGATGGTCATACGGCACCTTCCAAGTACTACCGAGGCCGCAACGGCAAGGTACATGGCCAGAGGAGTCCACGACACAAATGACTTGGCACAAGAATGGCAAAAGATACGGTGACAAGATGCAGCACCGGCGGATGGTGATGCATGGAAGCACTCGATGCCATGAATCCTCGCATGGCCGAGGAGGCTCGAAATGTACGCGTAAATGCGCTGGCTTATGCAGATGGGTTCAACCCGTTTGGAATGATGGCGGCCCCGTACACTTGTTGGCCCGTGTTTGTGATCCCCCTCAATCTTCCCCCCGTCATGTTCGACCCCAGAACGTGTTCTTGACACGATAATACTGGACACCGGGCAACAAAATGGGTGTGTTTATGCGGCAAGTGGGATGAATTGCGAGAAAGCTTGGGATGAGGGGGTGGCGACGTATGACCGAGCTACAAAGACGCAACTTCACGATGCATGTGTGGTACCGATACTCAATGCATGACTTCCGGCATATGACTTGTTCAGCGCGTGGTGTGTTCACGGGAAGTTCCCTTGCCCAACATGCAAGGCGGATGTGATGTTCACCTTCAGGGCGGCCAAGGGTGGCAAGTATTCTTCTTTCGACAAACATCATCAATTCCTAAAGGAGGACGATCCACGAGACGAGATCAAAAGCACTTCACGAAAGGTGTTCAAGTCACCGGCCCCATCCCTAAGGAAAAGAGCCCGGTGACATCCTTGCCTGAGATAGAGGCTCTGAAATTGATGACAATTTTGGTTTCAAAGGATATGGTACCACATGTGGACTCATATATCGGGCTTGACTAGGCTCCCCTACTACAAGCACCTCCACTCCGGACATGGGCAAGAAGTCAAAGGACAATGTTAAGGCTAGGCTTGGACATTGAAACGATTTGCGATAGACCAAATCTAGTGATGAAGACCCTGCGCCGGAGCAAGAGATGGAAGAAGGGCCCGGTGATTACATCTGAAAGGCCACGTAGGAAGGAAGCCTTTACAGGTGGTTGTCGAAGCTAAGGTTCCCGATGGGTATGCGGCGGAATCCGAGCGGGGAGTGAACTTGTCAATTGGGCAAAGTCTTAGGGATGAAGAGTCATGACTTCCACATACTGATTGAGCGGCTCCTTCTGCGATGACCCGGGGATACCTACCCGAGCGGTGTGGCGCATCTGGCGGGCAGAGTTGAGCTTTTTCTTCCGCCGACTTTGTTCCAAGGAGTTGCCTCGGGACGTTTGTCTTGAACTGGGAGGAGGCTGCACCTAAGTTGCTGCGCAAGTTGGAGATGATATTTCCACCGGGCTTCTTCCCCGTCCATGCAGCATATGATTTTGCACCTACCAAGGGAGGCACGGTTAGGGGGGCCGTGCGGCACCGTTGGTGCTATCTAATCGAGAGGTGTCTAAAGCTTCTTCGAAAAAAGTGTAAAAATAAAGCCAAAATTGAGGCTTCACGTGGCGAGGCATTCATTCGGAGGAGGTGTCCACATGCACACGGGCGTACTATACCGAGAAACTTACGAGACCACGAGATCCAATACCTCGTTACAACATCGAGAGAATTCATGCACTCTCGGCCTTTTCGGAGGGATCTCGGAAGAGGGGAGCGGGGACCCCTCGTTACTTGCGGCATGATGAGTGGCACACTATCATGATGTACTTGTTGTTGAACCTTGAGGAAACGATTGATTATCAAGAGTAAGTTCTCGATGAGCTTGTTCCATAGTACGCCACTATCCTCCACCTATTGATCCGACCCCTTGTCTATTGTTTCTCCGGGACTTTATTAATGAACACCGGAGCTGCGGAGGGCTCCTACCGAGGATGAGAAAGACCATCTTCTCGGACATAATACGCCCGATTTCGTCAATTGGTTCAGCAAAAGGTAACTATCTACCTAACCTCGATTCCACTTTGCTCCTATGAGCGAGTAACTTAACTATCCACCTGTCCTAACCGTAAGCTAATTGTGATGCGGAAATGAGTCCGCATTGAGATGTGTGGGCCAAACCTTCGATCGACATGTCAAGTCATTCGACGTTTATGACGTGAATGGCTATCGCTTCCTTGCACGAGAAGCTACGAAGAGAAACGGGGCAACCTAAAAACCACGTGCACGGAGTTCGGACTCCCGGCACGGATGGGAAGGACTATTACGGCATAGTCGAAACGGATATTGGAGCTTGACTTTGGCAAGTTCCTAGGTTGTAAGCCCGTGATGTTCAAATGCCATTGGTTCGATCCCGGTCATAGAAAAGGAATTTAAGATTGGGCAAGTCGAAATCCAACGGGATTCCAAATATGGAGGAGACGATGTCTATATTGTGGCTAACCAGACGCCAAGCAAGTTTATTACCTCCCATGGGCAAACCGAATGACAAGCGCCTTGCGGGTTGGAGCCTTGTGCGGTTCGTATCGCCACGCGGTAAAGCGGTCCCGAACGATGATGATTACAACTTTGACCCAGGACGGATGAGTTCTATCAACGATGGGCTAGAAGGTAGGTTGGAGATAGACATTGATTCGTTGATGAGTATGGAAGTAAACAACGACATCGATGAGGACGAGGGTGATGAGGTGCACGATGCGAGGACATACGAATCCTAGATGCACAGGAAGCCGCGACGCGATGTAGAAGTTGGGGAACATGTAGAGTGTAATGATGAGGACTTAAGAGAGCTCGACAATATTGATAGTGATGATGCGATAGTGCGATGACGAGGACGGCGCCGGCAATATTGCCGTTTGCGGAGATAGTTTCTAATCCATGTAATATTGATGCATTTATTTATATTACCTTACATTTATGTTTTCTTTACAAGTACTTACAATCTACTAATACTAAGCTGTTTTAATCTTTGTCATTGCGA